>JARQOC010000005.1:537282813-537802813 GCA_033576535.1 Allobates femoralis
TGTGCCCTGTTGTGAATACACTTAAAAACAGATACAAAAATTAGAAGACTGGCACAAAAATGGGCATCAAAGTGGACACTGAGGTAAGGTGTTGAAGGGGTTAAATGGCTTTGGGCCACTAATCTAACACCTGATTTACATACATACCTAGTGATGCCCCACATCAACTTCATGTCACCCCAGCCTGGCCCAAATGGGTTCTGGGCATCAAAACTGGCAAAGTGGGCAGAGACCCAATTTTCACAGGTTTGAATAAGTATCAGCTGTTTGCTGTTTGCTCAATCAGTGGCCCAAAGCCATTTAACCCCATACCTCAGTGCCCACTTTGATGCCCATTTTTGTGCCAGTCTTCTAATTTTTGTATCCGTTTTTACGTGTATTCACAACAGGGCACATGACTGCTTAGTATTATATACTTAGAACGTTTTCTTTTTATTGAAAAACCTGTAAAAATCAGAAAATAAAAAATAGCCGAATAAGAAACCGTCGAATGAGAAACCAACTTCAGCATCGTATGGTCATTAGGGTCAAAATAAGCTCGGTCATGAAGGGGTTAAGAGGCTCCTCTGTCCTCCACTCATTACCTGTAGTACTTGCACCTGTTTGAACTTGTTATCAGTATAGAAGACACCTGTCGACAACCTCACACAGTCACACTCCAAACTCCACTATGGTGAAGACCAAAGAGCTGTCGAAGGGAGACAGCTCTTTTTAGGTGGGAGAACTTCCACAATTGGTGGCTGACTGAATACTTTTTTTCCCCACTGTAATTGTCTTTCATAGTTGTCAACAACCTACTTTGTTTGCTGGAACTGCAGGTTTCTGTTCCCCAATGTATTTCAGGGTAGTTGAAGTCCCCCGTAATAATGACTTCTCCCTGAGTCGCTGCTTCATCTATTTGCTTTATGAGGATATTCTCCTCCACTTCCATTATTGTTGGGGACTTATAACAAACCCCTATCAGTAATTTATTATTTTTCCCCCTCCCCTTATCTCCACCCACAGAGACTCTACATTTCCATTAGATTCACCTATATTATCACACAGGATGGGTTTTAAGGATGATTTTACGTATAAACATACACCTCCTTCTCGCTTATTTGTACGGTCATCCTTGAACTGACTATATCCCTGTAAATTAACAGCCCAGTCATTACTATCATCCAGCCATGTCTCTGATATCCCATCCATATCGTCATTTTTTTTACAATATTAATTCTAATTCCTCCATCTTGTTGGTGAGTCTTCTGGCATTAATGTACCAGCACTTTTTGTATTTCTCTGTACCTCTGTTCCTTCTTAGTATATTCACTGTTCTAACCCCTGCCCCCATGTCACCCCCAACTACATTACTTATGCCATTACTTGTTATTACTTAGTAAAATCTCAATAATATTGTAACAAACTAATTTTTTCAATTTCACTGGTATAAGTATACCTCATCTACTGTATATGTAAACCATTCCAGCAAAAATTTGCACTCCAAAAGTCAAATGGGTCTTCTTTTCTTTTGCGCACACACCATCTGCCAAAAGAGTAGAATATGTCCACATATTGGGTATTGTTGTATTTGGCAGAAATTAGGCAACTTATTGATTTTTCTATAATTACTCCCTTAAAAATAAAATATTAGGGACCAATGCTGCATTTTAATTGCAAAAATACAATTTATCATTTTTTCTATCTATTGCTTTAGTTCATTAAAAGTAACTATACGTTTAAAACACTTCTTTCTTATTTCATTTGAATACTGCACTGAGCAATTTTTCCTTTTTAAAGGTGGGTTGTGTGAAACTTTCAATGACTTAGTCCATCAAAGGCACTTGAGGAGTGAATCAAGTCTTAAAAAAATTGGTTTATGAAAGTTTCTTGAAAAGTTTATAAATATGTATAAAATGTAGAAATCTGATAAGGCTGCCTTCACACTGCAGCCGTTTTGATTAGTTTGGATCTGTGACAAACAGGATTCCCACCATTCAGTTTTCGGCTCCATTGTTTTTCAATAGGGATGGAAAACACTTCCGTGGGCGTTTTGCAGAAGATCCTTGTAGATCCGTGACAAAACATAGTTTCCACAGAGACCAAAAACGTACCTTGCTACGTATTTGGTCTCTGTAAAAAGTAATGTGATGCCCGTGCATCCACACGGATCTGCGGCACCACGTGAAATATTAGAACGAGTGCATATGAGCATGGACAGCCACGAACAGTGCGGATCCCAGGGGATCATCCGTGCCTCCGGGCTATGACGCATGAACTGCACATTAGGGATGGGCGAATCTACTCGCTGGGACTCGTTACTCGGCGAGTAGTAAGGGACTCGCAGGACTCGGTACTCTGCGAGTTTCCCAGTGATTACTCGCACGAGTCCAATGCAAATCAATATCAATCCTAGTTTTGTCAGAAACGCTGATAAAACTAGGATTGCCATTGTTTGCATTAGACTCGGCTACTGTGCCAGTGATAGCAGGGAAACTCGCAAAGTAACTGCTGTTACATTGCGAGCCGAGTCCAGCTGTCTTCTCTGTGCAGCTCCAGGGTCCTAGAGCCCGCCTGCTGCCTGATGTAGCAGTGCTGAGATTGTTCTCAGTCTGCTCATCCCTGTGCATCTATGCACAGGGGATGTAGCAGAGAGGACATCGCGTTTTGGACTACGTCGGACGGAAGAGGATTTTTTTAATTAAAGATGGAGTCCCTAATGGCTTTTTTTTTTATTTCAAATAAAAAATTTTCTCTGTGTTGTGTTTTTTTAACCCTTTATTGGAGATTCTTAGTGGCTGGGTCAAACGTGGCCTGACATTAAGAATCTCGGGCTTAATACCAGCTTGTATAACAAAGCTGGTATTAACCCCTTTATTACCCAGCGTGCCACTGCCACCAGGGCCGCTGGAAGAGCGGGGTTCAGCGCCAGAGGATGGCGCTTCAATGAAAGCGCCATCTTCTGGGGCGGCTGCGGGCTGCAATTTGCAGCGGGGGGTGCCCAGAAAGCTTGGGCATCCCTGCGCTGCAGATTCCAGCCCCCAGCTGCTTAGCTGTACCTGGCTAGACATAGAAATTACGCGGAGCCCCACGCATTTTTTTTTTTATTATTTAATGAATTTCAGAGTCAGAGGCTCAGAGTCAGAGTCTCGGAGTCGGAGTCTCCTCAGAGTCGGAGTCTCAGAGTCGGAGTCGCCTCAGAGTCGGAGTCGCCTCGGAGTCGGAGTCGTCTCGGAGTCGGAGTCGTCTCGGAGTTGGAGTCGTCTCGGAGTCGGAGTCGTCTCGGAGTCGAGTCGGAGTCGGAGTCGTCTCGGAGTCGGAGTCGTCTCGGAGTCGGAGTCGTCTCGGAGTCGGAGTCGGAGTCGTCTCGGAGTCGGAGTCGTCTCGGAGTCGAGTCGGAGTCGGAGTCGTCTCGGAGTCGAGTCGGAGTCGGAGTCGACTTCGTCTCGGAGTCGTCTCGGAGTCAGAGTCGTCTCGGAGTTGGAGTCGTCTCGGAGTCGGAGTCGTCTCGGAGTCGAGTCGGAGTCGTCTCGGAGTCGGAGTCGTCTCGGAGTCGGAGTCGGAGTCGTCTCGGAGTCGGAGTCGTCTCGGAGTCGAGTCGGAGTCGGAGTCGTCTCGGAGTCGAGTCGGAGTCGGAGTCGACTTCGTCTCGGAGTCGTCTCAGAGTCGGAGTCTTCTCGGAGTCGGAGTCGTCTCGGAGTCGAGTCGGAGTCGTCTCGGAGTCAGAGTCGGAGTCGTCTCGGAGTCGGAGTCGTCTCGGAGTCGAGTCGGAGTCGGACTCGTCTCAGAGTCGGAGTCGTCTCGGAGTCGGAGTCGTCTCGGAGTCGTCTGAGTCGGAGTCGTCTCGGAGTCGGAGTCGTCTCGGAGTCGGAGTCAAAAAAATGCGTGGGGCTCCGCGCAATTTCTATGTCTAGCCAGGTACAGCTAAGCAGCTGGGGGCTGGAATCCGCAGCGCAGGGATGCCCAAGCTTTCTGGGCACCCCCCGCTGCAAATTGCAGCCAGCAGCCGCCCCAGAAGATGGCGCGTTCATTGAAGCGCCATCCTCTGGCGCTGAACCCCGCTCTACCAGCGGCCCTGGTGGCGGTGGCACGCTGGGTAATAGAGGTTAGGGCCAGCTTTGTATTATCAGCTGGCCCTAAGCCCGAAATTTATGGCGGTCACGCCAATATTAGACATGACCGCCATGAATTTCTATTAAATTGTTTTAAAAAAAACACAACACAGAGAAATTTTTTTATTAGAAATAAAAAAAAAAAGCCATTAGGGACTCCATCTTTAATTAAAAAAAATCCTCTTCCGTCCGATGCAGTCCAAAACGCGATGTCCTCTCTGCTACATCCCCTGTGTATAGATATAGATGTCTATGCACAGGGAATGAGCAGACTGAGAACAATCTCAGCACTGCTACATCATCTCTGTGCACAGACATTCATGTCTGTACACAGGGAATGAGCAGACTGAGAACAATCTCAGCACTGCTACATCAGGCAGCAGGCGGGCTCTAGGACCCTGGAGCTGGCAGCCAGCACACAGAGCAGACAGGACTCTTATCTGTGCGAGTTTCCCAGCGATTACAGTTACAAAGTAAACTAGTCCAATGCAAATAAATGACAAAAGTAGGATTGCTTCAGGCTGAAGCTTCCGACACACATCTGCGATTTGTAAATCTCACACTACTCGCTATTACTCCCTTTCCCATTCATTAACATTGGACTCGCTAGACTCGCAACGAGTAGCGAGTCCTGGGCTCGGACTCGCTAGAGTCAAGCGATTCCGAGTAATTTAGGATTCGCCCATCACTACTGCACATGCGCAGTTTGTGCGCATGACGTAGTTGTTAATGACATGCCCCGATGGAGGTGTGTCATTATGGATCCTAAGGATCCATGAAAACAGCGTAAACAGGAGCTGCTTGCAGCATCTAGTTTGTCTGTATGTAGGAATCCATGGGTATACAGGGTTTTCCTGTATACCCATGGATTGCAAAAGTGACTGTCTGAATGAAGCCTAAGTATGGACTCTGCACAAGTCAAATTTATATTCTAAGGGCCGCTTCACACTGCAGCGTGATCCGGTCCGGTTCTGTCTGGGAGGACCCTGACAGCCGTGGACCAGATCTGCACACAGGACTGGGGGGCTAATATGCCCTCCGGTCCGGTGTGCAGCGCATGCAGTTCCCTCTGCTGATAAGTCAGGACCGCGGGCGCCACGGTCCTGACCTGTCAGCAGCTGCGCCGGCATAATAGACCCCCAGTCCTCTGTGCAGATCCGGTCCGCGGCTGTCAGGGTCCTCCCGGACAGAACCGGACCGGATCACGCCGCAGTGTGAAGCGGCCCTAAATTCACAACCAATGATGTATATGTACATCATAGGTCGCCTCCACCGTTTGATGCGAGCTCACGCTGTGAGCCCGCATCCTCCCCCCAATATCTCAAATGATGACATAAGCTGAGATGTGTAGCACCATTGAAAATAAAACTATTAAAACAATTTTAAAAAATACACACATCTGGCATTGCCACATTCAGAAATAAAAAAATAAAATTAATTAACTGCATAAGTAAACTGCATAACAAAAATAAAAAATTCTAAATGCCAAATTTACATTTGGTTGCTGCAACATTGCAATAAAATGCAATAACGGGCGATCAAAACATCACATCTACCCAAAAATGGTGTCATTAGAAACATCAGCTCAAGATGCAAAAAATAAGCCGTCACACAGCCCCAGATCCCAAAATATGAGAGCACCAGGGGTCATGGAATATGGCGCCAAAAGCGCAATTCTTATTCTTTAAAGGATTCAGAATTTTTTTCACCTCCTAGATAACAGTAAAACTATACATGTTTGGTATCTATGAACTTAAACCGACCTGAGGCATCACACCGACATGTTAGTTTTATGATAGAGTGAACATGGTGAATAAAGCACCCAATAAACAATCGTGAAATTGCACTTTTTTTTGCAATTTCACCACACTTAGAATTTTTTTCCCATTTTCCAGTATAGTAGAATAAATGATTTCATCTGAAAGTACAACTTGCAAAAAACATCATATGTTTATATTGATGGAAAAATAGAAAAGTTATGGCTCTTGGAAGAAGGGGAGGTAAAAATGAAAAACGGAAAATCGCCGGTGGGGTAAAGGAGTTGAGGAGATGTAGTGAATCTAACTTTATTTTTAGGTTTTACTTTCAGCCACAAATATTCCACACATTTTTTTGCATTGGGTTTTGATTTTCACTTTGATGCAAAATGGGATGAAGGAGCCTATATAAATAAAATCTGGAGCAGTATAATAAATAATAAATGTGCCAGGCGTCTAGCTGCAGAAAATATAAAGGTATGAGGTTTTATTATCAATCTTTTATTTTGTTACTTAGAATTTATTTTTACACGTGAAAAGTACAAAACTTGTCTAAAGGTTTCATTAAAACATTTCTTTTTGCATATGAGATCTATCCATGTTTTTCATGGATAACTTTTGTATCTAGAGTAGTAAATGCAAACTGGAAACTAAGGATGTTCACCTGGGAATCAGGTGCACAGATACCATGAGGGAATCATATACAGCAGAAGAAGGAAGTGAGCTCCAGAACATTGGCATGGATAATAATAATAATTCTTCACAATAAAAGATGGAATCCAGAACAAACAAGAACATAGAATTTTCCTGACACGTTTCACCAACAATTACAACACAGTGATCATGGGAGATTTTAACTATCCACATATTTCTTGGGATATTCTGGAAAAAGTAATGGGTCCACAACATTTTAATCTTCTCTAGCTAACAATTTTAACTTTCAAAACGTAGAAGAGAGGACAAGAGGATCTGCCATCTTTTACCTAATTCTTACCAAAAGGGAGGAAAAGGTTGCAGAAGTAAAAGTGGGGATTTAGGAGGCACCAATTTTGCTATCCTAAAATGTTTGATTACAAGAGGAGGAAGACCTGCGAGGAGTCAGACTTTAAAAGTATGACTTCAGAAAGACTGATTTTAATGGTCCAATGGCTGGATGTTCTAAAGCAGTGTTCCCCAACCTTTTTTGCACCGGGGACCGGCTCTATGCAGGACCACTTTTCCAGGGCCCGGCAGGGTGGGGTTGCACAGGGGCGAGGCTTTGATCATATGGGTGGCGCTACAGAGAAGGGGTCGGGTTTAGTACCCTGTTTAGATGCGCTACATCTTATTTTCAGGGGATGTCTTATTTCTCCATCCCCTTATAGTCCCCAATATGGTATCCCCATCATCCCCTTGCAGCCCACAGTATCACCTTGCAGCAGTCCCCAATAACCCTATCATCTCCTTGCAGCAGTCCCTAATAACCCCATCATCTCCTTGCAGCAGTCCCTAATAACCCCTTCATTCCATTGCAGCAGTCCCCAATAACCCCATCATTCCCTTGCAGCAGTTCCCAATAACCTCATCATCCTCTTGCAGCATTCCCCAATAACCTCATGATCCCCTTGCAGCAGTCCCCAATAACCCCATCATCTCCTTGCAGCAGTCCCCAATAACCCCATCATTCCCTTGCAGCAGTCCCCAATAACCCACCCCATCATCCCCTTGCAGGAGTCCCCAATAATCCATCATCCCCTTGCAACCCCCCAATAACCCAATCATCCCCTTGCAGCCCCCAATAAACCCATCATCTCCTTGCAACCCCCCAGTAACCCCATCATCCCCTTGCAGCCCCCCAATAACCCCATCATCCCCTTGCAGCAGTCCCCAATAACCCCATCATCCCCTTGCAGTCCCCAAATAACCCCATCATCCCCTTGCAGCCCACCAATAACCCCATTATGCTCTTGCAGCCCCCTAATAACACACACTTAAGGTACCGTCACACGCGGCAATATTGCTAGCAATTTCACTGGCAATTTGCTGGTTGCTGTGAAATAATGGACACATTGTTCCATTTTTACAAGGCAACAAAATAGAACAATGTGTCCATGATTTCACTGCAACCAGCAAATTGCCAGTGAAATTGCAAGCAATATTGCCATGTGTGACGGTACCTTTACACATACATACTAATGATGACCAAACAGTAAAATGCTCGGGATGAGCATATCGAGATGATCGGGTGCTCGACCTGAGCACCGAGCCCAATGTTATCCTATTAGGAAACCAGAGTATTTTGCCGGGGGCACCCCGGCGCACTGCCGAAAGCATAAATGTCACTTGCGATCCCGCTACCGCCGACTCCTGCAGCCCCCTGGTGCACAAGCAGTAGGCATGGGAGACAGGGGGTGATCGGATGGCACCAGCGGCCTGCAGGAGTGGAACCTGCTCATCGCCCAGTGGTGTCGGCTCGACAGCTTTAAACAAAGCTTATCTGACAGCTGATTCCGGTCCTTGAACCTGATATTGATCACCTGATCGGTTTTCTGGCCAGCAAACCGATCAGATAATAATTAGTGATGAGCGAGTACTAAAATGCTCGGGTGCTCGAAGCTCAGGCCCGAGTACCGAGCCCAATGTTATTCTATGGGAGACCCGAGTATTTTTATGAAATGACTGCCGGCAGCATGTAGAAACCCTAAAAATGTCACAAAAGTCTCAGAAGAGTGCTCAAATGACATGGCAACACCATGGGGAAGACCCCTGGAAGCATTTCTCACTCAAAAGTCACAGCTGTGAACAATCTTGTCCGCGTTTCACGCCAATTTTACGGAGTCACCAGAAAACCTGCCAAAATGACACCAAAATGAATATTCAGGGTGGAAATGTTAAGGGCACATACCCAATAGTGAGATACAGCTGGTGTATGTTACTATTTGTGATTACATGAAAGATTTTACGTGAAAACATTGTGCGGCACCCCGATGTCCCTGAGAAGAGACGTACATGAAGCCCTGTCTTGACATATTGTGCCCATTTTGAGGAACTGGGTCTATTGTAGTATTTTCCTTTGCCAGGGCAGTCTAAAATTGGGAGGTTCACCAATGCCCCTGGATAGAGACGTGCAGTAGGGCCTGTAAACCTGAAGTGGGTGTATTGGAGTATAGCCCTTTGGCAGGGCAGCCAAAAATTGGGAGGCTCCACATTGTCCCTGGATAGAGACATGCATGAAGGCCTGTAAACCTGAAGTGGGTGTATTGGAGTATGAAAAATAAAAAAAAAAGGGACTAGCTCCAACCACCTAATATTCCCAGGACTCCCAGGCAAACCGGAAAGTGGCTTGGCAACCACCAGTAGCAATAGAAAAAGGTGTAGAATCCGGTGCCACAAAATTCCTTTTTATTTTCAAAAGTTTTAAAAATCACACATGCTCCAGAGGAGCTCCTGGACGCGTTTCGTGGGTCTAGCCATTGTACTGACGATTAAGTGGGCTAGACCCACGAAACGCGTCCAGGAGCTCCTCTGGAGCATGTGTGATTTTTAAAACTTTTGAAAATAAAAAGCCAAAAATTGGGAGGTTCAACAATGACCCATGCATACAGACATGCAGGAGGGCCTGTAAACTGAAGTGGGTGTATTGTAGTATAGGCCTTAGGCCAGGGCAGCCAAAAATTGGGAGGCTCCACATTGTCCCTGGATAGAGACGTGCATGAGGGCCTCAAAACATTTTTCCCATTGAAAAGGAGCGGGTCTCCTGTCGTTGTAATGCCCATTCTAAAAGAATGGGCGAAAAAATTTACCACTGGGGGTATACCTGAAACAACAGCCTAACTATTGTAACGGTCATCATGGTGGCACATGAGGAGAAGGAGGCGCAGTCCAGCGATTAGCCAAAGTCCAGAAGTGTGTACCCATGGGTGAGTGGAGGTACATGGCAAATTCCCATAACAAAATTTAAATTCAGTTGTCATTTGTTGGTGGTGTGGTGAAGTCTGGCCCAATCCAACCCTTGTTCATCTTGATCAGAGTCAGCCTGTCAGCATTTTCAGTTGACAGGCGGGTGCGTTTATCAGTAATGATTCCACCTGCGGCACTGAAAACACGCTCTGACAAAACGCTAGCGGCAGGGCAGGCCAGGACTTCCAAGGCGTAGAGAGCCAATTCATGCCACGTGTCCAGCTTGGAGACCCAATAATTGTAAGGCACAGAGGAATCTCGTAGTACAGTTGTTCGATCTGCAAGGTACTCCTTCAGCATCTGGCCAAACTTAGCATTTCTTGTGGCACTACCCCGCACCTCAGGGGCTGTGGTACGTGAGGGCAGGGCCACCATTAGGGGGTTACAGCCCTTACTGCAGTAAGGGGCCCGGGGCCTGACTGCAGGGGGCATGGCTATCAGACAGGGGCAGGGGGGGCCCCAGCCATGGCAGTGGTGGGCGTGGCCATTTTGAGCAAGGTGGCCCCCTGAGCTGCGTGATGAGCGCTCCCCTCACTGACTAGTATCTGTGTGCGGGGATCCGCTGGCTGCCCACTCACTTCCAGATCAGGAAGTGCACGTCACAATGCACAGTACATTGAGCACCTCATTCAACAGAAAGGACTGGAGGCGGAGCCGCAGGGGGAGAGAGAGACCATGACACCGCCTGATTACCGTCGGACGAGGCCGCGGCTCCACCACTATAATGTACAGTGATGCGCCTCCTCAGCTGCTCCTCTGGTCTCCTCTTCTTTGGCCCCATCTATGGCCGAGGAATCCTGCACAGCATGAAGTGAGCAGCCACAGAAGCACCCCCTCCTCCTGTAATGTCGCTACCAGGCCAGCTCAGCAGTCGGGAGCAGGGGAGGGGGAGAGAAGGTGGCTGACAGAAGCCAGACAGGTATCTGTAGAGACCACTGCAAACACAGAGAGGCGACAGCCACAGGAGACACTGCAGCTAAATGAAGAGATGGAGAGACTGTTTATTAAAAGACTGCTGGTTTATACAAGGGCATTGCTGTATGAAGAGACTGCAGCTATAAGAGGAGAGGGACATTGATGTAGAGAGACTGCAGTCTTCTAGACAGGGATTGCATATAGATGGAGACAGTCCTGTGCAGATTATACAGAGAGATCTCTATAATATCCAGGTAGACAAGAGTGTAATCAAGAGGGAGAGAGACAGACTGTTACTGTGAGAGAGGACTGGAAGAGACAGCAAAGACTGATTCATTTTATATGCAGACTGCTAGAGAGACAGCACTGATACATTGTATATACAGTCTGTGTCTGTCTGTCTCTCTGTCTCTCTCTGTCTGTCTCTCTCTGTCTCTCTCTGTCTTTGTTTGTCTCTCTCTGTCTGTCTGTTTCTGCCTGTCTTTCTCTGTCTGTCTCTCTGTCTGTCTCTGTCTGTCTCTCTGTCTCTGCCTGTCTCTGTCTATCTCTCTCTGTCTCTCTGTCTCTGTCTCTCTGACTCTGCCTGTCTCTCTGACTCTGCCTGTCTCTGTCTCTGCCTGTCTCTCTGTCTCTGCCTGTCTCTCTCTGTCAGTCTCTCTCTGACTCTGCCTGTATATATCTGTCTCTCTCGATCTCTGGCTGTCTCTCTGTTTCTCTGTCTCTGTCTGCCTGTCTCTCTCTCTGTTTCTCTGTCTGTCTCTCTCTGACTGTCTGTCTGTCTCTGTCTCTCTCTGTCTCTGTCTGTCTCTCTGTCTTTGTCTGTCTCTCTCTGTCTCTGTGTCTCTGTCTGTCTCTGTCTGTCTCTCTCTGTCTGTCTGTCTCTCTCTGTCTGTCTCTGTCCCTCTCTGTCTGTCTCTCTCTGTCTTTGTCTGTCTCTGTCTGTCTCTGTCTGTCTCTCTCTGTCTCTCTCTGTCTCTGTCTGTCTCTCTGTCTTTGTCTCTCTCTGTCTCTGTCTGTCTCTGCCTGTCTCTCTCTGTCTGTCTCTCTGTCTCTGTCTCTCTGTGTCTGTCTCTCTGACTCTGCCTGTCTCTCTGATTCTGCCTGTCTCTTTGATTCTGCCTGTCTCTCTCTGTCTCTGCCTGTCTCTGCCTGTCTCTCTCTGTCAGTCTCTCTCTGTCTCTCTCTGACTCTGCCTGTATTTCTCTGTCTCTCTCGGTCTCTGTCTCTCTGTTTCTCTGTCTCTGTCTGTCTGTCTCTCTCTCTCTGTCTGTCTCTCTCTCTGTCTCTCTCTCTCTGTCTGTCTCTGTCTCTCTGTCTGTCTCTGTCTCTCTGTCTGTCTGTCTCTCTCTGTCTATCTCTATCTCTGTCGCAGCAGTCTCCATTGTGCATTGGTCCCGTAGCCGTCTCCATTGTGCATTTGTCCCGCAGCGGTATCCATTGTGCATTTGTCCCACAGCCATCTCCATTCTGTATACGGCCAGCAGCAGTCTCTATTGTGTCTCTGTCTGTCTCTCTCTCTGTCTGTCGCAGCAGTCTCCATTGTGCATTGGTCCCGCAGCCATCTCCATTGTGCATTTGTCCCGCAGTCGTATCCATTGTGCATTTGTCCCACAGCCATCTCCATTCTGTATACGGCCAGCAGCAGTCTCTATTGTGTACAGCCAGCAGCAATCTCTATTGTGTATCCTCTACTGTGTGTGTATAGCTAGCAGTCATCTCCATTGTCTATACGTCCGGACCTGCAGCTGTCTCCATTGTCTATATGGCCAGCAGCAGTCTCTATTGTGTATTCTCTATTATGTGTATAGGCAGCAGCAGTCTCTATTGTGTATACGGCCCACAGCCATCTATCGTGTATACAGCTAGCAGCTGTCTCTATTGTGTTCTCTATTGTATATGCAGCTATTGTGTATTCAGCCAACAGCAGACTCAAGTGTGTATGTGTGTAATATAGAGAGAGAGAGTGTATAAAAAAATGAAAAACAGCACAAAAATATAGAAAAAAATGGACTTTATTGCCCAATGGCATGGCCACGCATTGGGTGATAAAGTCCACTTTTTTCAATTTTTTTGTGCTATTTTTCCTTTTTTTACTCTATTGTAAGGAACCATCTGGATTGCTGGTTGGGAAAGCTTTGCACATAAATTGAGGAATTTTTGGTGCTGTTCCAATTTTTCACTATACATATAATGTATGTTTGGGTCGAGGCGGATCTAGGGTGGGGGCGGAGTCTCAGGGGGTGGAGGCTGGGCGGAGTCTCACGGGGGCCCCAAAATTTTGGCAGTAAGGGGCCCCGAAATTCCTAGTGGCAGCCCTGCTCACACATTCACTCTCACATACAATCACTGTCACACACTCACTCACACTCTCACACACTTACAAACACTCTCACACACGCTCTCACAGGTTAGTTTTTTAACCTTCAACATGTTGGTGGTACAGTGCAGGGGACCTCCGCGGTCCCTGCTGTGTTATGACTTACAACTGGAGGACTGACAAGCTCTGCTGTTTAGCAAAATAAATGTCAGCCGCCACAGGTGACATCATATGCCAATGGCAGCTGCGGCCCTCTCATTGGCTGGCGACTTGCATTGCTCTTGCTGAACGGCAGAACTTGTCAGTCCCGCGGCCGAAAGTCAACATAGCGGGGACCGCGCCGGCCCCCTGCACTGTCCCGCCGGCTTGCTAAAGTCGTCCATGGTTCCGAGGACCGCATTGTGAAGCCCAGGGGACAGCATGCTGTCCTCAGTTTACATAGCAAAAACCTGCTGACAGATTCCCTTTAAGAAAGTTACAAAAAAGGTTAAAGACATGACAAATCAAAAGAGCATTTATATTTTGCTCAAAATTCCATAACTATGTGAGCTATTTCTTTCATCATATCTGCATTTTATCATAAAAATCTGATTTAATTATTTTATTCACTGTCCCCATTGGGGCTCACAATCTAAATTCCCTATCAGTCTTTGGAGTGCCGGAGGAAATCGAAGAACCCGGAGGAAACTCACGAAAACACCGAAAGAACATACAAACTCCTTGCAGATGTTGTCCTTGGTGGGATTTGAACCCAGGACCTCAGCTCTATATGGTGGGTGCTGAATTAACAAGACCTATAAAGAAATCCATCACAAATCTGTATGGGTATTTATGTAATCTCCTCTCAGACTATAAGAGAAGATGCTCACCATTCTCTATTTCTATATTATCTTCTCGCAGTGCAGGGCAGCCTCTTCTGGCCATAGTCTTGCAGAACATCCCCAGCAGCCCAATAATGACATTGCATATAATATTTGGCAATGTGCTTTTACCAAATCACAATCTTTATTAAAATAAACAAAATGACTAATCTTGCAATTTTTATAGTGGCCACTGGACATTTTTGTTGATACACACTTATTGACCTTTGAGGAAATGTTTTCAGTAGGCTCCTTACCATCAAAGGCATGATAACAATTAGAAGTAACATCTTTATATACAGCTGATAAAACAGGACCCACCTGTCATGTGTTGACTACTGCAGTCCATGTGTAAAGGTCTCTGTGGTTTTAATGGAAGAAAATTTCCTTTGGTACATTCAGTATTAATGTCTATGGCTGAAGTGGCTCTCTAGGCGCAGGTGAGCTGCTGTTGCTGGGTGTGTCAGCTGACTTAGTTGTCCACTCCCCCAGCCTTTAAATAGTTCCACTTCCTTTCACTAGATGACGCTTATAGAGTTTCAATCTCTACAAGATTGCAAGTCGAGAAAGACGTGTGTGCACTTAGTGCTGAAGTTTTCGTGATGTTTTTCCTCATTTGTGGGAGTCGCTGTGTATCCTGGTCAGTGGGTGGAGATGAGAGGGTGTTAGCACAGGGCTTGTTGAGGAGCAGGGAAAGGGTGGTGGCTCAGACTTCTTCATCATCAGAGGTACCCCTGAGTACTGGGTCACCCAGGGACCCCAGTCTAGGGTAAGACTAGCTAACCAGTTTACCTTACCCATTATTGCCATCCTGCTTTCCATTCCCTCATTTTACTATTTCACTTTTGTGACACCACCAATCTCTATACATTTCCCTGCTCCCCCTTCCTTCACAATGGCTTTTTGCACATGCTCATTAGATGCTTCAATGCAAAATATGGGGGTGGGTCTGTTCACTGTGGCTATGCCCACGTGTTGTTTCCTAAAGCAAAAGAAAGAGTCTAAAAAATTCCTAGTGGCCAATGCAAAAATTGTTAAAAAGTTTTTTATTTTTAATACAATTGTGATATTGATAAAAAAAATGCCCCCCCCACCAAAATACAAGAATATAAAAAAAAACTAACACAAATACAAGATTTAAACAATAGGTCATTTTCTGATGATAGCTTCTCTTTAATAACCCAATCAGGAGAACCTGCAACTGAAGTTGGAGAAAAAATCAATTTGTTAGATTCTTGTGTTGGTATAATGTTTATTATTAAGTCTAGAAACTCTTCATTTTAGGCCTCAATCAGAGATCTAATTTTTTTTGCTTATGAAGATAAAACAGTCCATTGTTCATCAGTGTGATGAATTCTGTTTCCATCCATTTTTGCTCTGTCTTTACTATCAGGATGTCATCCCTTGTTCTTGTATGCAAAAAGAAAAAACAAAATAATACATTTTCCAATCTTCTCCTACTCATAGGTAAGGATGAAGTTAAGGAAAAAAAAGCTCACCACCTCCTAGGGCCTTGGAAGATTATCCACTGCTGCAAGGTTATGGAGCACACTCAATCCTCCGGTGGGTGTGCTCAGCTGAGCAAATCGATTAGGAAGTGAGAGAATCACATAGCACCCCAATCCAGAAATTACAATTATCTTCTTTATTAGGTATCCATTATAACCATATAAAAACAAGGAAACACTTCGTCTGATGCGTTTCTGGCGTACAAACGCCCTTAGACATAGAATATTCAAACAAAGAAAATAACCCACATTTAAACACAGCAAACACCTGTGTAGAATTACCCCATAATCAGTATATACCACTGCCTGGTATATACTGACAGGTAGCAGGTTGGGAGAGAGTGAGAGGGGAGGAAGGCAGGGGGGGAGAGGGTTTGAATTTGAGCCCGCAGGGGAGTAATACAAATACACCCAACTCCACATAGTGACGCTGTGCTGCACTGTTTTCCCGGTATTTGATAACAGTTATCTCTGCAATCATACATGTAATCATTGAAGCAAAGGTATGATTGCACTGGCTTCACATTATAACCCTAAAACCTGCTGGTTGGTTCCCTTTAAGTAAGTTCTTCAATAACCCTCTTCTTCATTTGATTACAAATCTTAACATTGTTTTGATCAAGAAAATGTAATAGCCATCCCATCACATCAAGGCGACCCCAATGTAAGGTGTGTCCTAGCTTATATGAGCTGGATATTATATATATATATATATATATATATATATATATATATACTGTAGCTCCCCATTGCTGGGTTTTCCCTGTTAGGACCCCAGGCCCTGCTCAGTCCTTATCATAGTTACATCACTTGATATCTGGTAAGGTTTGTAAATATTTAATGCTAAAATAGGACCATCCCTATGAGGTCACCTTGATGTGGTGGGATGGCTTTTACATTTTTTTTTTATCAAAATAACGTTACCAAGTCCCCTATTTTTATTTTCATGCACTATTGCAATTTATTTATTTACCGTATATACTCGTGTATAAGCCGAGTTTTTCAGCCCAAAATTTGGGCTGAAAAGTCCCCCCCTCAGCTTATACACGGGTCAATACAGTACCTCAGGCTGGAGGAGGCGGGGGGGGGCTGCTGTATGAGCGGCCCCGTCACGTGGGGCCGCTCATTATATATGCACTGCTTCCCCCTGTCAATCAGAGGCAGGGGGAAGCAGTTCATATATGCCCCCCAAAAGCTGGCACTGTCCCCCCTTGTAGGGGTCCCCCCCCCCGCTGCTTATACATTACCATCCCGGTGTTCTGATCGGCGCCGCTCCTCGGTGCTTCTTCTTCATCCTCCCGTCCTCGCTGGCTGCATCCGGGATCTCTGGCCGTCGCAGGCATATGACGTCATCGCGCGACGGCCGGAGATCCCGGATGCAGCCAGCGAGGACGGGAGGATGAAGAAGAAGCACCAAGGAGCAGTGCCGATCAGAACACCGGGATGGTAATGTATAAGCAGCAGGGGGGGGCCCTTACAAGGGGGGACAGTGCTAGCTTTTGGGGGCTGTTGGTACCTCCTGGGGGCTGCTGGGTACCCCCTGGGGGCTGCTGGGTACCCCCTGGGGGCTGTTGGTACCCCCAGGGGGCTGCTGGGTACCCCCTGGGGGCTGCTGGGTACCCCCAGGGGGCTGTTGGTACCCCCAGGGGGCTGATGGTACCCCCTGGGGGCTGCTGGGTACCCCCAGGGGGCTGCTGGGTACCGCCTGGGGGCTGCTGGGTACCCCCAGGGGGCTGCTGGGCACCCCCAGGGGGCTGCTGGGTACCCCCTGGGGGCTGCTGGGTACCCCCTGGGGGCTGCTGGGTACCCCCAGGGGGCTGCTGGGTACCCCCTGGGGGCTGCTGGGTACCCCCAGGGGGCTGCTGGGTACCCCCTGGGGGCTGCTGGGTACCCCCAGGGGGCTGTTGGTACCCCCAGGGGGCTGTTGGTACCCCCAGGGGGGTGCTGTATAACCCCTGGGGGGTGCTGTATAACCCCTGGGGGCTGCTGTATATACTGCTGAGGCCTGTATACCACTGGGGCTGCTGTATATACCACTGGGGCTGCTGTATATACCACTGGGACTGCTGTATATACCACTGGGGCTGCTGTATATACTGGTGGGGTCTGTATATACCACTGGGGAGGCTGCTGTATACCACTGGGGTTGCTGTATATACTACTGGGGCCTGTATATGCCACTGGGGAGGCTGCTGTATACTACCATTGGGGGGCCTGTATACCACACTGCTGGGGGCTGTACACCTGTGCTGGGGTCCACCCTCGGCTTATACACGAGTCAATAGGTTTTCCCAGGTTTTGGGGGCAAAAGTAGGGGGGTCGGCTTATACACGGGTCGGCTTATACACGAGTATATATGGTACTTATTTTAGGGTGTCTGCTTATTTTTGTTTCTTTTCTCTCTGGTTTTACTGTTTTGTGGCCTGTGTGAACATGCACCTACATGCTGCATGCATAGACTTGCATTCCAGCTCTGTTTTTGGTTTTCTTAACCCTGCTGTTCTGTTTGGTCAAAAACGATTGAATTTGAATTTTTTTAATTTCATTTTTCATTTGTTTATGAACAACCATGTTCACATACAGTATAATAATGCAAAAGGTATTCAAATAAAAAACTTAAATTAGCTAAAAATCAAGACTTTAATAGGTCCGATCAAAAATGACCGGAACTTTCAGAACGGATAACAGTTATATTATTAGTACGCAATAGGAGCCAGTAGCTCCACAGCCATTTGCCAGAAGTATCAAAAGCACCCGCTATGCACCGCTACACACTGCCACCCTGGGTAAGCTAAAAAAAAAAACAACCTTAAAAATCGTTGTGTTTCGACTATACATTAATCATGGTTGTGGCTTTCATGATGAAGGCATAGCCAGTTTTTAGGTTACATGTTTTTGTCTGATTGTATATTATTTTACCTTTGGATACATTAACCCCTTCAAAACCAGGGGCGTAATAGTACGTCCTTGGCCATGTCCCTCGCTCTGATGTGAGCTGACGTGCTGAACTCGCATCATCCCCCACACATTTCAGCTGATCTGATCAGCTGGGTTGTGTAGCTAAAAGCACCGATCAGATCAGCAATCCAATTGGTGCTATTAACTTTTTGGATTAAGCTGTCAATCACTGACAGCGTGATCCAAAGCACTGCGGCGGATATCGCGCTGTTCCCCTTCGGCATTGGAGGTCCTGTGATATGATCACGGGACCTCCGCTGTTACCTTGACAGCCCGGGGTCCTATGATGACTTCGGATACTCTGAGGAATCGTTTCCTGTTGATGCCTGGCAAGGGTCGGCATCCACAGAAAGAGATAATTTCTCCTGTTCAGAGAAGTGCAGCAGCAGGTCTGTGCACAGGAGAAGCACAGGAGAGTGTGCAGTACTGAGGCCCACTAGGAGGCAGTTTAAAATAAAATAAAAAATAAAAGAAGCTTTTAAACTGAAAAAACTGCTAAAAATAATTACACATATTTGGTATTGCTGCGTTTAATGAAAAAAAATGGAAAACAGAAAATTGCCTGGGGTTAAAGAGAATTTTGTTTATGTATCTGCTCCGGATGTCGTCCTTCTATTGCATTCTAATAATATCAATTATTACAATATCATTTTCATCAGTAACTACACATTTTCCCTTATGTACAAGTGTTTCCTCTCGGCCCACATGGGAAGTTCACATTCTGTTGTCTTTTAGCTGATGGAACAAGAACGTCTCTGTATGTTTCTATACTGGGAGCCTAAGAGATCACAGAGGAGATCTGACATTATCATAGCAGATAATAATTGCTCGGCCCATTGACTGTCAAGGGCTCGTAGAACGACGGCTCCCCCAGCTTTGTAGACACGCGTTTTTTTAATTCTGCCGTCTTTGAGGTCCATATTGATTTCTTCCTCTGTGTTTGAAGAGTACATATGTTGAGATTTTAGTAGGACATGCGGAGCACAAAGGGATTGGTTATAGACGCGAAGGGTTAATCACTTAATCTGCTTAGAACAGAAGAGAGATTTATTTATTGGAAAGAAAGAAGATGGGAACAGCTTCAAGGGGGAAAAGTCTGTGAGTGATAAGAATCAGAAGAAATCGCAACTTACAGAGTCCGAGCTCAAATCTTTTATTTGAGCACTCAGTAACACAGGAGCATCTCAATGAATTAGAATATCATAAAAAGTTCATATATTTCAGTATTATATAGAGTCATTACACACAGAGTGATCTATTTCAAGTGTTTATTTCTGTAAATGTTGATGATTATGGCTTACAGCCAACGAAAAGCCAAAGGTCATTATTTCAGAAAATTAAAGTAGGGAGGATGAAGGGTCTAAGAGATAAAATATGACCTAAATAGGTATCATAAACTTCACCTTGTGTGGTTGAGAGAGTCACAACCACTATAAAAGCATATCATGACTGCTGCAGTGCCCAGCGTGGTGCATATAGAGTAGGGAGGGTGAAGGGTTGAAAACCACGCTGCCGTATTCTACAAGACACCAAAGGTTGAATATAATATTGATTTATTAGTCAACGCTTTTCAGGGCTCCCTGGCTCCTTCCTCAGGACAAATCAATATCATATTGCCATGTTTCACAACGTTTCTAAGAGCCCTGAAACGCGTTGGCTAATAAATCAATATCATATTCACCCTTTGATGTCTTGTGGGATACAGCAGTGTGGTTTTTAACCCTTCATCCTCCCTACTTTAATTTTCTGAGATAATGACCTTTGGGTTTTTATTGGCTGTAAGCCATAATCATCAACATTTACAGAAATAAACCCTTGAAATAGATCCCTCTGTGTGTAATGACTCTATATAATATATGTTTTTCACTTTTTGCATTGAGTTACTGAAAAAGATAACTTTTTGATGATATTCTAATTCATTGAGATGCACCTGTATATATATTTACAGTAAAGGAATTTATGGAGTCACCGGAGACAAAGAATCAGCTTGTCCCTGGCAGAGTATAGAAATATTTAAGATATTTGTCTAATAATGGACTTTAATACTGGCTGTTAACTTAATATTGAAAACTTTAATTACAAAGTTAATCACTTCTTTTTTTGCACATTTTGCATGGAAATTATGAAATCAGTTGTATTTGATGGAATTTAGCTGCAATACCAGACACAGCCTCTTAGAGAAAGTGGCACCATTTCTAGAAAGAATAAGGTTCTGCTTTGCATCTGTGAAGTCTAGTCTATTCTCCAGGGACTATATAGTAAGTAATCTGATGTTCACTCTCGACTAAGGTATTACATGTAGACGGAAAGGTTGCCAAATCTCTACAATGACGACCAGCTGAATTCGTTATTACAACTCTGGGTTTTGAGCAGTTTTACAAAGTTTTAAGTGCCTATGATCAGGGGCGTAACGTGAAACTCATGGGCTCCGATGTGAAAGCTCCAACGCGGCCCCCAATTATTGAAAATCTTTAATAGCAATAATCTTCTTTTATAGGTCTATGGGACTTTTGGGGCCTCTTAGGCTCCAGGGCCCGTGTGTGATTGCAACCTCTGCACCTGTTGTAGTTACACCCCTGCTTATGGTGGAGATAGATGAGGCTCCCCTCTTACTGACTAGGGGCAGAGATCCTTATTCCATAGATATGTCACTTGCTCCCATTATACTGACTCTGCCAGTGTTTTGAGCTGCGTTCCCATTCGTGTTGCAGTTACCACTGTGGACAGACATCATGATGTATAGTCGGATCTACTGCAGAATTAACACTGTTGGTGTCTTATTGACTTTAAGGGAATCTGTCAGCAGGTTTTTGCTATGTACCATGAAGATAGCATTATGTAGGGGCAGAGAACCTGATTCCAGCGATGTGTCACTTACTATATTAGGTTGTGTGTTGCTATATCAATAAAATCAGTAATTTATAAGCAGGAGATTATCACTAGAGCACTAGGTGTTGATGCCTCCTAATCCTGTAACCCTGACCCCCGCTATGATTAGAAGTTTTATGTCAATGTGCAATATATACAAAAAGATGCCAATCAGTGGTGTGTGACGGGGTTATACTGAACAGAATTCAGAGTCGAATTAATATTTGTTTCAGATTTCATCCTTACCATTTACATTTGTAGTGAAACTATGCAGCAAAAATTGATGTGTCGCACATTGAAAATCTGCATCGATGGTCAACTTACTCTGCAGCTGATTGTTGCACAGTTACATCATGGTGAAGCTGCATATTGATGTCACAGTTGCACTTCATAAGTGCTATATAGGCAAAGTCTATGCTTTATAATCCTTATCAATCCAGATTCTGATAATTCCTATAATAACCACCAGATGGAGCCACCTGGCTGTACAATTACTCTTTTCCTTTAAGGTTAGAGAAGCATTAGCCAATCCTAATAATGAAAGAGCAATATCTGATAATTAGTAACATTAAAATTAAATGACATTAAAATAATGTTCAAATTGGTTTAGATTCTGTTCACATAATAGGAATCTCCAAATCTATGAATATAATATCTACCACCACCTATTCCTAACTGAATCGGAAGCTTGTATATTATTTTGTGATATAACTATTGTATGACAACCAGATGGGGGACCAGGATAGGGAACATGTATACCAAAAGACTGGACATATATACCAAGAAGGAAGCCAGGATGTTGAACATATATACCAGTATGGGGGACATATATCAGAAAAGGGCCCAGGATGAAGGTCATACCTTATTTTTCACACTATAAGATGCATCGGATTATAAGACGCATCCCAAATTTAGAGGAAAGAAAAATGTAAATAAGGTTCTTGTCTTATAATCCGGTGCTTCTCAAATGCAGTGTAGCATACCCGGAGGAAGAGGGGCCATGGTGGTGGTAGAGTGGCAAGGTCACAGCAGACAGGATCTCAGTGGTGGGGGTCATCATCGTCAGCATGATGGGGCAGAGTCGCTGGTGGATGTCGGCAGTGGGACAATGCTTGTGGACCTGGAGCTGGGGGGTCATGGCGGTGTGTGGCAGTCGCCATGATACTTATGGGTTCCGGCAAATGGCTGCAGAGACAGCACAGATGCAGATGAAGATCGTGGACAGCCGGACATCTGAGAATACACCACCTCTGCAGCCATTTTCTTGAAGCCCATCATGGTAGAGGAAGCGCAAGCACAAACTGAGCTTGTGGCTCTCTGAGATCTCAATCTGAGCTTGTGCCGCCTAGAT
Organism: Allobates femoralis; assembly: GCA_033576535.1. Taxonomy (NCBI): domain Eukaryota; kingdom Metazoa; phylum Chordata; class Amphibia; order Anura; family Aromobatidae; genus Allobates; species Allobates femoralis. The sequence goes on from JARQOC010000005.1 coordinate 537,305,378, forward strand.
TGCCATTTGCCTGCTGGATCCCAGAAGTATCAATGCTGCCCGCCTCACCCCCAGCTCCAGGAATGCAAGCATTGCTCCACTGCCTACATCCACCAGCAACCCTGCCTGCTATACCATCGCTCAACCGCTGCAACCCCTATTGGCAAGCGAGATTCGGATTACAAGACGCATCCCTATTTTCCCTTGAATTTGGAGGGAAAAAAGATGTCTTATAATTTTAAAAATTCAGTATATATATGGGGACTACATATACCAGGAATGGACCCTAGATGGAGGGCAACAAGCATGTCTGGTAGGATTTATAAAATTGCAAGGGCTTATACATCTGACCAACATACTGGAGAGGGGGCAGGTCCAATTCTTGCACCTGGGATCATTGAACTCTAGTTACATAAATAAGAAAAAATATAGGGCCTGCACACCTTTAGTGTTGAATTAATATACAGGTGCACAAATGCACTATGTAGCTAATATACAGATTTATACATCAGCACATTGCGATTAATGAATTCATAGATTCCAATATTTCTATAAACATTACAAATGTAAGGTACTTACCAATTTTTTAAAGGAAGAGGACAAAAGCCATCCAACCACGTCAAGGTGTACCTTTAATAAGGATGATCCCTCAACATTCCTTTCCTGGGAGTGAATGGAGACCAGGCATAGCTCACAATTCTAACCTGGGAAAGATGGTTGTCTCCATTATATTTCATCCTAAAGGTGATGGATGGGGTGAGGTCCGGGATCTGTCAAGCCAGTAATCTGCTTCCACCCTAAACTCTTCCAACCATGTCTATGTAGGCCTTGTGCACTGGTCACAATCATGGGGAACAGAGAAGAGCCTTCCCCAATCTGTTTCCAGAAGGATGGAAGCTGCTATTGTCCTTCTACTGGGGTCCAACTGCCAACACTCCCAGGGACTTAAGTCTCCAGCGAGTGATGTGGTCCCCTCATTCTTTATCTGCACACCTCTATACATCTTGCATGGTAGCAGTACCGGAGAAGGTTGACCCCATTTATGAACTGACTAATGGGACTATGTGGAATTCGATTTCCCCCACCAATCTAATATTAATGCCCTATCTTGAACATAGGCTGACAATATCAAATTCCTGGAAAAATCCATTTGGGCCTTATTCACACAACAATATTTTTGATCAGTATTTCATCAGTATGTGTATGCTGTAACCAGGAATGTCTCAAAATACCGAACAGATGTCAGTCTTTCAATTCTAGTTTCCCTTGTAAGCTCTTCTCCTGGTTTTGGCATACAAACACTGATGTGTCAATGAGGCCTTAATATATTCATTGATTCAATCATTCATACAGTGTGTAACCTTGCTATTTTCCACCATTTTTCCCTTCGTTCTACTGATTGACCTTCCCTATAGCAATATATGGAACTATTAACATTCTACACAATGTAACACGCACAAGTTATTTCACAAGGCTGAATGTTAATATTTAACACACCAAAGGAACAGAAATGCATAGAAGGGAACGAGCGAGGGGGCTCAACTGCATGAAAATCTCCTGAGTTACAAGAACTTCAGATAACAGCTACACATCCAAGCGAGAATACAATATACAAGACAAGCTTCATATTGTTTACTCCCATGTAGATTTCTGTATTTAATTTATTTATCTTATTTTACTCACTTATATAGCGCCATTAGTTCCACGGCGCTTTACAGACATCATCATCACTGTTCCCATTGCAGATCACAATCTACATTCCCTATCAGCATTGGCTTTCCACCTTCCTTCAGAGCCGTTCATCCATCAAGTCACCATGGCTCAAGATCCAGCTGAAGGTCATGAAATAATATCTGTCGCTGGAGTATTTTATGCATTTTTGTGTATACTATTGATAGTATCATGCATAGTATAGTATTATGTGTTAGGAACACATGACCTATACCCATACACATAAGATGAAAGCCAGCCGAAATTTACGTGATGGCCGATGACCAAAGCGAAGAAAATTCAAAGATTCTGGGTCCTAATGAAAAATGTGTAACAGAGCTCCTACCAACGCTATTGAGGAATTAGACTTTAGTACTAGTCACCATTATCAACACGTCAGGTTAAGGAGAAACCTGAGGGTACCGTTACATGGTGCCACCTCGCCGCTGATGTCGGCGGGGAATCACGGGTGCACGAATCCCTGCCGAAATTGCCGGTGAGATGTCACACGTGGCAACTCGCCGGCGTACTCGCCGGCAAGTAGCATTGGCGACCGCTCGCTGGTTGCCCAGGAACCCAGCGACTGGTAACCCGCAATGTTAAACATGCCTGATCGCCCTGTTTAGATCGCCAGGTTTCACAACACTGTGAATTTCCCAGAGGCGTGCAACAGCGTGCTGGATACCGCGCCCCATCACAGATGATTGGTGGGGGCTACTGTGTTTCAATTGGCTGTCCCTTCACAGGGCGCCATATTTAAAGAACTGCCCATACACACTACACAATTGCAATGGCGTCATGTATTAGCCAGCCTTCCTGCGCAGGCTGCCCAATCATGACGCTATTTTCGTTGTCTAATCAGCGTGTTTGGGGCGCGGAATACACAACTCTGTCATGCCTATGTTCTTGTGGTGCTGAACATGTACGCCCATATTCCTTTGGGGATTGCAGCGTATGACACGACGACGGTATTCAACCGGATGTTTCCCGCAGGATCTGTTTCAACTTCCCTTAGGTTGACGTCGCAATTTCGGCGTGTACATGCGGCATCGGCGATTGGTATCAACCGTCAAAAACGTGCACCCGCACGTTCGGTTGCTACCGATTGCCGGTGATAGTTGTAGCATGTAAAGGTACCTTATTATATGTTCATGACACTCAAAGCTCCTGGGTCCCAATGAAAACTGTGCAACAGTGGTCTCAACAACCATATTGAAGAATGGGACATTAATACTAGTCACTATTATCAACATGTCAGGTCAAGGCGAAATTTGAGAATTGTACTAAGTGAAGCTGAGATCAGGGCAGGTGGAGTTTTATCAATATGATAGTCAAGAAGGAAGTCAGGGCAGGGCCTCTCAATACAGAAGACTAATGGTGGGTTTACACATTTCAATAGCGTTGCGATATCGCAATTCAATGGCGCGGGAGCGCGCATTTAGTGCTCGTTTCTCCCGCATTGCATCGGAGGTTTACACGTTGCGATTTCTGAATCCAACGTCCGTGCGATGTCTACGCCCCCCAACCCAGGAACGACCATTTAACATGGGAGTGAATGGGTGACGTAGAACTTCACATCGGAGTTGGGCTGTCACACAGCATGATCCGGCTCCAATCTCCATTCAATATCGGAGCATTGAATAGCACGCGCATTCAATCCCCGATATCGCATTGACATCGTTCCTGCATCGTATTGGACGTTCACACCATACAACGCAGGAACGATATCGGGTCCAATGATCGAACCACGTGACTTTTCATTGAAATTGGACGCCGATATCGCAACGTGTAAACCCGCCATAACAGAAGGTCTTGTTTGGTAGCAGACAAAAATAAATGTCAGGTGTCAGGCAGTGGCTGTGGATAGCCAGAAACGTGAGGCAGTGACCCAGGAGTTAGTTCACACCAACAGTCCTTCTAGTTTTTGAAAGCACAAAAACACTTCACAGATCTTGAATCACATATGTTCCATCCTTCTGGCTTCACTCTTAAATAAGGGCCACCTGTTTCACACCTGATTACTCACAGAATGATTGACCTCACTGATTGAACTCCACACTGCCATTATTTTGAACACACACCCCCTTTCAATTAATTATTCAAATACACAGACTGAAAAATATACAGATCACGAATGCTGAGTCTGTGAGTTTTCTAACTGGAGTAGAAAGAGAAAACTGATGACTCCAATTCATTTGAGGAAATCCAGTGTTGGGGCTGTCTCGCTTGATTGATTAGGTGTAGAATGTGATTGCTAGTGATGAGCGAGCATGACCATGCTCGAATGCTTGGTATTCAGAAAGAGTAGTTGGATGCCCAGATGTGCATGACTCGAGTACCCTGAAAAATACACAAGTTCCCCATTGACTTCCATTATACTTGGGTACTCAAGTCGCACCCATCTGAGTGTCCAACTGCTTGTTATGAATACTGAGCACCCGAGCTAGTGCTCGCTCATCACTAGTGTCAGTGCCGGTCTAGGGTGACCAGGCATAGCCAGACTATAACAGCCATTAATAAATGGCATGGGCAAACCGTGCTAGTTTTAAGGTGCATTGCAGTGGCCCTACAACTTGACAGCTAGAGAATTTGTTTTGTACCGTGTTGTGACTTGCTTTGCCATGTGAAAATAAAATAAATCTGGATGAAACCAATTGAAAAAAAAATAAAGTCCACGGTGTTGGAGTCTTAAATTTCTCGGTGCCAATTATCTAACCCAGAGGATGTTGATCCTATGAGCTAATTTATCCCAAATTGTCACACCTTGTAGAATCTCCCTCCAGCTTTCTATTAGAGGCGTTACCTCTTATTGTAATCCTGCCGCTAGCAATAATTGGCAGGTTACTGATCCGGTTCCGGTGTTCATACATCATTTTTAAAGCGACAGTAAGTGTTATCCCATTGTGAAAGCTCAGTGTAAAAATTGCAACAATTAACAATTTCAAATATGTAACGCTATGAACGTTCTGAACAATTTAAAGATTTTCTTTTAAAATAAATAAATAAAAGGTGTTAACAGTGGTAAAACATATTTCTGTTAATGTGCCTGCAATAACATTTTGACCTAATATTTATAGTTCAGTTAAATGGTCTTTATTCCAGGGCTGTGGAGTCGGAGTCGTGGAGTCGGTGTCCATTTTGGTGAAGTCGGAGTCGGGTTCAGGGTTATTGAGGAGTTGGAGTCAAATGTTTGGCTTACTGACTTCACCGCCATGGTTGTGGAGTCGGAGTCGTAGAGTTGGAGTAGTGTCCATTTTGGTGTAATTGGAGTCGGAGTTGAATGTTTGGCCTACATTACTCATATAGGACGTTACAGTTTGTTTAAGTTTATTATGATGCTTAGCATTAAAAGGTAGAAAGGAAAAGACATTTTTAGTCGTGAATTTCCTGCTGTAAGATGTGTAGAATGACAACTAAAGTGGAAACCTCTTTAAGGGCCCTTTCACATCAGCGTTTTTTGAAATTCGCGGCAGATGCGGTGAAACAACCGCATCTGCCGCGATTACCGCATACCGGCTGCACTTGCGGCGCGGTTGCGGTAAACGCCATGCAAAGTATAGGTGTACTTGTGGCAGGTGCGGCAAGTGCGGTTTTGCACTTGCGGCAGGTGCGGCCGCGAAAAAAACCGCGGTCAGTCGCATCTGCCGCGAATTTCAAAAAACGCTGATGTGAAAGGGCCCTAACACATAGTATTTCACAGTAGCACATGCTCTATTAGATTAATAATCAGTATGATTTCTGGAAAACGTATTCACACCTTGTGGTAGATAGATATTCCTCAATTCAATAAAGCCTTTGTGGCGCCCCACATGGTCAGGCGACACAGTGGGGTATTGCACCAGAAAAAGTGTTGTAATTTTACCCAGCTGCAAGTGGATCCTGGGCTGGTGGGTGGGACCTATTCCTGCACTCCCACATTAGAGTAGTGGTGAGAGGTTAATCCGGGGAAGGAGATATATTCACCTCTAGGGTGAGTAGAAGTTAGTTAGAGTTAAAGTCGGAGTTGGAGAGGAGTCGAGGAGGAGTGTGGAGCAAGGCGGAAGGTGTAACTGGACAGCTCTACGCTGATCCGGAGGGAAGATGAGAGAGGATCCTGAGGGATCCTGAGAGAGGGCACCTGGCGCGGGAGTCTGGGCCCTAGAGAGAAAGCGGGAACCCCAGCGTGGAGCAACCATACTCCAGGGGACTCCCCAGTCCACCACGGGAACCCTGGACCCGAGGAAACGGCCAGAGTCTACCTCTGAAGTCGTCAACCGGCTGCTGCGGTCTGTTCACAAGCTGCGGCACCCTGCCAGACGGAGCCGTCTGCCTGCTTCTTCACCACGAGGGAGGGGAGCCCCAAGTCTATCAACAAGGAGCCATTGGGTATAGACTCATCCTAGGCGGGGAAGAAAGGACACGGGTTCGTCAACTAAGGCATACCATGGGTACCACCATACCACCTGGCATCCACTTGTAGCCACCCGTAGAGCTACCTGTTTCTTTAACAAATTTTGCTGAACTGTGGACTTGTTAACAGTAAAGTACCCGGGAAAGAGTGACTTTGCCTCCGTGTCTTTCTGCTACAGAATTCAACCTGTTTGCTTGCAGGAACGCTGCCCCGGAGGACCAGCTCCACCTGTAGGGAGCTTTGCTATCCCTGCCGCGATACCATTTCCCTTCGGAGGACTGTGGCGGCGCTGGTGACTCATCACCAGGTACTACAGGTGGCATCACGTGACAATAAACTCTAATTCCCTGTACATAACCCCTTATTGAAGTGTCACCCAGGCCACGGGCTCAGGAGCTGCCACCCGTGACATCCCCGTGAAAACACACTCCGAGCCTGATACCCACGGGCCTGGGGCTCGACACCTTCATGCCAGAATTTTGGCATAAAAAGCTTTGAAAAGATGAAAAGGTTTGACTCAATGCGAGGTTGTGCAAAAATGTTGCAACTTTTGGCCCAGCTCTTCAATGCAGGGTAGGTCAGGGCCCTGAGGGGCAAGGTAATCCACGCTTGTTAAGTTCATGATGAGCGCTTTCATTCCTTAATGCACAAATCTTACTCCAGTCACTAACTGGAGTAAGATTTTGGCCACAACACACACTTTGCACCTTGACTGATTCATAAATGGTGTGCGTCTCTTCTCTTAATGCACGCTACTCAGCCCACTCCTCAAGGCCTGAATAAAAACTCCGCTCTTGGATGAATTGGAACATAATGTTTTTAAAGAGTTGAAATGTTTTTTTTTCTTTGTCCACCAGTCTACAAATTACATACATAATCTACAAAAAAGATTGCCTTTGTCAATATTTTTCATTACATATGTTGTACTGATCCTGAGTTATGGTTTGTATTACACTCCAGAGCTGCATTCACAATTCTGCTTGATGTTTTCGGAAACCATCCACAACAGTATTAACAGGTACACACCAATAGCTTAGCTGAGCGGCATTATTGCAATGTTTTAGTTCTGCCCCTTTTACACAGGCACACAGGCATAGATAGGATCACGGACAATTGTAATGACCATTGTTCATCCCCATACAATCTGCACATTGCAAAAAAACAATTGACCGCTTTTCCTATATCCGAATACTGTACAGTCAACAGTGCTGTACCACCCTGTTCAGACACTGAACCATTATGACTACTGGAAAATTGTGATGAGAATAATGGTGGGCGTTCAGCAGTGTTGGGCGTTGCTAGTCGGACTGGGAGATTGACCCAAAATGTTGCAGAGAGGAAACGAACGCACTCTCACTAAATCTTGAACAATGTGCAACAATCAGTTAGCACAAGAAAGCATGAAGACATGTGCAACAGGGTATGACGTTTTGACCCATGCTGGTTTTTTTCACATACTCACTGTGCCAAGGACTAGATAAGGAAGGGGATAAGTCATCATGCACAGTGTGGTGCCCCTCTGGCTAGGCGCCACAGAGAGGTATTGCATTCTGACAACAAATGTGGTATCTCTGTAAGTTGTCTGTTTAGGGTTTAACCTATGGAGTCTGTTTTAACACACAAACACCTAAAATTAGGCCACCTACAATAGGGGGGGGACTTGTTATTTAGTAAGTCCCAAAAGGAGGTGGAGCCTAGATTAGAGTAGTGAGAGAGAGTGACAGTTTACTTGAGACAGTGCTGGGAAGGCAGTCAGGATGGGCAGGCCTGACAGTACCGCTGACAAGAGGTATCCCCATCTTTAAGTGGGGGCCCAGGACAGAAGGCAACGGACCAGGACTGGTTGGAGCCGGCTAGTCACGATGGGGCAACACCGGCAGCACGGGAAGACGAGGCAGTCAGCAGTTCACCTCTGATCACAGACCGACGAGCTACGGGCCCATAGTGATCGGGTTGCCGCTAGCGCCACAAGGGCATCTCACCCCTCAGCACTGAAACCGGTTGAGGACACTGGAGGTTACGGGCTGAATTTCGGTGGCGGGAGAAATAGTGCGTTCCTGCTGCTCCCGTCCGTACCGGTAAGGAACCAACCTGACCCACTAGTTACAGACCGTAGGACTGGTGGGGAGAGCGTTGTGAAGGTGGTAAAGACAGAGAAGTAGATCAGACCACGAAAGACTAAGAAGGTACATTTAGAGGCTCCATAAGGGGGACCCTGAACTAGCAACAGACACTCGGTAAACCGGGCTGTACCGTGTAACGTTTAACATCTGCCGGTACCCAGTAAACAGGAGTTGGAGTTTAAACTAGTCTCTGTGATTCTTCTCGCCGGTGCCCGGAGGGCTCCAACATCATCAGCAGCATTGCATTAGAGGGGTAAGAACTGCAATAACTACTCCCCCTCATCATACTCCATCACCGCTGCCCTGAGGTAAAAGCTCCTCCTGTGGGGAGCTGGACCACTCTCTGCTGCACCCACCATCACCTCAGTGGCTGGCTTGCAGCGCTGGTACCCATATTACCGGGATCCACAGGTGGCGTCATGTCCCCTTGTAAATATTCCCTTCCCACCATCTAACGCAAATGATAACCAGGGCACGGAACCGGGATCCCGACCACCCGTGATCCCCCATCCAAGAAGCCATCAGTCCCAGTGTCCGAGTACCCCTAGCCCTGGGCTCATCACACGGCATACCTATTTGCACAATGTATTATCCCCTTTCTTCTCTACTCATTGATACAGAGAGTATGTGAAAAAGACCTAGGATGGGTCAAAAAGGAATACCCTGTTACACATGATATCCTGGAGATCAGGGGCATAATTACCACAGGTGCAGGGGTTGCGATCGCACCCGGGCCCTGCAGCCTAGGGGGCCCCAAAAGTCCCTTTGGCCCATAGAAAAAGACTAATACTATTAAAGATTTGCATTAATTGGGGGCCCCGTAGGAGCATTCACATCGGGGACCCTGGGCCTGAAGTTAGGCCACTGCTGGAGATCTAAGTTATAATGGTTCTCCTTGTGTAGAGTGACTCACCAGTATGAGGAGACTTAAGCGCCTTCCATGCTCCTCTGGGAAATTTAATACGCAAATCGCCTCTTCAAAAAGGACTTGAACTCTAGTGCCATATATTGGAAGTAGCAATCCTAAAAGTCAATATCTTCTCTTTAAAAACTTATTATATGACCAAGGATATAAGCCAAACCAGAAACCCAAGTTGCAGTCACGGTGTTTCGAGGTGTTTGACCCTCTTTAGTACTAAGTATGAGATCTGATTTGGCCAGGTAAGAGACTGAGACTGGGGATCTAAGGTGTTCAAGTCTCCCCACACTGGCAGGCCAGACCTGTTGTTCTTTAAGGAGAAACGTTACACCTTAGATCCCCAGTTTTAGCCTCTCGCTTAGCCAAATCATATCTCATACTTTGCATTGACGTTGGGCAAACACCCCGACACACTGTGTCTGCAATTTGAGAATATGATTTGGCTTATATCCTTGGTCAAATGATGAGTGTCGTTAAAGGGTCTATATTAACTTTTAGGATTGCTACTTCCTATAGATGGCACTAGAGTTCGAGTCCTCTTTGAAGAGGCGATTTACATATAAGATACCCTGTCGTATATTGTATCCTGTTGCATACATTCTCATGCTTTATTACACGTTTCTTGTGCTGACAGTATAGATAATATTTGTACTCTATTCAAGATTTTGTGATTGTGCAGCCGTTTCCTCTTTGCTGGAAAATTTCAAGTGTGAAGCCTGTAAAGTTGTAAATGCATCTTTGCACTATAATATAGAATCTATTTACGTGGCTACGGCTACATGACTTCTGTCTGGTTGTCCACGAATCCACATCACTTCTGCCGCACCATATTAGCACACCCATGGGTGGCAGCAGTCCCTGGCATGCACTACCGCCAACAGGCCACTGACAAACGCACCCAATACCACCAGAAAACTACACTGGAAACCCACCACACACCACGCTGAATACACCCTCCCAAATGCCACCCAAAATCACTGCAGAACACAATGCCAATTTAGTTACTGCGCCTGCGCGAACTTGCTGTGCAGCCAAAGTTACTGATGCCACCGCCATCTTTGAGGGACATGTGGGGTGATGTCACGGTCATGTGACCGTGATATCTCCGCAGGTCCTGAAACAGTATCCCAGCACTTGAAAACTGTTACAGGACCTCCGGTGCTGTCACGGTCATGTGATCAGTCACCTCACTGTGACATCAACCCAGACGGCGAGGGGACATTATCACGCCCCCTCGCCGTCTGGGTTGATATCACAGTCAGGTGACTAATCACATGACCGTGACATCACTGCAGTTCCTGTAACTTTCCAAGCGCGCAGTAACTCAGATGCTGAGGGGGCCAGAGAGCACACATCCAGGTGGTAGTGGGGGCCAGAGAGCGCACAGCAGGGGAGGAGTAAGGTACATAGAGCACATAGCAGGGTGTGTGTGGGGGCAGAGAGTGCATAGCAGGGGGTGTGTGGGGGGCAGAGAGTGCACAGCGGGGGGGGGGTGTGGGGGCACAGCGCACAGCGATGGGGGCAGAGCATGCACAGCAGGGGATAATAGGGTTCAGAGCATGTACAACAGGGAGAGTGGGGGCAGATAGCGCACAGCAGGGGGGAAATAGGGTGCAGAAAGTGCACAGGAAAAAAGCAAAAACACACTAAAAAAGTATCAAAAACTGTGTGAATAACAATCTGTTTTGGATGCTTTTTTTTGATGCAATGCCCCCATCGTCACATCACTGCCCTCCTAATACGATAGCATGATAACATCAGGCCTCCATCTTGTGTAATATAGAGTTGGAAAAAACTAAGAATGCATTAGTAACTTCACATCTTTTCCATTTCCAAATGGTAAAAATGGTATTTTTGGGTTAAAAAATGCCTTAATCAGGAAAAAGCTGATCACTGTAGAACTGTCTACTAAATCTCTTATTGCTGGGGACAGTTCACACTAGTTGTACAATTCCTCTGCACAACCCACTGCAAGGAAAATGTATAATTACACCTGGCTCATTACTTAGCAGCTCCCCAAATTGTCTTAAATGGTGGGCTCCTCAATCATATGGACATGAGATTTTTGATAAGAAAACCGCTTTAGATTGGAATTGCTAAATTTTTTATTTTTTTTATATTTTCAATTATGACAGCTGAAAATGACGATACTAGTTTATTTTTGAATAGTTTAGAAATGTGCAATTTGCATATGCAAAATAGCCCATCATTATCTTTTCAAGTCTCTTAAATGCAGAAGACATAATTATGTTCTATTGCATGTTCCAGGATGACAATGACAGGCATTTCTCAATGGGACAAAATGAAAGAAAAAAGCAAAAGTTGTTTTTTTAACATGTTAGCTTTTTTGCTATATTTTTTTTATTCTAAATGCTAAATGGGATTTTTTGCATTCTTTTTCATAAAAAGTGACACCCCTCCCAGGGCCGTAGGATACTTGGAACTGGGCTATGATACTTCTGGGTGGTCACAGGGGTAAAGTCCCGGCTCTGTGACCCTGGTGGTGTCAATAAAAGTTCAGGGAATAAGGTTTCGGGGATTTTGTAGTTGTGACGCCACCCATGATGCATTGCAGGACCTCTGGGGATGATGGAATTGCAGCTAAGGTGGTATTGCTCCCCATGGGTGGAGCGGTTCCCCAAGGCAACTGGTATAGTTTGTGGCGGTGGTAGGCCGTTGGGGTACAGGACTGAGGGCGCGGAATAACCAACAGACACAGTGCGTAGTTTCCTTTACCTTTACTGGTAGTTGCAGGTTCAGACCAAGACACTGTCCACAGTAGATGTTATGAATTCGGGGGGCCTGGATGCAAGTTAGCGATCTATTCACCCAGTGAGTTCTAGGGATGAGGGTGGGGGAGGACGGAGCAGCACAGGCAGGGGGAGGAAGGAGGATGGAGTGGCCGAGGGGAGGAGGACAAAGGAAGGAGAAGGAAGTGGTGGGGTGGGGGAGGATGGAGCGACACAGGCAGGGGGAAGGACGGAGCGGCAGGGGGATGGAGGATGAAGCGGCGGGGAGGGGGGGGGTGACGGACCAGCACAGGCAGGGGGAGGATGGAGGATGGACTGGTGGAGGGGACGAGGACAAAAGAAGGAGGAGGAAGCTGTGGGGGGAGGACGGAGCGGCACAGGTAGGGGAAGGACAGAGGATGGAGTGGTGGAGGGGAGGAGGACAAAGGAAGGAGGAGGCAACGGTGGGGTGGGGGAGGATGGAGCAGCACAGGCAGGGGGAGGACGGAGCGGCAGGGGTAGGATGGAGCACAGAGCGGTGGGGGGAGGAGGATGAAGCTGCGGGGTGGGGGAGGACGGAGGATGGAGTGGCACAGGCAGGGGGAGGACGAAGCGGCAAGGGGAGGACAGAGCACAGAGATGCTGGGGGGAGGAGGACGGAGGACAAAGCGGCACAGGCAGGGGGAGGAAGGAGCAGACTCACACCCACAGAGTCACACCTAGACACAGACTCAGACCCACACACATACACACACAGACTCACACCCTCAGCCAGACACACACACCCAGACACAGACACACACAGACTCATACTCACAGCCACACACACACACACGGACTCTCACCTCTCCGTCCCCTGGCCGTCCCAGTGGGTCATCCTCATCATACAGGTGCGCCGGCCCGGGAGCAGCACCGCGGAGAGCAGCAGCAGGAGCCGGCACAGTCCGGGGACACTCAGCACCGCCTACGCCGGCATCATCAGAGTGGACAGCCGGCGAGCACAGGAGCGACATCCCGGGGAGGAGGAGAGTGGAGTGGGGCCTGACACTAACCCGCACACACAGCCGGGGAGCACAGAAGCGACATCCTGGGGAGGAGGAGAGCATGGGGGGGGGAAGCGCAGGCAGGGCAGGAGGAGCGGGGGTGGTCAGAGGAGAGCCATGCGGCACGCGAATTTTGAATTTGTGCACCGCTCGGCTCCCTTGCATACACTGCGCTCATTGGCTGCCGCATCTGCCGACGACCAATGAGTGCTGGTGCGCGATTTCGGTGTCAGACAGACATGATTAGGAGATTATATAGTAGATAGATGCTGAGAAAAAAAACAGATTACACACGGATGTCACACGGATGTGTTCTGAGAATCTGAGAAAAATGTCGGACACTAGCACAACAGTTGCCAAACAGAGCATAAAACGGATGTCACTTGTCCTACTCTCCTGAATGAGAAACGGACCAATTTTAAGGCGGCGAGAAGCAGTGTACCACACAGACAGTGTACCACCATGTACCCAGCTCCGTGCTGTGCACAGTGTATCACCATGTCCTGAGCTCTGTGCTGTGCACAGACAGTGTATCACCATGTCCTCAGCTCCGTGCTGTGCACAGTGCACCACCATGTCCTCAGCTCCCTGCTGTGCACAGTGTACCACCATGTTCACAGCTCCGTGCTGTGCATAGATAGTGTACCACCATGTCCTCATGTCTGTGCTGTGCACAGACAGTGTACCACCATGTCCCCAGTTTCGTGCTGTGCACAGACAGTGTACCACCATGTCCTCATGTCTGTGCTGCGCACAGTGTACCACCATGTTCTCAGCTCCGTGCTGTGCACAGTGTACCACCATGTCCTGAACTCCGTGCTGTACACAGACAGTGTACCACCATGTCCTCAGCTCCTTGCTGTGCACAGTGTACCACCATGTCCTCAGCTGCTTGCTGTGCACAGTGTACCACCATGTCCTCAGCTCCCTGCTGTGCACAGTGTACCCCATGTCCTCAGCTCTGTGCTGTGTACCACCATGTCCTCTGCACACACCCACCATGTCCTCTGCACACCCCCTCCATGTCCTCTGCACACCCCCTCCATGTCCTCTGCACACCCTCCATGTCATCTGCACCACCCCATGTCCTCTGCACACCCCTCCATGTCCTCTGCACCCCCCTCCATGTCCTCTCTGCACACCCCCTCCATGTCCTCTGCACCTCCCTCCATGTCCTCTGCACACCATGTCCTCTGCACACCCCCTCCATGTCCTGTGCACCCTCCAATGTGCTCTGAACACCCCTCTATGTCCTCTGCACACCTCTTCCATGTCCTCTGCACCCCTCTCCATGTCCTCTGCACCTCCCTCCATGTCCTCTGCACACCCCCTCCATGTCCTCTGCACACCCCTCCATGTCCTCTGCACCTCCCATGTGCTCTGCACACCCCTCCATGTCCTCTGCACTCCCCCCATGTACCTTGTATAGTCAGTCCCAGCTCCTCCTAATCTGTTGACAATTCTTCTTACGGCAAACTTGGCTCCACCCACCTGAGTCACATGTGCGTGACATCATCACAGGTCCTGTTCCACCCGGCATCAGGTATGTATTCTCCGTATACAGAGTGTATACCGCTCACCCTTTACCCCTGCAGCCCTGACACCTGGCATTCCCTCACCACCATTTCCCCTAAAAATACACCGGTTTTGATACTTAGCCCGGTGAGGGGGAGAGAGAAAAAACTTTAAAAAATTTTTTTTTTAAATCTTAATGCTGGTGCCGCCCCCTCAACCTGCCGCCTTAGGCATCCGCCCACAAGTGCCTTATGGGTAATATGGCCCTGCTGACACGCTGCTCACTCTGAACGGGTACTTTACTCCAGTATTCTGCAGGCATAGAAGGTAATGCAGTTCTCTTTGCAGAGTAGTGGACCAGGTGGTTCTCGCAATGAGTAGTGTCCCTCTGAGGCTCCACTGGTGTTCCTTCTCTATCACGCTCTCTGTACCTTGCTCTGCTGTCCTGCACGGATCCCGCTTGCTACTACCAGGCGGGTCGGGGGTGATGAGTCATCCCGACTGTGCTGTTAAGGGAGCTCAACTCAACTTAATATTCCTGGTGGCAACCATACTTAGGTGGTGGTTGGATCATGCTCCTAAGGGTACCGTCACACCTGGCGACGGCACCGCCGATTTCTTATGCGACTTAGGGGCGTGGCCTATCGGCGCCGATATCGCCCCTGCGTCGCCTAATGTAAAGGGGCGACAGCGCTACATATCGCCGAAGAGTGGTCGCCTGGTTTCACATCAGTGCTCTGATACCAGGCGAGCACTCAGGGGCGATGTATAGATATTGTTCCATGTAACAGGGGGACGGCGATCTGACAGGTGATGGGAGCCGTAGGGTCCCATGTTACAGCATCACCGCTGGGGTTTTTAGACACCCAGCGGCGATGCTGCCTGTCAGATTGCCGGTGCATCGCCGGAGGTGTCGCCACATGTAAATATGTGACGGCGACGCTGGCGTGGCGCCAAAAACGTGCGCGCTCCCTCTTGTTGCCGCCAACATCGCCGGCGACGTCACCTGGTGTGACAGGCCCCTAAGAAGTCATCGACCACTCCGGGTTTGTGATTCAGGGATGTAACAGGCTGAGCCACTTCGGAGCGGTACTCCAGTTTGGACTGGGCTAGGGTATTTGGTTACCCTTTTCTGTCTTGGCCCCTTTCTCTTCTGGGTCACCAGGTTGAGGTGCCCTCCCTGTTAGCTTCACTTCTGCTGTCTGTAGCTCTCAACTCTGCACCCCCTGTCAGGAACACTGTCAGTCATGTCCTCTCTGGCTGCCTTCCAGCACTGTCTGACTAAAATTAGCTCAACTGTCACTCAAGACTCCAGCTCTACTCTAAGCTCCACCCCCTGGACCTACTAAATATATGGTCCCTATGCTAAGGGAGGCTAATGTATGGGTGCTTTGGACAGACTCTACAAGGGAACCCCAAGTCCATAGCTACGGAGGCACTACCCTTCTGTTTGGGGTGCAGTACCTCCCTGTGGCGCCTAGCCATAGGGGCGCCACAGTTCTATCCCATGTCAAATTGTGTTTCCCTTTTTGCATACCATTATTCTGGTATATGGTATATTTGTCTTTTGTGAATCATTGTGTTTGTAACATTTGAAGAAGGCTGAATATCTAATAGCCGAAACTCGTCTTGTCTGACATGTATGACTATTGAAAAATACATTTCGGAAAAGATTGAAGAGATTTTGTGTTGTGTCAGTATTTTCTTTTGAAGAGTGAACTGGGTGTGCCACCCATCCCAATACTGTGCACTGGAACAAGGGGAGTGTTGACCCGATAATCTCAACTTCATGTTTCTTCACATGATGAAGGTTATAGAATTCATTTCTGAACTGACAACCATAGAAGGAGGTAGTCTCTGGAAGCTGCTGGAGTCCTGTATGCAGCCCTGGTTTTTGGCTGCAACTTTGTAGTTGGTGTTTATCCTTTTTTGTTTGCATTTCCCTGTCTGTCTTACTTTCCCTGTAACTTACTATTGCATTAGTGAAGTCTAGCGCACTCACTGGCATTTGCACTATCCAGGGTGATTGGAGGGACAGCTAGGGACTAAGCATGGGATGGTGACGCAGGGAAGGACCCGTATCGGGACATTAGGGAGTTCAGGGTATAGACACAAGTTAGTGTCAGGAGGTGACCTCTCTATCCTCTCTCTAACATTGGGGTCTTTCTACCCTTTCCATTTCCGTTGTAACTTCTGTGTTGTGCCATGCCTTCCCTTGCCTGAGTGTAACATCTACATTTCTGACTTTGCTACTACCCAAAACCAATTATTGGCTATTCTGGAGACTGTGCAGGTTCAAGGGATTTTGAAGAATTATCGTATTGATGACCTATTCTTAGGAAAGGGTATCAATATCAATATCAGAGCCATGTTGGTACAACCCAAATGATCAGCTTTTATCAGCTCCTTGGCCGGATCAATGGAAGCAGTACAATGGCACAGCGCCATACACTGTGTAGTGGCCATCTTCAGGTACTGCAGCTTATCTCTCATTGAAGTGAATAGGATCTGATATTGATGAACTTTCCTAAGTATAACTGTTCAATATGATAATCCTGGAAAACCCTTGAATGAAGAACAAGGACGTTCCTCAGACTCCGCATCCCAGTCTAGCCATTTCTAATCTGATTTCTCTGCTGAGAAATGTAATATAACATTGCTAGGTAATAAAGGGAATGTATGATCTACAGCTCCTACACACTCATATGTTTCTTCAATGTAACAGACTGGAAACAAGCTGCATAGTCGGTGTTTGCAGCCAGGTTGCCAACCATCTTTCCGCTCTTTCTTGTTAATCTATTGTAGGAAGTGTATATTGGTAAGAAGTAACACAAAACTGAGTGTAACTGCAGGATCGGACTACACATAGGTCTGTATAAAAGCCGTGGACATAAAAAGAGATTTTTCTTTAAAGAGAATTATTGTTTCAGTATCCTTTATTAAAGTGTCCCATAATAGACATTTATTGCACACACTATACATTTCTAAAAGATGCTGGACCCACGTGTGGTACCCACATCTATCTCTAGAATGGGGAGTACCTCTATTCCCCATTCTGACTGCTACCTGATCTGGGGGTGGGGGTGGTACAGAGATAAAAGAGGGCCTCTGTCCAAGAGCAGTATATGGGACATTTTTTATTCTGTAATTAATATTATTATTATTTATTATTATAGCGCCATTTATTCCATGGCGCTTCACCCTTTATGTGTCTGTGACAGAAGCTATTTGGCGCTTTTGAGGTGGATGTGGGACGTGCTGTTACACCAATGGTATCCAGTCCAGTAGAAGAAAAGGGTAGTGGCACGCTTAATCAATAATAATAAACTTCTTTATTATAGATGTGGCACCCCTAGAAGTTGCAGCAACCGGGATCGGTAAATCCAGTCACCCAAACACACACCCAACACACTCCGATCCCAAGACTAGAGACTCTATGCCCAGCAACGGGATGGCAGGAGGAGATAAGTGGAGGGTGTGAAAGTTAGTACAGGAAATGGTCAGGGAGGAAACAAAACCAAAAAACACCACAGGAAGCAGTTCAGTTCAATTAGTTAGCTGAGTCCAGGAGTTCAGTTCAGTCAGAAGGATAGGAGAGAGAACACTATCATTACATGAGACTGAAAGGACATGGACCCAGCGGCTAGTACTATCCTAAGGCTGTTCTGGGTCCCAGGCTACAGACCGTAGAGAGACAGAAAGAGTCCTAAGGGTACGGGTAGTGAACAATCCACCCGTGTGCCCGAATTAGCTGGAAGGCTGGAGGACGGGGCAGGAACCCGTGTACCGGAACCTGAAGTGGCAGAATACTCCACGCTCCAACCACAAAACCGGTCGGTTGCGGGGTCTTTATGTCCCGTGACCCAACACCGGCGCAGCGAAGAGAAGGCCGCCGTACTAGGGCCAGGGGACCAGGCAGGGGGCCCAACAAAGGCCTGTGGCCGCTGGATAGTAGCTTTGCATGCAGAAGTGTAAGGAAGAGAGACCCATGGAAAGGAACACAAAAGGGGTGATCTGGATAAGCCATCCCAGCTGCTGAAAGACTACCGAAGCCGCTACTGCACTGTCTTGTAACTTGAACACCTGCCAAGAAAGCCAAGTAAACCGGGTTGAAGCTCAGCACTTTGTGAGACTGTTATTTCTTCGCCTGAGGAGAGGTAGACTGAAACGCCGAGTCGGCAGCAGCAGCCTGCCCGAGAGTGTCCCTGATTCCTGCCAGCAGCCAGCTCAGTCCCGCTGGCCTTCCATCCCCCAAATCACCTCAATAGACTTTTCAGTTGCCCTGAGGACTAGCTCTTCCCGTCAAGAGCTAAACCATCAGAGCTGCTACTACCGTCATCCCCAGAGGTCCTGACTGCAGCAGAGGCTATACTGGGTGGGCATCACAACAAGGCTCTTTTGTTTTTATTTTTATTTTCATCCCCTTTCTCAAACTTTCCCTTTCTACTGATCGCCCGATGAGGGGATCACAAACCATGTCTCGCCACCATGACATCCCACAGTCCCGACGACATCGGGAGGGCCCGGTCCCGAGTGCCCCGGGGTCTCCGCCAGGGCGAGTCATAGACACATAGTAAAATCTATAGGGAAGAGGTAGGGCATTAACTAGACGATGGCTGTTTTGCATTGACATGCTTCTGTCAGTCCAAGGTCCGATTTATGCCTAGCTTTCTAGCTCAACCATCCAATCTGAGACTGGGAGGTGCTGAGTTCATTCAGGTGTTCCCTGTTCTCTGTGATTGCCCAGCTACTTAGCTGAGCAGTTAGTCCCTGATCTCTGCCAGTTGTAACATTTTGCTCATTGGTGCATTTGGGCCTCGCTTAACTGTGCTCTGTGCTTTGATCTATTGCTGAGAGACGATGGACCTCCTCTGACCATCCATTTGCCTTGTACTTTGGCTCAGATCCGCTATCCTGGTTTTCTGACCCCGGACTGT
Source organism: Allobates femoralis (assembly GCA_033576535.1). Lineage (NCBI taxonomy): Eukaryota > Metazoa > Chordata > Amphibia > Anura > Aromobatidae > Allobates > Allobates femoralis. Next base: position 537,324,723 of record JARQOC010000005.1, read on the forward strand.
GACCTGACTATGTCTTTGATAATCCCCTTAGTCTATGACATGCTCTCTTGGTATCTGATCCCAGGATGTTTGACTATCCTGCCTCATGGCTTGTCTGTATAGTGACTAGCATCACAGCTAGCGTCTGAAGGACATTATGGAGACCTGAGTTGTCTCGAAAGCTTGCTATTTGTTACCATCTTTTCAGTTAGCCATTAAAATGTATCAGCCATTGAGGACTCTCAGATTGTAATATTTTTCTATGCTATCTCAAGGAGGCAACATAAAGCCGAATATATGTTGCCTATTGAGCCTGATTGTGCAATATGAAGTTTTCTACCGGCATATTGGTAATATTATAGCAGATTTTTTTTCTTTTTACAGTAGTGTTATTTTTATGTTAATTTAATATTTAGCAAGATTATTAGGTAGAGGCATACATGGCTGCTCTGAATCCCTGTGAGACAGATCACAGTAGAAAGAATCAGTCTCTTGTTAATGGTCAACAAAGGGCAGGCAGTGAACTGGAACTGCGCTACTGTGTAATGTCACCTCTGTCATGACCTTGGACTGGGCTGGCAAGCAAACATTTATAGCTGAAACTTCAATTACTTCTGCATATATCATAAAGCTATAAACATCCGGCTACAGATACCACAAATGTCAAGCTGCCAGGCTCTAATGATGTACAATACGAAATTTAACATTTTACATTGCAGTTACTTAGAATAATGATCCTATAAAAGAATCTCACCCAATTGTACAAGTGAACTTGTTGTTCTCTAAAGGGCCTGTCACACGTGTCAATGTCGCCCGCGATATCGCTCATGCGTCACAAATTATTAATCGCCTGAGCGATGTGGAATTATCGCAGGTAAGATGTCACACGTGTCAATATGACCCAGCGATGCGGTGATGTCGCCATCTTGCGAGCGATTTTATTTAGTCGCTTGTACGATGTCAAAATAGAAAATCCGTCGCTGAGTTTAGTGTCACACGCAGCGATGCACAAGGTCTACTGAGCGATGAGCGACAGGTTTTAAGGTGGTGTCTCACGTGGCGATTCTGGCCTGCGATGTCGGAAGCGATGTGCAGGTGCACGCTCGCTTCCGACATCGCAGGCCAGCTGTCACACGGCACGACGTTGCCGGTGACGTGGCGGCGATGCGGGCGGAGCCGTCGCTCGCTGGGCTGGGCTCAGCCCAGTGAGCGATCCTCAGCAACGCTGCGATATAGGCTGGATTGCGCCGCCAACAGTGTCAGACGGCGCGATCCAGCCTAATCGCTGGTCGCAGGTTGACAGGTTTATGAACATGTTCATAAACCTGTCAACCTGCGACCAGCGATAATTTGCAGTTGCGTCGCGCTGTCACACAGCGCGACGCACTTGTGATATCGCCCGCAACATCGCTGTTATGTCACTTTTCGGCAATGTCGCGGGTGACATCGCCACGTGTGGCACTACCTTTACATCTGGCAGTGACATATCACTGGTTGCATCGCTTGGTCACACGCTTCAATGTCGCTCCTGCGTCACTCTTACGTCGCTTGAGCGACTGAAAATCCGTGACGTATGAGCAACATTGACAGCGATATCGACGCGTGTGACATCCCCTTAATGGTTTTCCTGCCACTTCTATACAGATAAAGACAGTTGTTAAAGTGGATCTCCCCAGTGTAATATTTGGCCCCAATCAGAGGTGTATATAGAAATTATGGGGCACCATAGCAGAATTTCTAATTGGCCCTCCCTCCCCATCAAATAAAAAGATTACACTGGTCAACAGCATTTTTGGTGCCAAAGATATTTCATTGAATTTAGGGTAACTTTGGGGTGCTGATTCTGAATATGTCATCAGTTTTGCCAGATTGGCTCAAGTTTTTGAGATTTTTCGTAAAATGTGTAACAAAAAAGACGTTTTTTGCTACTTTTTTAACGAAGTCTGTTATGTTTCTTCTATGTTTTGTCAGTGTATATTCACCACAAATGTAACAGAATGAGTCTGGATCGTTAAGACAACTTCTTCTTGATGAGTTCATGCTTTTCACTGGACAACAGAAAACAACATAAAGTTAGTGCAAAAAATCAAGCTATGAACAAACTTTTAGAACACTAATTAACACAAAACTATATTGAGAACTGCTCAGTTCAAGTACTAATCCAAAGAAATTAATGAGATGATGCGTCGCATTTACCAACAAGTGCTATAAATAAGATACCAAAAATCTCAAAAACTTGAGCCAATCTGGCAAAACTGATAGCATATTCAGAATCAGCACCCCAAAAATACCCCAAATTCATTAAAATATTTTGGGCACCAGAAAAAAAAATTTTTTTTGTTGACCTGTGTTATATTTGGCTGGGTCACATAAGAGCATATCTCACAGCCCTTACAAAGTAATTTTCCTCCTTTTGAGCCCCTAGATCCCTTTTCATTGCCTCCATAAAGTATGAGGCCAACAAAAGTGTCCCACAAACAATATATGATCCCCCACAGTACCCTCCACACACAGTATGATGACCCTACTGTATTCCTCTTAACTACCCCAGCAATGAATGGTGACCCCAACACAGTATAATCTCCAACTGTGACCACCACTATGCTCTCCACGTAGTATAATATGCCTTCATACAGTAAAATGGTCCCCATATATCTTCACACTGTATAATGACATTAACTCAACTTGCCGATTTTGGAGGAAGAGAAATGCTGCCTATGACCCAAAGAACACCGTCCCCACTGTCAAGCATGGTGGTGGAAACATTATGTTTTGGAGGTGTTTCTCTGCTAAGGGCACAGGACCACTTCACCGCATCAATGGGACAATGGATGAAACCATGTACCGTAAAATCCTGAGTGACAACTTTCTTACCTTCGCTAGGACATTAAAAATGTGTTGTGACTGGGTCTTCCAACATGACAATGACCCAACCATACAGCCAAGGCAAAAAAGTAATGGCTCAAAAAGAAGCAGATTAAGGTCATGGAGTGGCGTAGCCGGTCTCCAGACCTTTATCCCATAGAAAACCTATGGAGGGAGCTGAAGCCCCGAGTAGCCAAACGACAGCCTCAAAATCTTAATGATTTAGATATGATCTGCAAAGAGGAGTAGACCAAAATTCCTCATGACATCTGTCAAACCTCATCATCAACTTCAAGAAATGCCTCACTACTGTGCTTGTCAACAAGGGTTTTGCCACCAAGTGTTAAGTCTTGTTTGCCAGAGGGATCAAATACTTATTTCTCTCTTCAAAATGTAAATAACTTTATATAATTTAGACAATGTGATTTTCTGGATTTTATTTTTGATATTCTATCTCTCACTGTTAAAATTAATCTACCCTTAACATTATAGACTGTTTATGTCTTTGTCAGTGGGCAATCTTACAAAATTAGCAAGGGATCAAATAATTGTTTCCTTCACTGTATGCTTCTACCATCCCTCCATACAGGATAGTGGCCCCCACACAGCCCTCCGCATAGTATGATGGACCCCACACAAACCTTCACACTGTATAATTGCTTGCATACAATATAATGACCCTACAATAGCCCTTTCTAAAGTATAAAGTCTCCCTCATAGCCTTCCAAATGGCCTCCACAAAGCACTTAAATATCATAATTGCCCTATATTGCCTTCCATATATTATACTGGGCCCCACATAGTCCTCCACATAGTAATGAGCCCCAGATTGCCCTCTTTATAGTATAATGCATTCCATAGTCCCCCCTGTAATATAATATAATGAACCCTATAGTCCTCCATGTGTTTTAATGCAACACATTGTCCTGGATTGGTGATTAAAAACATTTATTAATGCCTGATTATTTGAATATTTTGTAAATTACCCAACTGGATTTACAGGTCACACCATTTGATTTTTGAGAACCGCATGTTTGTGTGTCTCTTATGTTCATTATAATGCATTATTGTAATTGTTATGTGAGTATATGAACCCTATAAAGGTCAGTACTGACATGTTTGATTATACCTGAAGAAGAGAACGGATCATCCCTGAAACATGTAGTCCAATAAAGTCCCTAAAGCTACTGTGATCCTGTGCCAATTTATCCACGGCAGTGCCTAGACGATTCTGCATCTTTTTCTCTCCTCGGCTGCCATTTTCAGTTTCATGCCTCATTGGTCTCTCCAATACAGCTTTCACCTGATCAGCACATCCACTTCAGGTGAGCCGTACTACTCATGGCGCCACCATCTTTGGACACTCAGGTCACTAAAGAAGGCAGAAATGTGACGCACGTAGGGTGGGGGCAGAGAAAGTGCATGGTGGGCAGAGAGAGTGCATATAAGCCAGAGAGAGCACACAGGAGGCCAGGGAGAATGCACAGGGACAGAGAGAGCACACAGAGGGGTAATTTACATAATTGCGCTGTCCTGTCTATCATTTCTGGCATCTGGATATCTTGCGGTCATGCACCTCCGCCATATTTGCACACCCAAGTGATGAGAGTGCAAATATGGCATCCACTGGTGGTACTGGCACATTGCGCAGTACAGTCAGTTGTGTCGCAGCCGCCCACAATTGCAGCCACCCTAAATTGCTTCTACCTGAAGCCGCAGCCGCCGCCACTGACACATCACATCCTGAGTAAGTGCACATGCGTACACCTGGTGCACATGCACACTTACTCAGGCAGCCGCCATCTTTAGACACCTGGGTGTACAAACATGGTGGTGGCGAGACACGTTGTGCGCATGTGCACTTACTCACGCCGACACCATCTTTGAACACCACAGGGGGTGAGAGCACGGGGAGTAGAGAGAGTGCACAAGGAAGCAGAAAGAGCAGATTAGGGGCAGAGAAAGTGCATGGGGGCAGAAAGAGCGCACAAGTGAGGGGCGAGCTCACAGGGCAGAGAGTGCAACGTGGGCAAAGAGAGTGCATGAGGACAAAAGAGAGTGCAGGGGCAGAGAGAGAGAGCGCACAAAGGGGTACAGAGAGTGCACAGGGGGAGAGGTGAGCGCTCAGGGGGATGGCGAGCACACTTGGGATCAGCTCAAAAGAGAGTGCACGAGGAGAGAAGACAGCATGGGGGAGAGAGACAGCAAACAGGTGCGAGAGCGCACAGGGGGGAGACAGCTCAAAGGAGAGAGCACAAAGAGCAGAATACAGCAAAGAAGGGAGAGAAACTGCATACAGTGGGGAGAGCACAAGGGGGAGAAAGACAGCCGCTGCCTGCCTTCAGCGCCACAAAGCCTTCCCCGTTGTGACGTTACTGCCCTCCTGATGCGATAGCATCTGACCCCCATCTAGTAAGGTATAACACCAGTAAAGTTTTACATTTATATGTATATTTTTTATATTGGTGTGTTATCATAGATTCTTATTATTACATACTTACCAACACTTTGCTCATTGGGGATGTATGTGTCCGGCCTCTCGGGACACCCACCACTTTAGGAGTTGGATTTCTTTTCAGATTAGGATTTGCCTAAAGTTTTCAGGATTGTTTCTAAAATATTTGGAGTAGTCAATGCAAACTTGAACCTGTTAGCAGCTATGTTATTGTTAATGACTCTTTGTAGATCCCTGAAATACTTTAAGATCGATGGGCAAAGGAGTGTAAAGAAGATGCAGGACAAAGCTTTAATGATGTATCAGTAGAGTCCTGGTTTTAGGAGCTTACATTCTAGATGGTCATGAAATAAACTACCAGTTGAAAGCTTTATAAATGAAGTTTTAGGTTAATATACTGTTTAGTTAAAGGGGCTGCATTTGATTCTCCATTTTAGGAGAGGCACTGGCCTTTTCCATCCGAATAAATCTATCAATTTATTTTTGCGTTGACCTTTTAGTGACTACTTACATATTATAATTCTATTACAACAAAGAAATTGCTTTTTCATATGCAGTAAATTTCCCTCTGTCCAGCTCCATGTAACTAAACTAAGACCCTTTGACTCCTTTTTGTCAATACAGAGGTGGCTTTTGACCCTGCTTGGCTACTATTCCTGTCTCTAGACAGCAGCCCATCAATACGCAGCAATCCCCTGGACCGTGTATAAATCCAGATCCTTGTATAGGGGTTAAATAAAAGGAACCTGTCACCCCCTTTGTGCAGAACCCCCGAGAAAATCCTGACACCCTTTAAAGGGAACCTGTCAACCCCTTTGGGCGTTTTAATCTGTGCCCACCAACTTAAACATAATGTAAATAGGGATATAGTAACCCCTGTATGTGTCCAGATGTGCCCCGTATACCTGAGAAAAGAAGTTTTATTTTCTGCCATCCTGCATGCTATATTAAGTCCGGGAGGCTGCTCTGAGGTGTTGATGTATAAAGTCCTCGGCCACCCCTCTGGGCTGCAAAACCAGCCCTGTATTTTTGAAATTCCCGCCCCTCCTGTTGCTGGCACGGTGAGTGACAGCGCAACTTGTGTCTGCACAGTGGAGCCGGTTGAGCGGGTCACCGGGCTCCAATGAAGCTAGTGCCAAAGTCTTGCGAGATTTGCAAAGTCTTGCGAGACTTCGGCACTAGCTTTCATTGGAGCACGGTCACCCGCTCTAGCGACTCCACTGCGCAGGCGCGAATGCAGCTGTCACTCACCACAGGAGGAGAGGCAGGAATTTAAAAAATGCAGGGTGGGATTTTGCAGCCCGGAGGGGCGGCGAAGGACTTTATAATTCACCACAGAACAGCCTCACGGACCTAATTGCATGCAGGATAGCAGAGAATAAAACTCCTTTTCTCAGGTATGAGGGGCACGTCTGGGCACATACAGGGGTTACTAGAACCCCATTTACATAATGATTAGTTGGTGGACACAGTTTAAAATGCCCAAAGGTGTTGACAAGTTCCCTTTAAAGGTTGTCAGGGTTTTCTCGGGGTTCTGCCTAATGGGCGGCTTGTTCCTACTCTCTCTGAGAGAACCATTTTGTGCTTGTAGCCTCGGAGAGATGTCACATTGTACAAACTAGAGCACCATAAATACCTAAAGCCTAAATTCACATCTTGTAGCAATGTTAGTGGGAAGGCCGGATTACCTAGTAGATAAGACACCACTAAAGGGACTCAATGCAGGTTAGTTTGCTCTACTCATTGAAAAAAACACACATTCAACAGGTTCCGGCGTTTGACTATAATATACAGTATATCTTGTGAATCTCCTGAAGAAGAGTCATACAGGCCCAGAAATGCCTAGGGAATACATCACACAAAGAGTTAATAATCTTGTGTTCAAAGAGTTTGCTTTTATTGATGTAAACGGGAGCGCAGTATTTGAAATTCCTTTCCTATACCTGGAATATCTGGATCATTTACACCTGGGGAAACTGCTGCATACCGTGGGATTAAGATATCATGAGAAATCATAGGTGTGGATAGTTTGTTGTGGCTCTTCACAACCTTTAAGGTGAGCAAAAATACATTGCTTTATATTAATTTGCCACAGGTAAACCCTATGCACACTGCGCCTTTTCTCTTCCAGTTACCGCTTCAAACAATTAAAGGCATGCTCAGGAAGGTGTGTGCAGGGGACGACAGCCTGTTTTTGAAACCGTGGAAGTGAAGGTGGTGCGAAACAGGCTGTTGTCCCCTGCACACACCTCCCTGACCATACCTTTAATCTTTTGAATAAAGACTGGACAATTTTATGGATCTGGAGTGCCGCTACCTTTTTTCAACATTCATCGTCAAATCCTAAAAAACCAATGACATAATATGAACATTAAGGGTGTGTGCCACATAGTGTTTAGTGTGTTTAGCAGCAAACGCGGGGGTTTAGCATAGGTTTTATTTAAATTTATGTAAATCATTAGCAGCGTTAGGACTTACAAGTACCTATTGTAATTAGAAAACGCTGTGCACACATAGTGGTTTATGTGAACGGATCTGCCAGAGTTGGGCGTTTCCCAGTGTTTAGCAGCATACAGCATGTCAATTCTTCTCACGGTTTTTGAGCGTTTCATGGACAAAATCCTCATAGAAACCGCCGGAAAAAACCTGGAAAAAACGACTGTAAAACGCTGTGCATACGCTGGAAAACACGCTGGGAAACCGCTGAGAACGCTGGAAAACCGCTGGTGACTTCTGATCTCAGGAGTTAGGCACTGAATTTCCAGTGGTTTACTGTCGATTTGAACGTCACTAAACCACTATGTGGGCATACACCCTAAGAGTATGTGACAAATTAGTAAATGTTTGGATGCATAGTGTTTACACAGTGTTCAAAACAATGTTGTGTTAGAGTACAAGCACAGTGATGGATTTACAGACGTCTCTTGTCACACTATGATTCTTTTTAGACACTCCGTAAACGGACCTTCCCGAGCAGCAGCATGTCAATTTATTCTTGTGTAGATGCGAGTGTTCTGAGCCGGAGAACACAACAAAAATATGATGCTCCAAGAATCCTTATAGTGGGCACAGACACTGCCTTCTCTGGCACAGGGCACTAACGTCTCCAGAATAGAAATTAGTGTTCATTCAGAACGCAGGCAATACTGATCGTGGGCACTCATCCTAAGGAGCAGGATAAGAAAGAACATAGGCCAGGTTCACACATACAAATCTGTTTTTTAAGCCTTTAGAAAAACGGATCTGTTTTTCTAAGGGTGCCAATAGTGTCCCCTGAAGTCCTGGACGTTTTTGACAAATTTTGGGACTTAGTCATTTTTTCATGAAAAACGCATATATGTGCCATGCGTTAATGCATGCGTTTTTCATAGGGCCCCATGTTAAAAAAACGCATGCGTTTTTTTTAAAGTACACCAAAAACACAGCTAGCGGCGTTTTTAGCCTGCTGCATAAAAATGCACACACATGCGTTAACGCATATGCGTTTTTGGACTTAGAAAAATGTGTCCCAAATGTTCCCAAAAATTGATTTAAGGCAATAATAGATGGTATATGTGAACCTGGCCATAGCCAAACTCGCCCAGACTGGGCGGACTAATTCAGACAAAAATAGTAGACAAAAAAGTAAGAATAATATACAAAAGAGGGAAGAGGAGTAAGGTGAGAGAAACAAGAAGAGAAGAAGGGAGAGGAGAGGAAGCCGGGGAGGGCGTTAGGAAGAAGTATTCAAAAGCCCAAGAACGCAAAATCAGGATTCCTCAATGAGGGCCATATATTCAGCAGAGACTCTAATTTCTAGTCATTTAACCAGGATTTGTAAAAACGATTATAAGAGTTATCAATCACTGAAGTTAGATTCTCCATTAACATCACCTCATTTATTTTAGTAAACTAGAGGGAGATTGTCGGAGCAGAATCTTTTTGCCATAGTAGAGGGATCCAGGGGCGTAACTACAATAGTTGCAGGGGTTGCGATCACACCCGGGCCCTGCAGCCTAGGGGGGCCCCAAAAGTCCCTTTGGCCTATAGAAAAAGACCAATACTATTAAAGATTTGCAATAATTGGGGGCCCCGTTGGAGCTTTCGCATTGGGGCCCCTGGGCCTGAAGTTACGCCACTGGATGCACATGGATGTCTTGATTCTCCCCTGAATGAAATCTCTGTCACAGTCTACAGCTCACACAACTTTACATTTCTCCAAAGAGCCATGTAAGCTTAGCAGCTCATTTCAAAGACATAAGCCTATTGGCACTCGGCACAATACGTGGAGTTCTACTCTAGATTAATTCTTATGATCTATTGGATTCTCAGGCCTCACTCTATTTTCCATTATTTTCCTAATGTTTAGTTTGCCACCTTCCCCTCCTTCATAGAAGACTTTGTATAATAGCCGCCAGCAACATGGCTTCAGGGACTATTTTCCCAAGTGCTTCAGGCTCTATGCGTGGGAACGCTGAGGGCTACAGGAGAGAGCGCAGGATGGGACTGGACAGGAGCGGCAGGCATTCCACTAAGGGTCCCGAATAAAGCATCTTAATTCCCGGTGACCACCCAGACCAGGCAGACCCGAAATTTCTGTGTTATTAAGAACTGCCAATAAATTTGTACAGAGTAAAAAGACAGTGTGGTGTCCGTTTGTATCTCCACCTGAGGAGCCACCGACTGCAGCAGGGAGGAGGATCAGTGACAAGGTCTGGCACAGCTGCATCCCTGTGTGAACCATCATTAACTTACACTACTGCCCCGGGAATCCCGCTTTATCTACGGGGAGCATAACCATCCTTCTGCTCCACCAACACCCTGGAGGTCTGTCCCGCAACGCCGATAACATTACCAGAGTCATAGGTGGCGTCACGAATCACTTTTCCTTTTTTTTTTTTTAATTGACTCTTTTAAGCAACCACCAGGGCCACAGGACCGGGCAACAGGCCCCGTGACATCCCCGTGCACTACAACCCCCGGAACCGGGTACCCCACGGCCCTGGGGCAGGTCAAAGACAAGGACAAGTACAGTATGTATGGATAATCAAGTCTCACAGGTACAGGAGGAGAGAGGACCCAATCTGCGAGGGCTCATAATCTACGAGGGACGGGTGGGGATACAGTAGGAGAGGGCAGAGCTGATCGTGTGGTGGTGCGGTGGACCGAGTCTCACTGTAGGATGCAGGGCCGGGACGACAGCTAGGCGACCCTAGGCGATCGCCTAGGGCGCCATCTTGTGCAGGGCGCATTTTTTCCAGCATGAGGGGCCCATTGCCCGCCCCCTGGGGGGGCCCTGCACCCCGCGGAGGGCCCCGCACCCCTTGGGGGGCCCCGTGTTGGCTGCCGGCGCCCGCGCCGGCCAGAGAGGAGGGAGGACGGGACTTCCTGTCCTGCAGCTCTGCCCGCCCCTCCTCTCCTCCTTACAGCAGATGCATGGTGACGGCGGCCGCGGTGAGTGTGCAAAGGCGCGCGCCTCCCCCCCCCCCCCAATTGCTGGGCCCTGTATACACCACCACTGGGCCCTGTATACACCACCACTGGGCCCTGTGTACACCACCACTGGGCCCTGTATACACCACCACTGGGCCCTGTATACACGACTGGGCCCTGTATACCAGCACTGGGCCCTGTATACACCACCACTGGGCCCTGTATACACCACTGGGCCCTGTATACCACCACTGGGCCCTGTATACACCACCACTGGGCCCTGTATACACCACCACTGGGCCCTGTATACACCACCACTGGGCCCTGTATACACCACTGGGCCCTGTATACACCACCACTGGGCCCTGTATACACCACCACTGGGCCCTGTATACACCACCACTGGGCCCTGTATACACCACCACTGGGGCTGCTGTATATACTGCTGGGGCCTGTATATACCACTGGGGCTGCTGTATATACTGCTGGGGCCTGTATATACCACTGGGGCTGCTGTATATACTGCTGGGGCCTGTATACACCACTGGGGCTGCTGTATATACTGCTGGGGCCTGTATATACCACTGGGGCTGCTGTATATACTGCTGGGGCCTGTATATACTACTGGGGCTGCTGTATATACTTCTGGGGCCTGTATATACCACTGGGGCTGCTGTATTACCCCTGGGGCTGCTGTATAACCCTGGGGCTGCTGTGTAACCCCTGGGGCTGCTGTATTACCCCTGGGGCTGCTGTATTACCCCTGGGGCTGCTGTATTACCCTGGGGCTGCTGTATTACACCTGGGGCTGCTGTATTACCACTGGGGCTGCTGTATTACCCCAGGGGCTGCTGTATTACCCCTGGGGCTGCTGTATTACCACTGGGGCTGCTGTATTACCACTGGGGTCTGTATATACCACTGGGGAGGCTGCTGTATACCACACTGCTGGGGGCTGTATACCTGTGCTGGGGTCCACCCTCGGCTTATACACGAGTCAATAGGTTTTCCCAGGTTTTGGAGGCAAAGTAGGGGGGTCGGCTTATACACGGGTCGGCTTATACACGAGTATATACGGTTAGTAATCCTACAATGTCTGCTGGACATGGTATGAGGAGGTTTATGGCTCAGTCAGTACACACTCCATACTTCATGGTAAGGGGAGGGTTTATGGCTCAGTACACACTCCATACTTCTTGTTATTAACCAGTTAATGCTCTCTTGTCCACCGCACTGCAGTGTCAAAAGAGGACGACAGCGAGACAAGCAGCAACATGGCATCAGAGAGTCCCTGACCTCGAAATAGAAGATCCTCAGATCCTGGTATTGTGACATTAATATTAAGAATAATACTTTTTGCATTTATATTACACTATGAACTCCACAGCACTTTACATACATCATGAAACTGTCCCCATTGGGGCTCACAATGTAAACAACCTATCAGTATGTCTCTGCAGTGTGGTTGGACGAACCTTTTATAGGTCCCCATTAAATTAAATTTACTTTCAAAGTATGTTGACATTTTTATTCCCAGACATATTTCGGGGGGGGGGGGCGCCGTTTGCCTTACCTGCCTAGGGCACCAAAATGTCTTGTCCCGGCACTGGTAGGATGTAAGCTTTTCGTAAGAGGTGAGTCTTCAGGTTTCTTTTGAAGGTTTCTAGGGTAGCAAGTGTCTGATATGTTGGGGGAGAGAATTCCAGAGTATAGCGGATGCACGGGAGAAGTCTTGTGAGAAGCAGAGATAAGAGGGGAGTAGAGAAGGCGCTCATGAGAGGATAGCAGGTTACATGAAGGAAGGTATTGGGAGACCATGTCGGAGATGTATGGAGGGGACAGGTTGTGGATGGCTTTTTATGTCGTGGTTAGGTTTTTGAACCCAGGCCCCTGAGAAATGGATAGCCAGTGAAGGGATTGGCAGAGAGGAGAGACTGGGGAATAGCAGGGAGACAGGTGGATTAGTCGTACAGCAAAGTTTAGGATAGATTGGAGTGGTGCAAGGGAGCTAGTGACAAGGCCAGTGAGCAGGAGGTTACAGTAGTCAAGGCAGGTGATAAAGTGGGCATGAACAAGTGTTTTTACAGTGTCATGGTCAAGGAAAGTGCGAATCCGGGAAATGTCCCTGCTGTTGTACAATGGGTGATATGACATACGACTTCCACAATTTACAATGTCAGGTGTATATTAGTATTCAAAATCCAGCCATATAAAGTGCCTAAATGTAGGGAGCTATCTGTGGCTAGTGTGGAATGATAGGTAGGCTCACCGATAGGATGCACTGCCAACTTCATGGCTGCGATGCAATATAGTGATATTGTATTGTGCCTTTAATTTGTGTATCAGTCCTCTCAGACAAAGTGAATGAGAATGCCCACACTTGTGCTCAAGCATGCTACTCTATTAGCATGACATGGCTGCTGTTTTATTGGTTGCTGCTCCATCTTTAAAGGCTTCCTCTTTCACAGACAACTTGATTTAATTTGTTAGATGATGCAATAGACAATCTGCAAATCACTTTATTTAAGAATGATGCTGTCTTGTCCCCCCAAAAAGTTACTTCAAAGTTCCAGTCATTTGATGTCTTGCTTTTGTGAAAGTTCCTTTCTGCTGCCTGTTGTCAACTGTAATCATCACTATTAGAAAAGACACAAAATTCAAAAACAAATAACAGGAAGTGTGTGCACGGCTTTCTATCTCTACAGGAAGTGGAGGTGGGTATTTCTATTTGTACAGGAAGTGGCATGGGACATTCTATCTCTACAGGAAGTGGTGGCATGTCTTCCTATCTTTACAAGAAGTGGTGGCGGGTCTTTCTATCCCCACAGGAAGTGGTGGCATGTCTTCCTATCTTTACTAGAAGTGGCGGCAGGTCTTTCTGCCCCCACTGGAAGTGTTGGTGGGTCTTCCTATCTCTACAAGAAGTGCCGGCGGTTCTTTCTATCTCCACAGGAAGTGGTGGCAGGTCTTTGTATGTGTACTGGAAGAGGCGACGTGTCTTCTTATCTCTACAAGAATTGGCGGCGGTTCTTTCTATCTCCACAGGAAGTGGTGGCATGTCTTACTATGTGTACTGGAAGAGGCGACGTGTCTTCTTATCTCTACAAGAATTGGCGGCGGTTCTTTCTATCTCCACAGGAAGTGGAGATAGGTCTTGCTTTCTGTACTGGGATTGGTGGTGAGTCTTCCTATCTCTACAAAAAGTGGGAAGCTGGACTTTCTATCTCTACAAGAAGTGGCGGAGGGTCTTTCTATCTCCACAGTAAGTGGCGACGGGTCTTCCTCTCTCCGCAGGAAGTGGTGGCAGGTCTTTCTATGTGTACTGGAAGTGGCGGCTTGTCTTCTTATCTCAACAAGAAGTGGGGGTGTGACTTTCTATCTTTAAAGGAATTGAAGGTGGGTCTTTATATCTCTACAAGAAGTGGGGGCACTTATTTTTATTTCTATAGGAATTGGGAGTGGGTCTTTCTACCTCCACAGAAATCGTGGCAAGTCTTTCTATCAGTACTGGAAGTGATGGCGGGTCTTCCAATCTGTACAAGAATTGGGGGTGGGACTTTATCTTCACAGAAAGTGGTGATGGGTCTATGTGTACTGAAAGTGGTGGCAGGTCTTTCTGTTTCTACTTGAAGTGGGGGCAGGTCTGTCTCTACCAGACATAGGGCAGATCTTTCTATTTCTACAGGTGGTGGGTCTTTAGATCTCTACAAGAGGTGGGTTTTTGTATCTCTGTAAGAAGTGTTGGTTGGTCTTTGACTTTCTTCTCCTTCTCCACTGTCTGTAAAACTACATAGAGACATAACAAAGAAGCACTCTTCCAGTTTGGGAGGAGAAAAAAGTATTGAATAATGGGAAAAAAATAAAGCATATTGCTAATTGAGAAGAGGAAAGTTCAGGTACCTATAGTGCTGGTGAAATACTGATAAGGTGGAGCAAGCTACTTAAAAAGAGTGGATATTAAGTCACAGAGCATGATAATTGGGACAGTTCCTGGATGTAATAAACTGGAATGTGCATTAAAGGAAGTTTTAACTTGTGGAGGATGAGGAACCTTTTGTGAGAAAGGAGAGATACAAAGGTTATTTTAGTATATGGTATATTTAAGTTAATTTTAGTGGAAATGGTAGAGACAATTTTTGTAGACCACCTGGAAAGACAATATGTTGGCAAGTAAAACAAAAGCCCAGGCGTAGACTTTGAAGGTTGTAGATCTCACTGTTTCATGTGTTATTTTTACTCGTCATTATTATGAAAGACTGAGCCTGCGAATCGCGGTGGGTGCAAAAAAAGGTAATTATCCAGAATGAAGAAGACAAAACACTCGACTGGAGATTTACCCACATCAAAGTCATCTAAGCATGCATGACTTCATTCCTGTAGGGTTGGCCCAGTGCTTTCATATGAGTCCAAGACAATGCCGCCTTCTTATCGACAGCATTTGTAATGCAAGGCAGCTGTTTGTATTGTCATTCAGCTTATGGTGCATTTATACTGAAAGTATATGTGAACAAGAATGACCGCCAATCTATGAATATTTACCAATCAGTGGTCATTTAGTGCCGCCACCCGATACGTCTTAATTGACCTCTAATGGAGACATCACATCCAATCACCCCTGTGATAACCTAATCATAACTTATCAGCCGGTAATGCAAGTAAAGTATATTTCCTGCATACCTTATATATCTATAGATGATTTAAATAATTTTTACATTTTAATTAAAAAATACACAGTCTGGAAAAAAATGTTCATGAATCAATTCAAAGAAAAATAAAAACATGAAAATATGTTGCAGCGTAAAAGGAATCTGTCATGTTACCTGCAGTTATTAACCTGCAGTTATAGGGTTAATTTGCAGGTTTAAAGCGTTATAACACTGTCTGGCTGGGAACCGCCGGCTTTCAGTCATGGGGTCTTTATCACTCAGAATACAATGAATGGCAGCTTCCAAACAAGCTGTTCTCAAATTCAAGTCAGCACTCACCACCACTAAACAGAATTACTTCATTACCTTCATATCCTCTTTATGCTACAACTCCAGGCAGTTATTCAACACATTTAACTCTCTCCTCCGCTCCCCACTGCCCCCTACTTCTCGTATCTCTGCAGAAGACTTCGCAACACACTTCACCAACAAGATTGATCAGATCAGACAAGTCTTTGCTACCCAACCACCACAACCCCCATGTATACCAGACCACTTCCCTCCCCCACTAACCCTCCCCCCCTCCATCACCGAAGGAGAACTTGCACACCTCCTCTCCAGATCACATCTCACCACTTGTGCACTGGACCTCATCCCATCCCACCTCCTCCCCAACCTCACCACAACACTTATCCCAGCCCTAACCCACCTCTTCAAACTATCACTAACCTCTGGTACCTTTCCTTCTGTTTTCAAACATGCAACAATTACACCTATCTTAAAGAAACCATCCCTTGACCCCACTTCTACATCCAGCTACCGGCCCACATCCCTGCTCCCGTTCGCTTCCAAACTTCTCGAAAAGCATGTCCACATTGTACTCTCATCCCACCTCTCATCCAACTCTCTCTTTGACGACCTTCAATCCGGCTTCCGCCCCACCACTCCACTGAAACTGCCCTGACCAAAATTACTAACAACTTAATTCGTGGCCAAAGGTAACAGACAGTTCTCTGTCCTCCTCTTTCTAGACGTGTCCTCTGCATTCAACACAGTCGACCACTGCCTCTTATTACAGATCCTCTCTTCCATTGGTATCACTGACCTTGCCCTCTCCTGGATCTCCTCCTACCTTTCCAACCGCACATTTAGTGTCTCCCATTCCCACACGACCTCCTTGCCCCATCCCCTCTCTGCTGGGGTCGCTCAAGGCTATGTCCTGGGGCTCCTCCTTTTTTTTGTCTATACTCTTGGTCTGGGATAACTCATAAAGTCCCATGGCTTCCAGTATCATCTGTACGCTGATGACACTCAGATCTACCTTTCTAGCTCAGACGTCACCTCTCTGCTGGCCAGAATCCCAGAGTGTCTATCAGCCATACCCTCCTTCTTCTCTTTTTGCTTCCTAAAACTCAATGTAGACAAAACTGAACTCATCATCTTTCCTCCATCTCACACACCTTCCTTACCAGACCTATTTATCACAATAAATGACATCACACTTTGCCCTGTACCTGAAGTCCCCTGCCTCAGAGTAACCCTTGATTTTGCCTTGTCCTTCAAACCACACATCCAAGCCCTTGCCACCTCCTGCAGCCTCCAACTCAAAAATATTTCCAGAATCTGTCACTTCCTGAACCCTCAATCTGCTAAACTACTAGTGCATGCCCTCATCATCTCCCGTCTCACTACTGCAACCTCCTCCTCTGTGGCCTCCCTGCTAACACTCTTGGACCTCTCCAATCTGTCCTTAACTCTGCTGCCCAACTCTTCCACCTCTCTCCTCGCTATTCCTCCACTTCTCCCCTCTGCAAATCCCTCCACTGGCTCCCAATTCCCCAGCGTATCCAATTCAAACTACTAACATTGACTTACAAAGCCGTCCACAATCTGTCCCCCCCCATATATCTCTGAAGCTAATCTCCCGATATCATCCAACTCGTAATCTTTGATCCTCCCAAGACCTCCTTCTTTACTCCACACTTGTACGCAGGGGTGGACCCAGACTGTAGTGGGCCCCGGTGCAAGAAATTTTTCGGGGGCCCCCTTCCCCCCCATTTCCACCCAGGTACCTTATAGATGTAGATGACCTTGTCTCTGATCGGGGTCGTCTTTTTCTTTTCTTATCTTGTCCTGACGCCATGATGACTTTTCACGTCTTTGCAGACTTCCATCTTCTCCACTTTTCTGCAGCACGTCCTGACACAGTGCCCTTAAAAATAAGAGTGTCATTATAATTCTGTCTAAATAAAAATATCTGCCCTATACTGCACTCCTGAACAAATAATCCCACGGTCCTCTCACACTGTGTCCTCTATACTGTACCTTCTCATCACACTCTCTCTCTTCAACATACTGTCTCATCCTTGCTGTGGCCTCACACTGTCACCCCATGCAGCCTCCTCTACCCCATGCAACCCCCCACACAAACACATACTACCCAGTCGTGTCTGCATCCATCCCGCCCCCTCGCTACCCAGTCTTTATTATGTGTGACCTCACATTTTTTCTATCCCGTACTCTCTTCAAACTACCTCCGTATTCATCACCCACTTGCTCCCCATACTATGTCTGCACACAAAATACCCCCTCACCACCATACTGAGTCCACACCCGTCCCTCCTTTCTCCTCATACTGTGACTGCACCCAACACCCTCTGACCCAGCATTCTGTGTCCATACCCATTCCTCCTCATTCCACATATTGTGTCTGCACCCACCTCCCCTCACTTCCTATACTTTTTCCGCACCCATTCCCCCTAACTACTCATATTGTCTGCACACATGCCAATGTGGCACCCTGGCACCTGTTGGGCACCACAGAAATCTTAGGGCATGAATGGAGTAACAGCAAAGCATCACTCACAAAACACCAAACAACACAACAACACCTTAGAACACCTGGTTTCACCCCGAGCCTCTAGGGGGAGCTCCACTGGTCACTTTGAGCCAGTTTCCCCTATAAATAGAGTCTTGGAGGGAGAAACACCAGAGTGTGTGCAGTCGCTACAAGAGCTGCCAGCCGGTGTGAAACCTCCATCCTATGAGGGACACACTAGGCCCACCAGCCAGCTAGCCAGTGAGGAAATCCCTGCAACTGGGATAAGAGGAAGAAGGAGATCACCTCTCAGGAAAACAGAGTTATTCTGACTCTTTCCTTAACAACGGTTACTGGAACCGAAGCTGTGAGAGCTACCAGCCATCACAGAGAACCAGCTTACAACCACAGGGAATCTAGCCCCCTGTTCCACCTGTCGCACCTACCAACGAGAGCCCAGGGAAGAAGGTAGAATTATCATCACCCTTTTACAGTGCCCTCAGTGCTGACAACCAGGTGAAATCCGTTCTATTGAACACCCTGCCCGGTCCGGATGGATTCCACATCCACCCGACCTTAGCACCAGAAGTATAGAGAGAAGGAAGCCTACACAACTGCTTGCTGTGAATCCCCATCCAGGATTGCTAAACTTCACGAACCCGGTCTGGCGTACCTGAAAACCACCAGTAAAGGTACTAAAAAGACTTTGGCGTGTCTGTGTTTGACTCCTGGGCCTAACAGCAGCATTACCGCAGCTGCCTCACAACATCTTGCGCAGCTCCCATCTCCGGGGACTCCCGCTCATCCTGTGGGGAGCGTCCCAACTTGCTGCCTACCATCCCCCGGAGACCTAGCAGCGCTGGTAAAGTTACCAGAACGCCCGCAGGTGGCGTCACGAAGACAAATCACCCCTACTGTTCCGCCATTTCCCCTTTTGATCTGGACCACCGGGCCTACACCACCGCAGGCGCGGTTCCGTGACTGGAGGAGAATCAACGCCCGCTCCGTGTACCCCCGGCTACGGTGAGTCACCCATACTGTGTACTCAGATTTAGCCTATTGCTCCCCATACTGTGTCTGCACCTATCACCCCCTTGCTCCCCATTCTCTGTTCTCAAATGCTGTCCTCCATTTGCGGCACATGATACACTCCCCCTCCCTCCATTTACCATCACATGCACCCCCTCCTCCATTTGCAGACCATCACTCTCCCCTCCCCCTTCTGACCATTACTCTCCTCTCCCCTCCTCCCTCTGCTGACCATCACACTCCTCTCCCCCCTCTGCTGATCATCACTCTCCTCTCTCCTCCCTCTGCTGACCATCACTCTCCTCTCCCCCTCCCTCTGCTGACCATCGCTCTCCTCTCCCCCTCCCTCTGCTGACCATCTCTCCTCTCCCCCTCCCTCTGCTGAGCATCACTCTCCTCACCCCTCCTCCCTCTGCTGACCATCTCTCCTCTCCCCCTCCCTCTGCTGACCATCTCTCCCTCTCCCCCTCCCTCTGCTGACCATCTCTCCTCTCCCCCTCCCTCTGCTGAGCATCACTCTCCTCCCCCTCTCCTTCCATTTACTGACCATAATAACGTCCCCCACTCTCTCCCTCTCCCCCTCCCCCAATTACGCTGGCATGAGGACTCCATCTTCGGTGTCTTCAGCTCCATTAGAGCGGAGCACTTTCCGCCGCTGCTGTTTCACGCCTCTGCGGCGCTGTGACGTCGGCAGCGTGGAGATGATCACCCTGACGTCACCCTGACCCGGAAGTGTCCGCGGTCAGGGCTTCAATTCAGCTAGCTGATCAGTGGGAGCCAGCGGGCGCAGCACTTTCTATGAGCCGCCGTCAGTTTGACGGCGGCTCAGAGAGAGAATGTCCGACTCACACTGCAACCGCCGGGCCAGTCAGCGTGACCACACACTGCCGACGGCGCCCACCTGCCTTGCTGCACCCCCGGGCCCCCCTTCAGGTACGCTTCTGGGCTCCGCCCCCTGCCCTTGGGGCTTGGCTAGCAGCAGAGTGACAGAGGAGGAGCCCGGGCTGTCAGTGTCTCCGGGCCCCCCTCCTGGCCTCTGCAGCCCGGGACCCCCCCTGGAGTCAGCCCTGTGAGGCATAGCACCCCACGGAGGAGTGAATGGCGGCCGCAGCGGCGCTGTAATCTATCCCCCCCCTCCCGGAACGGACCACCGCTGGAGCCTTCAGGGGCCCCCTAGCTGGCTGGGGCCCTGGTGCAGCTGCACCAGCTACACCACGGTAGTTCTGCCCCTGCTTGTACGTTCCTCATCTAACCGCCTGCAAGACTTTGCCCGAGCATCCCCCATTCTCTGCAATTCTGCACCCCAAAAAGTCCGATTGTCCCATACAGTCGGAACCTTCAAGCGGAACCTGAAAACCCATCTCTTCAGAACAGCCTACAACCTGCAATGACCACAGTGCCACCTCACCACCACTGGACCTGGCGCTCCACCACCGCTGGACCTGGCGCTACATCACCGCTGGACCTGACGCTCCACCACCATGTACCCAGAGCTCGCCAGAGCAGACCCAACCCACTGTCTGCCTTCCCACTGCCCTGTAGAATGTAAGCCCCCAAGGGCAGGGTCCTCTCTCCCCTCTGTATCAGTCTGTCACTGTTAGTTTGTTCATTGTATTTTTAACTTGTTTGTATGTAACCCTTTCTCATGTAAAGCACCATGGAATCATTGGTGCTCTATAAATAAATAATAATAATAAGCACGCCCCAGCATTTTGATTGACAACTCCCTCTACATGGATGCAAGAGCAAGGTGGGAGTCAAAGTGCCCGGTGTGTGCTTACAGTAACCACTCAATGTGTACTTTGACTGTCAGTGCTCCGGACACACCTGCCTTGCTGGAGCATTGACAAGAGGAGGGGTACACCAGTGAAGATATAAAGGAAAATCCTGATGATAGGGAGAGTGGTTGTGGAGCCCACTGGGACGGGGTACTCGGTATCGGACCGGGGTATCATGGGGGTTATCACGGCGGTCTTAGTCCGGACCATGTCCCGAGCCCACAAGTAAAGGGGTTATTTACAGGGATTGTTGTGACACCACACATGGTTGTGTCAATGGGGACCACCGCTGCTGCTTGCTTCTGCCAGGAGGATGGATGGTGCTGCAGCCGGATGGATGAGCCTGCCGTGGGTCAGGCTGCTCTTGACAGGGTATATAACAGTATAGCATGCAAGGACACAAACACTGGAGACAGTGGCGGACCTTGAGCCTGGAGGGCCCTGGTGCAGCAGCGGCTGGTGAGGAGCGGGAGGGAGCTAGTGGATGTCAGCGAGGAGCGGGGGGGGGGGCTTGCTAGCAGATGTCGGCGAGGAGAGGGGGGGGTAAGGTGCTGTAGGTGATGCGGCTCCTACCTGCGCCATGCAGCGCATTGCAGTCCTGGGAGCTGGGGCGGCAGAGGAGAGGAGGGGCGGGATCAGCCAAGTGAAGCAGGAAGCTTCCCTCAGTTAACCTCCTCTCCTCTGACACAGGGTCACGGGGGTCGGCTGGAGGCCTCCCTGCAGGCTTGAGGGGCCCCCTAGCCGGTCGGGGCCCTGGTGCAGCTGAACCAGCTGCACCACGGTAGGTACGCCCCTGATTGGAGACTCTGGCAGTGTTCACCGGGTTTTACTTAAGTTCTTCACACTTTCTCTGTACAGTTCACAGTTCACACACAGTTTACTCTTTGCCGGTACCCCTCCTGCAGTCAAGCCTTCCTTCCAGTCTTATCCCTTCATTCTGACTCCTTTCAGGCCCTTCTTCCTCTAATTCTTCCTGCGTGCTGTATGACAGGCAGCACAGATTCTTTTTCTGTGACCCTATCACCGGGTGTAGTTGAACCCTTATAAGCTGCTGTGTCTCATAGCACAGTGTTAGAAAAGCAGACCTGGTATCTGCATCTCCCCGCTGGGATGTCTGTGATCTGGGCTTGAGCTCCACTCACCTCAGATCCAGCGCTCTGGTATTGGCCTAGCCTCCAGTGTTCATCCTGTACTAAGGATCCACCAGGCTCTGTCCTACCCATGTGACTTCACCAGAAAAGATTCTCCACCTCAAAGTCTTCCTTTAGCCACGCTGCCGTTTCCTTCCTGGCCCAGCTATACTGGCCTAGTCCTGGTCTTTACTGCTCGGCACCCTCTGGCCTACTACTTACTACTTCCAGGTTTTACCTTTTTATCCCAGTGCTGCCACCTTGACTACGTCCTACCCACTTCCCTCTAAACCATACCACCCCTTGCCCGCCTAGAGTCCCGGGCTCCGGGTTGGGTGTAGTATTCTGTGGGTGTGTTTTGTGGTGCTTTTGTATAAGCTGACTACCCTCTGCTTGACTGCAGTTCCCTCTTGTGGCCACCCTGTACGCAGGGGCACCACACGGTCACCATATGAACTCACCTGTGGCTGGGCCCTGAGCTCCCTAATGTACCTGGATGGGTCTTTCCCACCGTGTGTGACCATGTGCTTTGGCCCTAGCTCCCCTTGGATTATTCCTGACGTGAGCAAGCCAGAAAGACACTAGTCTTACTACTAGTATAAAGATAACAGGAGGAAGGGGAACAAACAAAGGAAACAGATACAGTACAACATAGACTAGCATATGCTAGAAAGATAACTAAGGGTATGTGCACATTGGACGGTTCTGCATCATTGCAGACGTCAGAAAACCGGAGTAGAATTTCAGGAGATGAAATTCCTGACCTCAGCAGTGTCATCGTTTTTTAGCGTTTTTTGAGCGTTTTTTGAGCGGTTTTATAGCGTTTATACAGCGTTTTCTCGGCGTTTTTTGGCGGTTTTTCTTGGCGTTTTTAAGACTGTTTTTTGTGCACTTGTAAGGGTATGTGCACATTGGAAGTTTTTTGAGCTGTTTTTTAGCGTTTTCCGCCGGCGTTTTGCGCTGAGTTTTATGTAAATTTATGTTAATCCTAACCACCGGTTGGATTAACATGCTAGTCAATGGTTTTCAGAAAACGCTGTTTACATTAGAACGTTTTTTTTTTTTCTCCTTTCCACTTTCTTCACCGGTTTTCCACCGGTTTTCAAAGATAGAGCTTGTGACTTCTTTTGAGCGTTTTTCCAGCGTATCTAGCTTACAAGTGCACAAAAACAGTCTTAAAAACGCTAAGAAAAACCGCCAGAAAACCGCCGACAAAACGCTGTATAAACGCTATAAAACCGCTCAAAAAAACGCTAAAAAAACGATGGACACTGCTGAGGTCAGGAATTTCATCTCCTGAAATTCTACTCCGGTTTTCTGACGGTCTGCAATGATGCAGAACCGTCCAATGTGCACATACCCTTAGCTAGATACGCTGGAAAAACGCTCAAAAGAAGTCACAAGCTCTATCTTTGAAAACCGGTGGAAAACCGGTGAAGAAAGTGGAAAGGAGAAAAAAAAAAAACGTTCTAATGTAAACAGCATTTTCTGAAAACCATTGACTAGCATGTTAAGCCAACCGCTGGTTAGGATTAACATAAATTTACATAAAATTCAGCGGAAAACGCCGGCGGAAAACGCTAAAAAACAGCTCAAAAAAACTTCCAATGTGCACATACCCTAAAGCTTTCTCCAAAGACAGCTCCTTCACAGGTCAGCATAGAATGAACTATAGCTGTCATAGGAGGGGGCAAGGAGTAGGTATATGTAGTGGAAGGTAGTGTCTGCTGCTGGGATTACAACTGTTTGACCCAATCAGGATAGAAAGGAACCTTAACCCCTTCAACACTGAATAGAATTAAATTAACTCCAATTCAAGGTAAATGATGAGCAGGCACTAAAGAGGATCTGTGATCAACTAAATGCTGTGATCTTCTTATTCCAGATCCCTGCAGGATCACATCAAGCTGTGACACACTCGTGACAACACCTCTATGATTGGAAGCTGGTGGCTCCACGTAGGAATAAAGTTTATTTTCTATCGGTAGCCAAGATTTCAGTAGAGTGGCCAGACAGCATTATAACCCTATAAACCTGCAGATTAACCCCATATCTGCAGGGTAATAGAGAAGTTATTTTTATCTGCCAAAATGAGATGTGCCTTTAGGATTTGTTCTTTTTTACCCTTTAATTGTTTTTTTAAATGCTAGTTAAAAATTCCATGCATTTCAAACAATTTTTATGGTTTTGTTACATTTTTAACATGCCTATTTAAGAAAAAAAAAAAAAACCTCACAGTAAATAACCATAAGGTCATTTACTAAATGGACTGGCAGGATACAGCCGACCCAACGATAAAGGCGGGGGCAACTCAGGTGCAAAATACCAATGACAACCACTCTAAGGGCCACTTCACACTGCGGCGTGATCCGGTCCGGTTCTGTCCGGGAGGCCCCTGATAGCCCCGGACTGGATCAGCACACAGGACTGGGGGGCTAATATGCCCTCCGGTCCGGTGTGCAGCGCACGCAGTTGCAGCCGCTGACAGGTCAGGACCACGGCGCCTACGGTCCTGACTTATCAGCAGCGGGAACTGCGTGCGCTGCACACTGGATTGGAGGGCATATTAACCCCCAGTCCTGTGTGCAGATCCGGTCTGCGGCTGTCAGGGGCCTCCCAGATAGAACTGTACCGGATCACGCCGCAGTGTGAAGCCGGCCTTAGCCTACCATAATATGGAGGAGGTGATTGCTGTAAATATATAGGCACACAGATGAGGTTTACATTTACATAGGGTGCCAGTCTTACAGGTACGTGTGAAGCAAAGTGTCTGTATGCAGCCTATTGATCACGCCCATACTATTAGATCAGGCGGGCTGACCAGCACTATATAAATGCATAGCACAGGACAGACACCCCTGCATCCTGCATACAGATAAAAAGAAATGTGCAATAAAAAAACTATGTAAAATCTGAATTATAATGTGAGGTATTGGTACTTTTGCACGTGTTGCACCTGTCTTTATCTCAGGGCTGGATGCATGCTGCCAATGCATTTATTATCTGACCTTATGGCTGTTTTCTGTGAGTTTTTTTTGCAATTACCGTATTTTTTGGATTATAAACACACTTTTGTTCCTGAAATTTTTGGGGAAAGTGGGGGGGGGGGGGGAGTAAGTCTTATAATTTGAATTACTTTCTTTGCTGTAGGGAGAGGGGTGGCAGCTCTGGAGCAGTGTCCGGCGGCTGGAAGAGGATGGCTGGGCTGTAGAGTCAGAGGGAGTTCACGTGCTCCCGCTCATTAGCCTCATGTAATATGCACTGCAACTGCTGTCTATAGCCTTGGTGCTGAAACCGCGCTGAGGTATGGAGCATATGACATGTACTTGCTGTCCCCCCATCCTGGATATGGCCCCCCATCACTGTGTATGCCCCCCCATGCTGCTGCCTACACTAAAATAAAACACTTTCAACTTACCTTGCCTCCGTCTCGCACTGCTTTTGCCACACTTCCTGGGTCAATAAAACTTTTACTCTCCTTAACCTTTGATCTGCTGCAATATTTACTGTCACAACTGTTTCTCTTCTTCCCATGCCGATAGTTCTCCTTTACGTCACTTGTCTTTTTATTGCACTATTCTATATTGTCTATGTGTGTCCGTGCCCAATGAAGAGACCTGAGTAGTCTGGAATGCTACTATTTATTGCCATCTTTTCTGTTAGCCATTAAAAGGCTTCAACCATTGAAGGTTCTCAGATTTTAATATTTTACAATCTTATAAGAAATTAAGAAATTAAATGTATAACATTGTCATAATAAGAACTACTGTAGTTGATATGTTATTCTGTATTTTATATAAGATCAAAAAATAAAAACAAAGTTTGAAACAAAACGTTGAACAAAATTATATGGGCAACAATATTTGCAACTTTTTAGCTACAAAAACCTGTTGTAAATCGGCCTTCACAGCCTCCAGCAAAACTGACTTCAAAAGTTGTCCTTATGATGAATTCCTGGTTAGTTTTTGTGATTTCATTAAGTGGATGTTAAAGAATCATCTCTAGAGATATTTAAAGGAGCAGCGGGTTATGGGCACCTTTACACATCACAACATTGCATGCAATTTCACTTGCAATTTGCTGGTTGCAGTGAAATCATGGACACATTGTTGTATTTTGTTGCAGAGTACAAATAGAACAATGTGTCCATGATTTCACTGCAACCAGCAAATTGCAAGTGAAATGCATGCAATGTTGCGACGTGTAACGGTACCCTATCATTGACCGTGCAATCTGCCATATAAAAGCTCTATCCTATCTATCTGTCTGAAAGTTGGTCCCCAAAACATCAACACCTATAGGACACCATGTAAATTACACTTAAAGTGGAAAATTACAGTTAAACTGGAATGTGATGAAGCCCATAAGTTTGGTTGATCAGTCAAAAAAAACAGCGCCACCTATAGGATATTTGGGACTGGGGGTCCCACACACCATCTGGGACACTGGCCGCACTGCAGGCATTCGTTATCGCCTGTGCCTGTGTCTGCTCTGTTATAGCCTTGGGGCGGACCCATCCTGATGCTGCCGTGGCTCCTTAGGGAAAGAGACATCACACAGGGGTGAGTGAGACAGCGCACAATGGGGGGACAGAGAGTACTCAGGTGGAGAGACAGCACAAAGGGAGAGAGAGTGCACAGGGGAAGAGAGACAGCAAGAAAAGAAAGAGTGCACAGGGAGGAGAAACAGCATATAAGGAGAGATAACACACACAGGGGGAGAGAGAGCACAGTTGGGAGAGACAGCATAAGGGGAGAGAGAGCACACAGGTGAGAAATAGCACAATGGAAGAGACAGCCTGGAAGAGACAGCACACAGGGGGAGAGAGAATGCACAGGGGAGAGACAGTACAAAGGAGAAGAGAGTGTACACAGGGGGAGAGAGAATCACACAGGGGAGAGACAGCACAAGGGGAAAGAGAGCGCACAGTGGGGAGAGACAACACAAGGGGAGAGAGAGCACACAGGGGAGAGAAAGCACAAAGAGAGAGAGCACACAGGGGAAAGAGCACAATGAGAGATAGAGCACAGGGGGAAGAGAGAGCACACGGGGGGGGGGAGAGACAGCACAAGGGGAAAGAGAGTACACAGGTGGAGAGAAAGCATAAAGGGAGAGAGAGCACACAGGGGGTGAGATAGCACAAAGGGAGAGAGAGTGCCAGGGGGAGAGACAGCAAAGAGGAGAGAGAGCACACTGAGTGAGAGACCGCACAAGAGGAAAGAGTGTACAGAGGGGAGAGACAGTATAAGGGGGAGAGAGAGAACAGGGAGAAGAATGTGCACAGGGGGGAGAGACAGCACAAGCGGAGAGAAAGCACAGTGGGAGAGACAGCGCAGTGAAGAGAGAGAGCACAGTGGAAGACAGCACAAGGAGAGAGAGCGCACGGAGGACAGCTCAAGGGGAGATAGAGCGCACAGGAAGTTGGCGGGCAACAGCACCTGCCAAGCCAAGGTCACCCTGTGCATCAGTGGGCTCCCCCGCCCTCCTCGGTGGCACTACGATTAGTAATAGGAGTAGTTGGACTAATATATAATCGCACACGTTCTAGAATCCCTCGATGCAATAGGATTGGGCCCCGTCTACTATTTTGATAATCAATCATGGGCAGACACATCATTGGTGCAACCTGTGCAGCCGCACAGGGCCCAAGAGGTAAGGGGGGGGTCAACAGGTGGATTTGTGCATTAGATGAGTTATTTGACTGCAAGAGTTCCTATAGTGTTCTTGCACAGGCGCCCTCTTCCGTCTGCTTCTGTCGCCTCCAGCAAAACTGACTTGAAAAATTCTGCAAAAGATAAATTCCGTCGTTTCTTTAACGATTATTTTCTTTTCTGTGACTTAAAAGGAGATTGCATCTGGTGAGTGACACTCGTACAAGAATGCCGTGAGATCTTGGTTATGTCCGGTATGGTAAGAACTCGAGGTGCGAATGCAGAAACCTCAGAAGACAACACGAGAAGGGCTTGTTTCTGCATCACACGTGTGGGTCTCTACATACTAATTATATGAATGGCTCAGCCGTAGAAACTTCTCCAACAAATCTGTTTAATCCCTGAATCAAGCCGGGTTGTTGCAATTTGTGAGTTGTAGATTTCAATAAAGCAATAAAAAAAAAACCTGAAAAAAAAAAAGAAGGCAGGGCGGACTGGGGGGAGCTTCTACGGCTGGCTGTACACAGTCGCACACACTCACACATCTGCCTTGGGACTGCAGTGTGATGTATTCTGTCTCCAGCTGATCAGCACTTCCACCGCCTGATCACTGACAGCTCCCTGTGTCTGCGGAAACTATAGGACGTCGCTGCCAAAGGGGGGGGCACTTTCTTTATATTTCCTCTCGCTCTTTTATTTTTTATTTGCATTACCGCTCTTTGAAAATTCTTTTGACGAGTCGGAGAAAATGAACCCACAGTGCGCCCGCTGTGGCCGAGTCGTGTACCCTACTGAGAAAGTCAACTGCCTGGACAAGGTACATCTTTACCTTTCTTTTTTACTTTGGGATTTGTTTGCATTTTACTTACACAGATCCATAAGGCTATGTTCACACGGTGCGTCTTCGATCGTTTTTGCACGGATAAAGCATCCCTTTCCGAGTTGCCCAGCAGAGTCAATGCTGCGTCCGTTTTTTGGGGCAGAAAAAGAATGAGCACGCCAATTAGTGATCCGTTTTTTCTCCTCCGTTTTCTCTCTTGCAACATGTGCACAAAAAAAAAAACGGATCCAAAATGCGTCAAAAACGGATCCAGTTTTGCTGCTGATCATTCAACAAAAATAGATCAAAAAAGCGTCAAAAACACGATTCGTGTTTCGATACTTTTTTTTTCCAGTTTTGATGCTGAAAAAGACAACAAAAAAGCCGCACAAAACAAAAAAGGATCAAAATCGCACAGTGTGAACATAGCCTTAGTCGCTACCCTGTTTAATTATGGATGATGGGCAGGTGCCAAGGAGTGTGAAAAGCTGGCGATGTGCAGGGACGTAACAATGTAGCAGAGCCGATGTGTCAAATGTAACTCGTTGGTATAAGGCCATGTTCACATTGCGCATTTTTGATCCGTTTTTTGTGATCCGTTTTTGCATGGAAAACGGATCACTTTCTGATCACTTTCTGACCCAGCAAAGTCAATGAGTTTTCAGAAATGCTGCCTTTTTTACTGGTCCGTTTTTGGGGCAGAAAACGCACCAGAGGAAGAATGAATGTTAATTAGTGATCCATTTATTCTCCTCCGTTTTGTCCCTTGAAACCGTTGTTAATGGGGAAAAAAAGGATGATGCATTTTTTTTACTTGCAAAAAACGGATCCAGTTTTGCTGCTGAAAATTCATCAAAAAATGCAGCACGGAAAAAGGATCAAAAACGCACAGTGTGAACTTAGCCTAAGAGCTGAGCACAATTCATTTAGCCCTGTGTAAATATGACAGAGAACAAACTTGGCTCTGCTGCGTCTTTTTATTCTGCTGGGTAGAGAAGGGGTTAATGATGATGATGCCGGAGGACAGAATACCTGAAGACCCAAGGAGTGACTCTTGCAAGAACGCTTTTAATTAGCAATTTCTTCATGCAGTAGGGAGGCGACGCATTTTGTACGGTGGCGGCGGGGAACAACTTGGTGCCTGATGTGCATTGGAAATGAAAGAATGTGGCCCCCCCCATGTCATCGGCTATGTGTCTAATCTCTTGTGCAATGTCACGTTTGGCTCAGGGGAGGGAAAAAAAAAGGCTTTTCATTTGAGAGGCTGAAAGCAATGCAGAGATGACTTGTCCAGGAGTGTAATCATCCTGTATCGGTGGCGGATGGCAGGCGCACTGCTGAGCCATGGCAATGTCAGCCAGCCGCACCTGACAGAGGCGCTGATCAGACCTATGAAGAGTGCTATCCTGATAATGAAGCAGTATCATGGCGAGAGGAGGAGGGGAGAGGGCACGGTGATGATGATGATGATGATGAGAGTGATGGTCCTCTCACCGTGACGGTTACGTCCTTTAGGTTTTACTCCGTTCCTATTAGATTGGCTACGAAAGATAAATTAAGTCACAACCTGCACAGAGCAGTGGCGCCACTCGCTATACTTTGGTAAAGTATTTTTTAAAGAGTCGTCCCAAATTAGCAAATTATCACCAAAGCACAAGATAGGATCAGCACTCAGATCACTTTCGTCTTCTGATTTTTATTTTATTTTCTCATCTTATACAGTAAGATGTATTTCAGCTTCTCACTTAAGCCTTTCTCAATTAGTATTTAATACGTAGTATATTATTTATTATTATAGTGCCATTTATTCCATGGAGCTTTACATGCAGGGGCGGACACAGACTGTAGTGGGCCCCTGTGCAACACATTTTTTGGCCCCCCACCTTAAGATGGTGGTGTTAGGATTGGGGCTTGCATGACGTCATGTGAGCCCCGATTGTGACTACTGACACTACTGGAGCGGTGCCAGCACAGGAGGTGAGTACAGGGTCTTATTTTACCTCAGGTAAACATGGAATCAGAAGCGGTTGGTAGGTGAAACTACAATTCCCAGTATATCCTTAAAATAAGCTACATGGTGGCCCGATTCTAACGCATTGGGTATTCTAGAATATGTATGTAGTTGACATACTGTGACTGACAGAACTTGTTAAGTCAACGTGAGTGAACTACATATATATATAGCAGCACTATGGTATATGGTGGTACATTACAGTACATGTATAGCAGCACTATAGTATATGGCGGTACATTACAGTACATGTATAGCAGCGCTATGGTATATGGCAGTACATGTATAGCAGCGCTATGGTATATGGTGGTACATTACATTACATGTATAGCAGCGCTATAGTATATGGTGGTACATTACATTACATGTATAGCAGCGCTATAGTATATAGCGGTACATTACAGCACATGTATAGCAGCACTATGGTATATGTCGATACATTACAGCACATGTACAGCAGCACTATGGTATATGTTGATACATTACAGCACATGTATAGCAGCACTATGGTATATGGCTCGCCACGGCGCCATGTGTAAAATCCACCCATTATTTCAGATTTTACACATGGCGCCATGGCGAGTGCCGCTATGCTGATTGGCTGCCCGTGTTCAGCGCGACCAATCAAAATAGCGGCGCGCTCCATGGCGCCATATTTCAAATACACTCAGTGAACGCGGTGACCAATCAGGATAGCGGCGCGTGCCATGGCGCCATGTGTAAAATCCACTGACTACAGTGTATTTGAAATATGGCGTCATGGAGCTCGCCGCTATTCCAATTGGTCGCGCGCGGTTTGAATGCCGCTCCTCTGATTGGTCGCCGCGTTCAGCCCTGACCAATCAGAATAGCGGCGCGCCATGGCGCCATATTTTCAAATACAATATGGTGCCATGGCGTGAGCCGCTCCTTTGATTGGTCGCCGCGTTCACCAATCAGAATAGCGGCACGCGCTATGGCGCCATATTTCAAATACACTATACTCAGTGTATTTGAAATATGGCGCCATTTAGCTCAGCTATTCTGATTGGTCGACGCGTTCACCGCCGACCAATCAGAATAGCGGCGCGCACCATGGCGCCATATTTCAAATACACTATATATGGCCCCATGGCGCGCGCCGTTATTCTGATTGGTCGGCGCTGAACGCGGCGACCAATCAGAATAGCGGCGCGCTCCACGGCGCCATGTGTAAAATCCACCCATGACTTCAGATTTTACACATGGCGCCGTGGCAAGCGCTACTATTCTGATTGGTCGGCGGTGAACGCGGCAACCAATCAGAGGAGCGGCATTCAAACCGCGCGCCGCTTCTCTCATTGGTCGCCGCGTTCACTGCCGGCCCATCGGAATAGCAGCGCGCGCCATATTTCAAATACAATATGGCGCCATGGCGTGAGCCGCTCTTCTGATTGGTCACCACGTTCAGTGCCGACCAATCAGAATAGCGGCGCACGCTATGGCGCCATATTTCAAATACACTATACTCTGTGGATTTTACACATGGCGCCATGATGCGCGCCGCTATTCTGATTGGTCGCTGCGTTCCCTCCGACCAATCAGAATAGCGGCGCGCGCCATGGCGCCCTATTTCAAAAACACTGAATTTGAAATATGGCGCCATGGCGCGCGCCGCTATTCCGATTGGTCGGCTGTGAACGCGGCGACCAATGAGAGAAGCGGCGCGCGGTTTGAATGCAGCTCCTCTGATTGGTCGGCGCTAAAAGCACCATATTTCAAATACACTATACTCAGTGGATTTTACACATGGCTCGCACGCGCTGGGTCCACCGTTTGCCGGACCGTGCATAGCTCACGCACCGCTTCCGCCAGGCTGCAAATTGGCGCGAAATTCAAATGTTCAGCATGCGCTATTTGCATACTCTGAGCTGCCTCTGTGTGGTGCGCGATTTCGGTTACAGAAACACTCGAAAAAACCCTTAGACAATTATATAGTAGATGGTAAGGAGTTGCTGGGAGTTGTTGTTACCAGTCATCATCCGACTGTGGATTATACAGGAACCACAGTACAGTTACATGTTGTACAGGCATCATGATGAGATTTCTCTCCTGCAGCTTTTCTCTCCAGATTTCCCTCTTCTTCATCTTCCGCAGCATTTCCTGACATGGTGACCCTAAAAATAAAAAGTATCATTACACTGCCCCCGAAATATTAATATCTACCATACTGCGCCCCTGAATAATTTTTTGCCCCTCACTGTGCTTCCTACACACAAAATCCCCCACACACAATGCCTCCTCCAAAATAGACCCACCATCTGCACTTTAATAAAATATCCTCCAAAACGTCCCCTTTCTATATTATCTCCCCCATACAACATCTCTGCATAAACTCCCCGCCATTGCTCATTATACTGTGCCTCCTTTAACAATCCATTCTCTAATTGTCTTATAATGTCTCAATTTACACCATAATATTTCTCATTACCCCATAAAGCCTCCACCACCCCATAATGTTCCTCACTGCCCCATAAAGGCCTCCAGCACCCAATAATGTTCTTCATCTCACCATAAGCCCCCCATCTCCCGATAATATTCCTCATTACCCCATGAAGCCCCCCACCCCATTATATTCCTCATTACAGAATAAAGCCCCACCACTCCATAATATTCCTCATTACCCCATAAAGTCCCCACTACCCTATACTGTTCCTAATTACTCTATAGCGCCTCCCACCTACCCATACTGTACCTCAATACCCAAAAAAATCACTTGGAGAGTATCCTAAATCTAAATGAAATAATTCTGCAGCTGATCTTCGGCTCCTCTGGAGCACTCACCTGCCAGGGCTGCGCATGTGTCCTCTACTCCTCTGCAACTTGGCCCCGGGAGCAGTGTGTAGAGAGCCGCAGCATGTCAGTACCAGGGCTGAGGGGCACTGTTTCGCTCTCCTCTGCCTCCATCCTGGCACCGAGAGAGAGGAGTCTGCTGCCAGGTCCTGCATGAATACTTTGCAGGCCTGGACTTTCAGCCTCAGGTCATCCCTGTATCCCTGCATCTTGCGCTGCAGCACTGTCACTTCCAGGTCAGGGAGAGCTGCTCCAGCCTCCACGGACACAGAAGTGACAGCGTGACAACTGCAGCGTCCCAGTGCTCACAGTGTACAAGTGATGGGTGAGGATACAGTAGGTGAGGAGAGAGGACCCTGCCTGTGAGGGCTCACAGTCTACAAGGGATGGGTGAAGATACAGTAGGTGAATGAGAGAGAGGATTCTACCCGCGAGAGCTCACAGTCTACATGGGATGGATGAGGATGCAGTAGGTGAGGAGAGAAGACCCTGCCCGCAAGAGCTTATAGTCTACATGGTATGGGGATGAGGATACAGTAAGTGAGGAGAGAGGATCTTGCCTGCAAGGGCTCACAGTCTACAAGGAATGGGTGCATAGAGAGGACCCTGCCTGCAAGGGCTCACAGTCTACAAGGAATGATTAAGGATACAGTAGGTGAGGGGAGAGGATCCTGCCGGCAAGGGCTCACTGTTTACATGGGATGGGTGAGAATACAGTAGATGAGGGGAGAGGATCCTGCCTGCGAGGGCTCACAGTCTACAAGAGATGGGTGAGGATACAATATGTGAGAGTAGAGCTGGTGGTGCAGTGGTACAGTGGACTGAGGCTCACTGCAGGTTGTAGGCTTTCTGGAAGAGGTGGGTCTTCAGGTTAATTTTAAAGGTTTCCACGGTAGGCGAGAGACTGATGTATTGGGGCAGAGAGTTCCAGAGTATGGGGGAATACTACTTGAGAATACTAATTAAGAAAGGCTCAAATGAGAAGCCAAAATGTGTCTTACTGTATATGATGAGAAAATAAAATAAACATCAGAAGAAAAGAAATTTGATTGATGATCCTTTTGTGAACCTTACACTCATTGGTGCGGGCACCATTGGATTTGTCCACCACAAAGGAGGAGTGGCGGCCTGGATTGCTCTACTCCAAGCACAAGATAGGTGATAAGTTGCTAATCATCGGTGCTCCCATCAAACCCATTGCCTGGCTAGCTCCAGTATTCCCAAAGACAATGGATAGAACAATGGTGAATATGTGGAGCCTCCATTCAGACTGGGATGATCAGAGACCAATTTTCCAAGGGTTAGCCCCCATCACTCCACATGTTTGCACTTTTTTTTATAAATAGGTAATAATTTGGTAATTTGGAACAATCCCTTTAATTTTCAAATGGAGATTATGTCCAGTGATGAGGGTACTTTTAGAGGTGTACTTTACAGTGGCACTTAGGGTGACAAAATCATACACATCCATAATGTTCAACCTGACCCGTACCAAGAAAGTAGAACCTCCCACCAAACAAACCTCCTGGCCAACCATATCCAATTCTATCTATGAATAGGATGGATGGCAGAATTATAATCCTTCCTGACCTGACATACCTTATAGTACCTTTACACGCGCACCGAAAGGTAAAACCGCCAGGTATCGGGCACAATTGTACCTGATACCCTGAAAAGACCGCGAAGTGGCGCTTGTAATTCAGGAAGTACCTTCCTGTGCTTTGGATACCTGTGTTTCAGCTGTGCTCAAAAACAGAAGGTAAATCCCTATGGGGCGGCTTGAAATCGGGCCACAGGCAAGGTATTTTCAACGCCTAGTGAATTCCTGGGGCGTGACCCAGCTCCTGGATACCGCGCCCCATCAGCGATCATTGGTGGAGGGTCCTGCGTTACGATTGGCTCTCTCCTTCACAGGGCGCCATTCTTGGATGAGCTGTCACTTCAGCACTAGATAGCATACGCGCCGTGCCAATCAGAACCCCTAATGCGTTGGAGAATGTTGTCATTTGGCACGGCGTGACGGACTTGGCATGCCTATTGTTGTCCCTGCTTGCCGCAGGTCCGCCCATATTCCTTTTGTAGCGGTTGTGTAAATCAGGGAAGGTGTCCCAAGAAGGTAACCTGCAGACCTGTCGCACTTCGGGGAACGAAAATACCTTCTGTTGAGCACTTGGGCGGCATGTATTTGCGGCATCAGGTACCGTTAGCAACAATTGCAAACGCGCGGTTTGCACTGCGGTTACTACCTGTTGCTACCTCGGTGGCGGCGTGTAAAGGTACCATTACATATAATTTCCATCGAACAGTAAAACATTATTTATTCACTTCTGTTATTGTATACGCCACTACTTCTTGGTATATAGAATCTCAACCTTTGACTGTAAAGAATCCTTTCCTATACTGATGTTTGAATTGTTTCGGACCGTGAATGTCAGCTGTGTGAAACTGGTCTTAGTAGGACAACCCTTATGGAATATTAAGTCCAACTTTTCTAGATTTTCATTGACAGATCCTTGTTTGTGTAGAGATCAAAACAAAACTACATATCCAAGATGTGGGGACCTGCACTAGGGTTTTATAGAGGGGTAGTATGACATTTCGATATCAGGTATTTTAATCTATCTTTTACTACATTTTATAAAATCCTGCATGCTTTCACAGCTGCTGCCTGAGGGTACCTTTACACGCCGCTACTGGAGGATGGATACAACCAGCTACTTCACACGAGCACGCACAAACGGTTACAAACGGTAAACGCACCATCTTTACACGCCGCCACAAGCTACGCTACGCTACGTGACATCTATCTCTGGATACACCGCCGGGTGCCTCAAGTCACCTTCTGTAGCTCATCTTACCTCATTTACACACCGCTACAACCAGCTAATATGGGCGGACCTGGTGCAGCAGGGACAGCACATAGGCGTGCCACAATTGTGGATTACGAGACGTCCGTACGCTGATAGGACAAAGCAATAAACCCATGATTGGGCAGGCATCGCAGGAGGCTGTTTAATACATGACGCTTGAGCAATTGTGTAGTGTGACTGGTCAGCTCCTTAAATATGCCTCCCTATGCAGCGACTACCAATCGTAACGCAGGAGCTTCCACCAATGATCGCTGAAGGGGGGCGGTATCCCGGAGCCTGTGTCACGCCCCAGCTACATACCAGGTACATGGCCTGGTGTATAGACATCCCTTCGGTTCCTTCTTTACACGCCGATACAGCTCGCTACAACCGCCTGTGTAGCCATCTGTTTCCGGGCAGTGCTCGGAAACAAATGTATCTGCTGCCGGCTGTCTCCTACTGTCTTCACACGCCGCTACTACGGGCTATATTGCCGCTACAAGCTACATTTGTAGCGTGTAGCTGGTTGTATCCAGCCTGTTGTAGCGGCGTGTAAAGGTACCCTGACATTGAGTGTTGCCACCTAATTCACTTCTAAGTAGACAACTCAAGTACTTCTATGTCATTTGTGTATATTTTTATTTACTGCAGAAATATCATTGTACGACCACAAAAATGCCGGAGAATTATTTTTAGATGCCGGCTAGGATGCGGTATCAGCCTTCCAGTGAGTATGGATATTGAGAGCTGTAGGGCAGCCAGGTGACACTTTTCTAATTCATGGCGGCAGATGTGTTTACTCAGCAAGTTTAAGCAAAGTGAAAGAATTATCCAGCTGCTGCTTCACAAATGCCCTTAGTTTCCACCAGGACAGATATAGTGATATGAAAAGTATGTGCGCCCCCACCCCCCTTTTGCTCTCAATATGTAATATTAGATATAAGGGACCTGAGTAATGATGTCGCACAGATCTGATACGCATCGTTCCAGCGAAAACCAGATAACAGGGCAGATTTATAAACGTTCTTCTGTTACTGTTGATGAACCTGCGCAAATGTGTCAGAATTAACCCTTTAAAACTCTTATCCAGGATTAGAAAAACGTCCATTTTCTTCCGGAAGTACTGCCACATCGGCCCATGAGTTGTGATGACACTCTTTTTTGAAGAAGTAACACCTTTAAAGGGAACCCGTCATGTTGTTTTGTGATATTGAACTGCCCCAATGTGTTTTAAATGATGCAATGTGCATCACTAGCATGGTTTTCTAAAAATAATTCCACGTATTCATCTTTAAAAAAGATTATATATGCTGAGGTGACTGCACACACATACCTGGCTTCAGTCATAGAGGAGGTGACTGCACACATATACCTGGCTTCAGTCATAGAGGAGGTGACTGCACACACACACCTGGCTTCAGTCATAGGGGAGGTGACTGCAGACACACACCTGGCTTCAGTCATAGGGGAGGTGACTGCAGACACACACCTGGCTTCAGTCATAGGGGAGGTGACTGCAGACACACACCTGGCTTCAGTCATAGGGGAGGTGACTGCAGACACACACCTGGCTTCAGTCATAGGGGAGGTGACTGCAAACACACACCTGACTTCAGTCATAGGGGAGGTGACTGCACACATATACCTGGCTTCAGTCATAGGGGAGGTGACTACACACAAATACCTGGCTTCATTCATAGGGAAGATGACTACACACACATACCTGGCTTCAGTCATAGGGGAGGTGACTGCACACATACCTGGCTTCAGTCATAGGGGAGGCGCTTTTGCTTACTTCAGCCACTATCTCTCCATTCAGCCGTATTTTTTCAACTTCGTCATGCCCCTTGCATTGTAATATATTGACATCACTGAAAGTTATTCATGCTGAGCCCCGCCATTAAGGTCACATGGTCGTGACATTACCTCCCGGTCCTTCTAAAGTTTTGCTATACTGAACTCCACCCATTACGGTCACAGGGTTGTGACATCACCACTGGTCCTATGAGAATGTGACCATAATGGGTGAAGCTCAGGATTGAAGAAGTGGTGGTGACGGACCTGGGGTGTGTCACAACCATATGACCATTATTAACTGGGCTTAGCATGAATGCATTCCTGCAGGGCCGGTGGTGATGTCATGACCATGTGATTGTAATGGGTGGAGCTAAGCCTCCATTTCCTTCACTTCAGGTCTGGTCACGTGGTCATGACATCACCACAAGTCTTTATCTCAGTTCTGCTATACTGAGCACCTGCAGTGTAGCAATCAATTACAATGCGGGGGAAGGGAGGGAAGTGACAAAGTAAAAAAAATATGGCTGAATTTGAGTGACAGTGACTGTAGCAAGCAAAAGCACCTCCCCTATAACTGAAACCAACATATTTAGTGGCATTCACCTCAGCATATAAAGTCTTTTTTTAAAGATAATACATAGATTTTTTTTTAGTAAACCATATTAGTGATGCATATTGCGTCATTTAAAACACACTGGGGGTGGTTTAATATCACAAAATGATATGAGAGGTTCCCTTTAACCCCCTATCTTCATCCACCATACATGTACTGCACATGTAGAGTGGAAGTGTATATAGTGGGCTCAGGAGCTGAGCTACATCATACATGTCAGGTGCTGGCCGTGGCATACAGCCGGCGCCTGCCTCTAACAGCGGTGCTCAGACTCGCTGCTGTTTAAACACCAAAATGTTGCTGTCGGTCTTTGAGCGTTAATGATGGGAGTATAGGTGTGTCACGGTCCGCGCTGCTCCAGTGCAAAGAAAACTCACCAAAGAGCCAGAAAATCATCAGTCAGATTTCATCCTTTTATTTCTTCTCTACGCATTTCGCACCCACTGGCGCCTTCCTCAGGGTAGGGCCGAAACGCGTAGGAGGATGAAATAGAAGATGGAAATCACTGATGATTTTCTGGCTCTTGGTGAGTTTCTTTGCACTGGCAGTGCGACCGTGACACAACCCTATACTCCCATAAATTTCTCTGGATATAACCACTGTATTAGGGTCGGTGGAGGTCCTGCAGCAGCTGGAGTATCTTCAAACGCCTTCAAACCAGTTTGTGGGAAACAAACTGAATCACGTGAGTGGCCCCTCAGCACACTCCAAATCTCTAAGTTCACTAGTGATAGGGCACTATGCGCCTCTTACCCACCCTCTTATATTTTACAGGTCTTTGAGAGTGTCATTTAAGTGGCACCATCCTGATACATGATTGTGGGGTACTGATGGGTTGCCATGGCAGGTGGCAGTTTATGAAAGTCTCCCATTGTTACCATTACAGTATGTACTCCTATTAAATCACACTATGTGATTTAATAGGAGTAAGGAGATTGTTAATTTTATTATATCCTGCAATGCTAAAGGATTGCAGTATAAAGTGCAATCTATAAAAAGAGTAAGAATAGTTTATAAAACAAAATAAAACTTAACATAAAAGTATTAATCCGACCCCTTTTCCCTACATAAAAATAAAAAATACACATATATGGTATTGCCATGTCTTTAAAAGCATAATGTATCAAAATATAAAAGTATACAACAGCGCTGGTCTTAATCCGGCGCCTTCTCTCGTCTTGCTACATGTGGATGATGCATCCCATGTCATCCATAGTGTCCCCCATTGTGCTCCTGCTCTCTCTGCTCTGCTGAAGGCAGAGGAAAGTATTGTAGTGCGCATGCACGCGTGTTCTTTGCAGTTTCCCTGCACCTGTGCATTCAGGACTTTACTCTGACCTTGTCAGGCCTGAGAGAAGTGCCATGCGCAGGAGCCCGATGAGAGATACTGTGTGGAAGACATAGGACATGTCGTCTTCAAGAAGAGAGG
This sequence comes from Allobates femoralis, assembly GCA_033576535.1. Lineage (NCBI taxonomy): Eukaryota > Metazoa > Chordata > Amphibia > Anura > Aromobatidae > Allobates > Allobates femoralis. The sequence goes on from JARQOC010000005.1 coordinate 537,364,816, forward strand.
AGGCGTCGGATCAAGACCAGAGACACCCATTAGACCGGACCACCACATAGGTGAGTATAATTATAACAGATCAGCCTGGGGATTTACAGTATTCAGAATGCTGGATATAAGGGCTTAGAGGTGGTGGCCGCACTGCATATGGGGAAAACCTGGAGACAGGTTCACGTTGAATACTATATTTCCCAGTGTGACATAAAAATAGCAGATAGTCAATACAATGTTAATGTTTTAGCTGAAGCTTGTTTTTCATGACCCGTAGTTCCCTCCTTCCAACATAATAGAAGGGAATCTTCACAGTGTTTTGCCCTGAAGGCATTCACATCGGCTCTTGTCTGTAAGCTGTCCTCCAAGTCACTGAGTAAATAAAGATGAATTCCTTCTACCTGTATTTAAGTGCAGTCTTGTAGTTGCAAACTTTTTTTTTTCTTTTCGGAAGAGTAAAAAGCAAAATAACTTAAAATAAATTGTCTAAAAATTCTGTACAGGAAATACATATTAGTGGCATCCTCCCTGCTACAAAGCAAACAGAACAAGTATTTCACCCGCCTCTGCTATTCCCAGCCTCCTCCACCTAACCCATCCCTGCCTTGTGGAGAGAAAGAATCTGCCTCTAATGCTTCAAAATATGTAGTAAATATATAGAAAGGTAAATCCGGGACAGAGGAAGAGAGGCTGTGACTAGACGTGTGAGCCGATTCTGCAGCAACAGGTCACTTACACCATTTTCACCTACAGATTTTAGTCTGAATTCTGCATTGATATTTGCAACAGAAGGGGGTCCAAAACATAAAAATGGTGCAAATCTTCAAAATGGGAACATGAATCTTCAACATGAAAGCATCACAGAAAACAGAGTAAAACCAGGGGCGTAACTACCACAGGTACAATCGCCCTGGGCCCTGGAGCCTAGGGGCCCCATAAGTCCCATTGGCTTATAGAAAAAGAACAATGCTATTAAAAATTTGCAATAATTCGGGCCCCGTTGGAGCTTTCACATCAGGGCCCCTGAGCTTGAGTTACCGCACTGAGTGTAACACAGTATACTATTGATTGAACTGTATCTATCACAGCTTTTTTGAGGACTTCACCCCTTTAGAATCAGACAGGTTACATTTCTTACCCCCTTCTAAAAACATAACTTTTTTTTCATTTTACTTCTGACATGAAGGCTTTTTTCTTGCAGGCGGAATTGTACTTTTGAAAAAAAAAAATAAGAATAAAAAATATTTAATTTTATTGAAGTGATTGAATTTTTTTTTTCAATTTTGTAAAAACAAAAAAAGAAAGTTGTGTCTTAAGGCCAAGTTACACACACAGATATATTGGTCACAGATCTGTGGTTGCAGTGAAATCATGGACACATAGTTCCATTTTGTGGCTGTGTACAAATGGAACAATGTGTCCATGATTTCACTGCAACCACAGATCTGTGACCAATATATGAACAGATATCCGTGTGTGTAACGTGGCCTTTACCATTTTCTCAGGTCTATAACGTTTTTCTTTTTACTTTTCTATGTATTTCTGAGAGCTTGTTTTTGTGCGCTGCAAACGATGATTGCTTTTTAGTGTGTTTTTTTTAGCGGGGTGGAGTGACAAAAAACTGCAATTTTGGCGTATTGATTGATTTATTTTCTCATCATGACGTTTACTGATCATGTTAATTTATTTTTCTTTGTTCTTATATACACATACTAGTTGTAGAGCCCGGTGTTGCCTGGGCATGGTAACTGACTATTCTTAGTTATAATAGAATAGAATGATTATTTTGCACATAAACATCTGCCTTTAGATCCTCCTCCTCCATAGAATGTTGTCTGATATTGCGTACAGCTCCTCCCCCTCCATAGAATGTTGTCTGTTTCTGCCTTTAGATCCTCCTCGTCCAAAGAATGTTGTATAGTTCTGCCTCTAGCTCCTCCTCCATAGAATGTTGTATAGTTCTGCCTCTAGCTCCTCCTCCATAGAATGTTGTCTGGTTCTGCCTCTAGCTCCTCCTCCATAGAATGTTGTCTGGTTCTGCCTCTAGCTCCTCCTCCATAGAATGTTGTATAGTTCTGCCTCTAGCTCCTCCTCCATAGAATGTTGTCTGGTTCTGCCTCTAGCTCCTCCTCCATAGAATGTTGTCTGGTTCTGCCTCTAGCTCCTCCTCCATAGAATGTTGTCTGGTTCTGCCTCTAGCTCCTCCCCCCACATAGAATGTTGTTTTGTTTTTTTTTTGAAACATCATTTTTATTTGATTATTAGTAAATACAAAAAGTACTCAAATGACAATATAAATGACAATATAGTAAACAGTCAACTTTACAATGACTTCGCTGTTCATAATAATTGGTAAATACATCACCCCAACAATATCAACGGTCAAATTATTTGAAATAAAATCAAACTCAATAAAATTTAACAAACCCTTCCCACCCCTTCCCTGAGAGAGACATAGATTCACCCCAAAAATTTCAAATACCCACAGTGAAAAACCCACCATCTCATTGATCAATTATCTCAAGTCAATTGATTGTTAAGTCTCACACTGGTCATCACATTTTAGCTTGCCCAATGTCCCATCAAGATCCTCCAATGCATACCATTCTGTTTGTTTGTATGGAATCATAAACGCTCTAAGTTCTGGATCTGTTAGAATATTTTCAATGAAAGGCCTCCATTTAATAAATAATTTCTTTGTTAATCTTTTTGGATTTCTAAGAGATTCGATAGATTCTAACATTAGGACTCTTTTCAGATTGTCCCTTATTGACTCAGCATCCGGCGTCCAGTTTTTGAGCCAGTGCTGTAAAAGTAATCTCTTAGCTATCAGAGCTATTGTGTGAAAAAGACAGTGTGATCCATAAGAATCGCTTGTCTGGTTTTGCCTCTAGCTCTTCTCCCACCCATAGAATGTTGTTTAGTTCTGCCTCTAGTTGCTCCTCCTCCATAGAATGTTGTCTGGTTCTGCCTCTAGCTCCTCCTCCTCCATAGAATGTTGTTTGGTTCTGCCTCTAGCTCCTCCCCCTACATAGAATGTTGTCTGGTTTTGCCTCTAGCTCCTCTCTCTCCATAGAATGTTGTCTGGTTTTGCCTCTAGCTCCTCCCCTTCCATAGAATGTTGTCTGGTTCTGCCTCTAGCTCCTCTCCCTCCATAGTATGTTGTCTGGTTCTGCCTCTAGCTCCTCCTCCATAGAATGTTGTCTGGCTCTGCCTCTAGCTCCTCCCCCTACATAGAATGTTGTCTGGTTTTGCCTCTAGCTCTTCTCCCACCCATAGAATGTTGTTTAGTTCTGCCTCTAGTTCCTCCTCCTCCATAGAATGTTGTCTGGTTCTGCCTCTAGCTCCTCTTCCTCCATAGAATGTTGTCTGGTTCTGCCTCTAGCTCCTCCCCTACATAGAATGTTGTCTGGTTTTGCCTCTAGCTCCTCTCTCTCCATAGAATCTTGTCTGGTTTTGCCTCTAGCTCCTCCCCTTCCATAGAATGTTGTCTGGTTCTGCCTCTAGCTCCTCCCCCTACATAGAATGTTGTCTGGTTTTGCCTCTAGCTCTTCCCCCGCCCATAGAATGTTGTCTGGTTTTGCCTCTAGCTCCTCCCCCTACATAGAATGCTGTCTTGTTTTGCCTCTAGCTCCTCCCCTCCATAGGATGTTGTCTTGTTCTGCCTCTAGCTCCTCTCCTCCATATAATGTTGTCTGGTTCTGCCTCTAGCTCCTCCACTTCATAGAATGTTGTCTGGTTCTGCCTCTAGCTCCTCCTCCTCCACAAAATGTTGTCTGGTTCTGCCTCTAGCTCCTCCCCTTCCATAGAATGTTGTCTGGCTCTACATCTAGCTCCTCCCCCTCCATAGAATGTTGTCTGGCTCTGCCTCTAGCTCCTCCACTCCATAGAATGTTGTCTGGTTCTGCCTCTAGCTCCTCTCCCTCCTTATAATGTTGTCTGTTTCTGTCTCTGGCTCCGTCCCCTCCATAGAATGTTGTCTGGTTCTGTAAGGAGGTGGACTATGAAGTGAACATGGCTAACTAGAGTGGGTGGGGCTATGTGGAGTGGGTGGGGCCAATGCCACATATATACACACACACACATACATACATACATACAGGTCATGTGGCATGGAGGGTTCATTTGGGCAGGAATGACCAGACTTGGGGATAATTTTTATGTGACGCCACCCGCAGGTTGCCACTATAGATGCATGCGGCTGCAAGACAGTTCCCCTGGGGACCAATGGTAGGGAGACAGCAGTGTTGTTAAGCCCTCTACAGGTAGGCCTGACCCCTAGGTTAGCAGAAGGCACCTGAGTGAGTTGGTAGTTATGTTTCTGGTGCTCACGGCGCGTCAAGAAAGTTCACAGACACAGCGGGTTGCAGTCTTAAGGTCTTTTACTCACAGTCACTGTGCAACAGCCTGCTGAGCCTGAGTTTCTCGGAGGCAGGGATCCAGCTACTCCCGGATAGGAGGATGACACATAACTGATACCCTTCTCTTTCCTTCCTCGGTTGTCTCACACTGCACTTCCTTTGCCCTCCTGCCTTGTGCCTCGCCACACAGAGCTCTGAGCCAGTAGCTGTGGGTTTACTTGAGTTCAATCTGTAGTATCTCCCCTTAACCCTCTCTTTGCCACCTTTTCAGCAGATGTGTGCGGTTGTCAACTGTGTCACCATGAAAGTACCACAGTCTCCGGGTTGCTAGCTGAGTCTTGTCTTTCTTCTGCACTTGTCTTGGGGTCCCGGTGCCCCTTTCTATGGCCTGGTCCCTCCACTGCCTTGCACATGACAATGGATATGAGCCCAACAGGTGGACTGCTCACTGCCTGTGCCTCTGGCACTCTTTCTTCCTCCTGGAGCCACCTGGTTCTCTTTCTTTGCTTCTCAGTCTGGCCTAAGGACGAGCTCCCACTTGCTCTCGTCCACTGAACAGTCCTCTCAAGTTCTTTTCCTTCTGTGACAGGCTTTCTTTCTCTAGCTTCCCTCCAACTCGACTCTGGCTGTTCAACGGTCTCTCTCCTTCTACTATTCAACTGTCTCTCCTCCTTTCTAGATCTTTCCCACTCTATTTGTACCATCTGTCACGTGTCCCACGTCCTCAAAGTGTGTGCTTCCTAACTTCACTCTTCCAAGGTGCTCCCTCTAACTACTTCTTCTCCACCCATCCCCACTACCTTGGTTCCTCTTCCAGACAGGATCAAGGGCTGTGCTCTCCCGTAGGAGCAATCTCGCCCTAACCCTGACCTGGACCTACTGTAGTGTGTGTGGCCTGGGTGTCCTGGCTGAAAGTGTTGGCACTAGGGATGAGTTAATATTTGTGCTCACTATACTTGCAACGAGTAGGTACTGGTACTCGCTACTCGTTGCGAGTATAGCGAGTATGAATACTTTCACAGTGTATCTATAGATACACTGCGAAAGTAGCCTAAAAGTGAATAAAAGTTGTTAAAAAAAAATAAAATTACATACTCACCTGTCCGACGCCTGCAAAGGGAGAGGCAGATAAGACATCCGATCGCTGGACAAGGACCTGTCACTACCAGCCAATCAGATGGCCTGTAGCGATCTGGCCAATCAGATGGTGCCACGTCACAACTACGCCATCGCTAGCGGCCACATGATTGGCCAGTTTGCAAGGTCCTGACAGTACATCTAGGACCTTGCAAATTGGCCAATCAGGTGGCCGCTAGCGATCACGTGGTTGTGACGTGGCGCCGTCTGATTGGCCAGATCGTAACCGGCCATCTGATTGACTGATAGTGACAGGTCCTTGTCCAGCGATCGGATGTCTTCTCTGCCGGTCCCGATGCAGGCGTCGGAAGGTGAGTATGTAAGTTTATTATTTTTTAACAACTTTTAGGTTACTTTCGCAGTGTATCTATAGATACACTGCGAAAGTATTAGGACTACTCGCTACTCCCGAGTACACATAAGTACTCGGAGAGTAGCGTGTAGCCCGAATACCGCTACTATTTGGCAAATACAGAATAGTAGCGAGTATACTCGCTCATCCCTAGTTGGTACCCTTAAAATCGTTCCAGAAAATGAAGTATTTCTACCAGAAAACTATTAAGATTACACATGTATATTTCCTTTGTGTACATTGGAACAACACAAAAAAAACTGCTCTAGGTCTTTCATATTTGAAGCTGCCTTTTCCCAGCGGAATGGCAGTGGGAATAAAATAAGATAAAAACTGGACCCTTTCTACATGGTGATAGGTCCTCTTCAAAAGTAATTAATCTTTTGTACATTTGGTTAATTTTGAGTACGGCTGAACATTCCTCAGTCATTAATAACCTCATTGACAGCAGCCAAGGCTATAAGCGTGGGGAGTCCCATTGTCCCTGAACCCATACCGGACTCCAATATATATATACCGTATATGCTCTTTAAGGACTTTTTACATCTCCAAATCCTGATAGCAGTAATATTTTTTTACCTTCGTCAACATTTTATTTTTTCATTCTAAGACCTTTAACATTTTTTTAGAATATGGTGTTTGCAGAGAAGCAAAATGAACAACATCATGTCTTTAATTTTTATTTTTTTTTTTTACATCTGATGTGTTCGGCTGCAGGAATAATATTGTAATAAAATATTTTTTTGATGGGAAAGGATTTTTTGTTTCTACAGAATAACTTACCTTTTTTTATATGCTTTTTCCTCCAAGCATTGCAAAGTTATGACTTTTTTATATTATTATTTTGAGAGATAAGTAGAAAACTTTCAGGACCTTGGTCCAGATACCAACTCAGAGTGCAAACCTCCTCCTACCTCCTCTTACCCCTGCATCTCTTTTGATTTGTAGAGGCATATCAATGGGAATATTAGTGTCACAGGGTGGTTATAACGGACAAGGGGATATAGCAGCAGGCTGGCAGTGATGGGCGCAGCAGTCAGGGGTACTAGTCTGACCCTTGACCCTTAGCTTGGGGGCTCTAACTGACCCTGATCCCAGAAGTACCTCTGAAGGGGAGGATGTCTGGGTCGCCACCCTAGCCCTAATCATGACCAGCTCTAGGCTAAAACCCCTCACCTCTACTCAGGAACTGGGATAAGCACAGCAACTCCCAAACGATAGCAATATTCAGGAAAACTACAGGACAGCTTCAGCAAAACTGCAAATGGCATCCACACAACACATGGTCATGTAGAGTGTAAACTCTATCGGCAACATCAGCTGAAAGGTCATAGGATGTCTTAAAGGCAGGGGGAGCGGTCAGCCCATATCAGCTGACACACAGTCGCAACCTGAAGAGCCACAGACAGCTAATAACATGAACAGCAATTACTGATACAGCTATTTACAGAGACAGCAATCTACACCTGACAACTAAGAGGTAGGACCTGGTTTTTAGGGATTAATTTGCCATGAAAAACTGACATGGCCACTCAGGCTCGGACTGGCCCACAGTGGAACAGGTGAATCCCAGATAGGCCCCTTTGCAGGAGTCGACCCCTCATCCCAATACATGAGCACAATACACTTGACTCACTACGTACAGGTGAAGCCAGTATCTCATAATTCATTTAAAAGACTTCCCAGTGTATTATTATATAGAAGCATAAGTAAATGTATGAATGGGGTAATGTAATATTTACATGTAGCGGAACAATGACCCACTAGAGTCAATGTTACTGGTGGGCCCTTGGCATCCCAGCCCAATACTGTGGCCACTTGACCAAGGTCCTGAGAATACATGAACACATCTCTATTTAATTTGCTTTTTTTCTCTCCTGAACACAGTGCCACAGTGACATTTACACAAGTCCAGTTCATGATTCTTTAAAGCTCTTTTCAACTGCTGCTCAGCCAAAATCCCTATTCTGAGTACAGAGAATGGAAATTCCCTGTATGAGTATGAGGGTGGAGAGCAGAGAGGTTTAGAGAGGGTAATTTCCTATTCTAATTACAGTGACAAGCAAAAGGGTAACAATGGTTTGAACTTTTGCCTTTCAGGCTCCATATTTCACCACCCTCCATCAGCTTTGAGTGTGTGACTACTTTTATTTTATAGACAATCATCTTGGCTATCGCATACATAAATTTGACTTGCAGCTATTTAGCATATGATTAATTATGCAGATTCTTGTCAGGTCACTGCATTGTTACTGTTTTGCTGTTTGAAACATTTCTTTTTTTTATTGTATCGTAGAAATTACAACCTGTTCTCACACTCCCTAATAGTGTAGAGTTGTATTAGGTTGATTTCCAAGCGAGAATAGAGGAGCAGCCATGAAGATTTCTAAGGCTGGCTTCACACCATGGCAGGATCAGGTCCGGGGCTGTCCGGTGTGAACCTGACAGCCCTGGACCCGATTTTGTGGTAATGCAGCCCTATGGTGCCAGATGGAGCCGGATGGCAGCTATTTGCCATCCGGTTTCCATCTGGAGGATCCGGGAGAATTCGGATTTTTCACAAAAACTTTGCTTGCAGTGTTTTTGTGTCCAGGGCAATAATTGGCACAAATTGGATCTCCCGGATCCGGCTCCCCCCTAACATGGTAGTCTATGGTGCCAGATCCGATATAAAATCAGATGCGGCTCCCCCATGCCGGGTGCTGAAGTTTAGCAGCTGCTAAATGTGAGCACCTGGAGCTGTCCCCTGCAGAGATTTCAGGACTGCGGCTAGCTCCCCGCTAGCTGCGATCTTGAAATGTCAGCAGCTGCAGCTGCGATCTGCCGATTCCGCCAGAAAACAGGACCGGAGGACACTGGACAGAACCTGATACACCACAACCGTGGTGTGCAACCGGCCTTAAGAAAAAAGAGAAACAGCATCATCCAGCTCATTGATAGCGGTCTCTCAGCCATTAAAATTGGCAAATTGCATCATGTGAGAGCCATGGCAGGTGGAAGAATACAAATCCATCTATTCAAAAGCCAATAGTTTTATGTCCAGGCAAAATATTGGAGTCGACAAGTCGGCCCATCACAAGGTCTTTCAGTTCTGATGTGACAAATGTGGCAATGGAGGTGGCCCATATGCTTCATAATAGTGCGATCTCAGCCCTCCATGCAAGCACAGTGTGACACACCTTACACAAGTCTCGAATGGTGGCACGAAAAAAGGTGAAGAAACCTTAACTTCAATATCATCCTAAGATTTTGCTAGGAAGAACTAAAAATGGACAGTAGAATATTGGAAACGAGTGATTTGGAGCGATAAGACAAAAGTCAATAGACAAGGCTATGATGGGTGCAAATTGGTCTGGCAGAAACAAGGGAGAAAGGGGTTAATTGATCAAGAAATTGAAGGAATTGTCCAGTTCAATGGAGGAAGCCTGATGATATGGGGTTGTTTCACTGCCAAAGGCTATGAATACTTGACTAGGATTAATGGTGGTCTCAATGCTGAGCTATACGTGAGTATCATACAAGACATGTTACTTCATACACGCATGCACTATGGGTATGTAAAGGATGACACAGTGTTCCAGAAGGACAACGACTTGAAGCATACGATAAGATTGGCAAAAAAAAAATGGTGCAATGATAATGAATTAGAGGTGCTGGATTGGCCCCCAAAGTCTCCAGACCTCAACTCAATCAAAGACTTGTGGGCAGAGTTGAAGAAAAAGCTGTATACATACCCAGTATGTACCAACCATGAACCGTGTTCAGTTCAGACATGCTTGAACCTGATTGAGAGCATGGGAGACGAATTCAGGCATAGTTGAAGCCAAAAGGAGATTTTCAAAATACTAACAAAATAATAAAAATTAAAATGTAGATTTTTAGGAGCAATACAGTAATAATGCAAAGACATGACAAGAATCTGCATAATTAATCATATGCTACTCATATGCTACTCATATGCTAAATAGTTGCAAGTCAAATTTATATATAAATAGCCAAGTCTATAAAATGAAGGTCATCCCACTATCAAAGCTATAGTAGATGGTGAGCTATGGAGCCGAAACTCAAAAGTTCAGAACATTGTTTCCTTTTGCTTGTCACTGTTTATGTATAGGTTTATCTATATAAATTAGAATATCATCAAGAAGTTAATTATTTCAGTAATTCAGTACATAAAGTGAAACACATTATTATACACATTCGTTGTAGCGCCATTTTCTGGAGCTGTACCCAGCTCTTTCAGTTGCCCTGTGGCAGTGGCAGACTAGGTAATAAGGGATTAATGCCAGCTGGCACTAAGACCGAGATTCCGAATGTCGGGCCAATGTTAGACCCGGCCATTAGGAATCTGTAGTAAATAGTAAAGGATACACAATACAGAGAAAAATATTTTAATTGGAACAAAAAGCACAAACACATATTTCGACTCCATCTTTGTCACATACCTATCCACGATCTTCTGCGATGTCCGTTCCTGCTGAGTCTCGAAACTGAAGTGGAGTATTGACTCCCGCAGTGGATGGGGTGACGTCACAGTCTCGGTCACCTGAGTTCATCTTGAACAACTTGGCTGTCCGACCTGAGGTGAAATTTCCCTCTTCACAGCTGGACCCAAAACTAGTGAGTTTCGGGTCTCGTTGTGAGGTGTGACATGGAAAAGTTCACCTCAGGTAAGGGAGCCATGCTTCCACTATTACTGTGGTAGCTGAAAGTCAGTCAGTTTTGCGTCTTGGCAAGAATGGACATCGCTGAGGATCATGGATGGGTATGTGGGAGTAATAAAGATGGAGTTTAAATATATGTTTTTGCTTTTTGTTCTATTAAAATTATTTTTCTCTGTGTTGTGTCTTCTATACTATTTACTAGAGATTTCTAACGGCTGGGTATAACATTGGCCCGACATTATAATTCTCAGGTTTTATGCCAACTAAAACCCCACATCGTTTTTTTATTTTTTTTTTAAAGAAATAATAAATAAAATATATTTTTGATTACCAGCCAGGTAAACCTAGGAACGCTAGGAGAGGGAGGCAGCCCTTACCTGTCTACTGTACTTGGCTGGTGATCAAAAATACATGGAGCCCCATGTCACATTATGACATCTTGAAGCCCTTTTTTTCTAGCCTTTAACCTAGCTTTATTCACAGTCACAACAGTGAACAATTGCTAAAAATACATAGCAAAATTTGCATGAAAAAATGTGGCAAGATGCACCATTGGCACAGCCATTTCTCTGCTGCAGATTTTTCTGCAGGTGCGATTTTCTGGAAGTACAAAATCTGCTCGACTATTTTTTAGTCGGCACATAGCTTAAAGATACCGTTACACACAGAGATACATTGCTTGCAACTCACTGGTTACAGTGAAATCATGGACACATTGTTCTATTTTGTACACAGCAACATAATGGAACAATGTGTCCATGATTTCACTGCAACCAATGAGTTGCAAGCAATATATCTCTGTGTGTAACGGTACCTTTAGAGTGGCATTGAGAGACCTGTCACCTCTGTGTTATGATAGTGTTGAGCTGCGGAATATGTTGGTGCTATATAAATAAAGATTATTATTAACTCACATGAGAATGATAAAACTGCAACTGACCCTGCTGGTTCCTGTACAGAATAAAGATTCGGACCCCGCAGTCCCTAGAGGTGCCTGCTCGAATGGCCCTAACCCCAGACTCAGAGGTGGACCTACCGTGGTGCAGCTGGTTCAGCTGCACCAGGGCCCCGACCGTCTAGGGGGCCCTTCAAGCTTGCAGGGGGGTCCCCAGCCGACCCCCGTGACCCTGTGTCAGAGGAGAGGGGGTTAACCGAGGGAAGCTTCCTGCTTCCCTTGGCTGATCCCGCCCCTTCTCTTCTCTGCCGCCCCGGCTCCCAGGAATGTGCGGCCCGACGCAGGTAGGAGCCACAGGCACCAAATACCCTACCCCCCCTCCCGCTATTCGGCGGCAACAGCTAGCACCCCCCCACCCATCAGCTGCTGCACCAGGGCCCTCTCGCTACAAGGTCTGCCACTGCCCAGACTAAATGATGGCAACTCAGACCTATGCTGCCTAAACGGCCATCGAGTGCTTCACATTCCTCCTAAAGAACCAGATGACAAAGAAGACTGATATTTACCTACTAAAAGGAAGGAATGCTGAGGTAGAAAAAGATCCCAGAGTGAGTAGAAACAAACCACGCAATACAAAAAGAAAAGTAAGGATATGTGCTGATATAGAGAATCCTGCCTACTTCTTAACTACAAACAGAACATGGGTGCAGGGTGAAGAGCACAAACAGCAGAAAGATCTGGTCTTTCACTGGCAAAAACAGCGGTAGTATCCAAATGAGAATATCACCAGCAGGAAATAGCAGAAGGGGAAGGTACATATAGCCGCATGTTAAAGGTGAATACAAATGGATATCCAGAAAACACCTGTGTTAACCTAAAGGACTAAAGAAAGGATAACAGATAAACACCCGGAGAAAAGATGTAACTGCTGTGTCCCAGTGGACAAAGAAACCAACCACAAAGTCAAGGGTTTGCACCCTGACGCATGACACTTTGATCAATACATTGACGATCTATTGTTTAGTTGCCCTGTAGTGGCTCTACAAGGAAACTGATTAAATTGCCTCTAATTCAAAGTTACTCAAGAATGAGGGTGGAGTAGGTGTTTGTGACAGTCAATCAGGTTCTAGCTCTCATTTTTTTAGGGTTCATTCTGAATTTATATCTGATTGTCTACTATGGACAACTCAAGTGTAATAAATCTCCTCCAGCTTTTATATACTGTTCATTTGTATTCCCCAGACGACCATCCAGCTACAATGACTTTTTTAGCATCCTTGAAATGGTTTTGTGTAAACTTTTTGATAACCAGTTGAGTTGAAAAACTCTCTGTACGACGCCGATTCCCCGGGGGTCTGAAACCCGATTCCATGAAATAGAAATATTTGTATCCTAAGGAGAGGAATCTTTAAAGCGAGGTTGCAATCATTTTGCCTTTTATTTATTAATTGATAGAAGTGACTTATTCCTGGTGAGATGCAATTATTCCCGCAGAATATAATCCCGGCCTGATAGAAACAAAGTTATCAATTAAGTCCGTTCTTATAAAACCTAACAGTTTTCTCTCTCATTAAGTTCAATTATTTGTCACGTCGGATGTGACTTGCATGTTACCTTTAGAATGAGCAAAGCGTGTAATTTAATTGCTTCGTACAACTGCGGCATTCATTAATGGAATTTGCATATGTAAGTAGACCTTGAAATTTGTTCGTTCTGGGGACCTCGTTTCCCGGCTGTTTGAAGTCAGGGAGAGCTGGTAATGAAATATTTACTGAATGCTAAAGTAACTGTTGAAATTGGTTAAATATGTAGGTGTGATGAATTATGGGTATCATAATCTTTTGTAAAGTACTATAACTCCAGGCAGAGAAGATAAAAAGACGTTGTGGTGGCAATTGTTTATTAGGAGATAAGTAAAAACACAAGATTTAGAAGACCATTTAAATAACCATTTAAAGGGGGTCTGTCAGTAGGTTTTTGCTATGTAATCTGAGAGCAGCATAATGTAGTGGAAGAGACACTGATTACAGGATGTATCACTTACTGGACTGCTTGGTTTAATTTGGATAGAATCCCTGTTTTCTCTACTGTAGATGTAACAGTGGTTAGGATGCTGAGCTCTGTATAATCCCACCCACACCGGGGTTACACAGAAATACTGGACTGGCGTGCATATAAGGTCTTTAAATATATCCCCGGCACACAATATATAAGACTTAGTCACGCCGTGATAATCTCCTGTTGATAAAACACTGATTGTACTGAAACTACTGTACAGCACACAGCCTAAAGAGTGACACATCACTGAAATCAAGGTCTCAGCTTCGACATTATTCTGCTCTCAGAATAAATACTAATAGCTGTGAGGTGTAGCGGTGTTGGGGAGGCAGGGAACCAGGCACGGACAGTTCTCAACTCACGGTTTACAGATCCGGAGCGCAGCCGGCACACTTCACACCGCTTGGTGTATCTCCCGACCGCTGACAGGCTCTATCAGCCCCACCAGAGATAATCCCTTCCCAGGACCACTTCAACTTTCCTTCAGAGCTTCTCAATCAGGCTCTGCACTGGAGAGAAATCTCACTCCAGACTCAAGGAACCACACCCAGGGTTCCTATGTCCTCTTAACCCCTTCTGCTCTGAGAAGAGGAATCCCATCTAATACCTGGGATGGAGTACATCCTGCGGCACTGGAGCACGCACCCAAAGAGGCACATACCGATTGCAGCATACCGACCCGGCCGGTGCCTCACATATCCCCCCCCTATGTTCAAGCGTATGGGTTTGAACACCAGGCCATAACCCTGGGCCCTGTGAGGGGACCACGTCACGGCGCGGAGCACCGGCGGAGCCAAGCAGGGGCACCCGGGGGTACCAGCGGTGCCAGACCCACGAGCAACCAACCCGTTCTGGCTCCCGGCACCCACCAACCCCGGACGGGTACCAACGACAGAGCCCTGGGGCCCTACGAGGAAAACGGGGTCGGCGCGCGGCACTGCTGCACCGTTCCAGACGGGGAGTTGGCGCGGCCGGCGCACGGGGCTCTGCACCCGGGTGTTAGTCACATCAAGTCCTCTGGGTATCCCGGGGGCGGGATCCTCGGGCTCCGGGCCCTGTCTATCCTTCATCCGAAGGGCCATATACCCGTTCCACAATACCCGGAACAAGGGCATATCCCTCCCCAGCACAACATCATAAGGGAGATCCTTTACGACCCTAACCACATGTTGAACCCGCCTGGCTGGGGTAGCAAACGTGACACGCTTCATTGGATACCTGCGATGATCCCCATGGACACTCATCACCCTGACCGTACGGCCGGTGGATTTGGTCCTGGAGACCAAGGAGGCACACACGAGGGTCACGTTGCTCCCTGAGTCCAGTAGGGCCGTCACCTCATGACCGTTAAGCCGTACGCGGCACAGTACATTCTCAGTATCCCGGGGGGGCCGAGCCCCGTTTTCCGACGAGGTGGGCGAACATGGACCGCCTCCGGGAATAGTCACAGTCCATTGGTTCCCCGTTGAGGGGACACTGCGCCATCATATGTCCCACCTCCCGGCATCTTCTACATCGGGGTGGTTCCCCGCTATACCAGGGGCCAAACCGCGGCTGTCCGGATCGCTGCTTTGCTGCATGGGGAGTCCCGTTTTCAGCCTGAGCCGGGCGCTCGCCCGCCCGGGGGCCGGGTTGGGGGTCCCTACTGTCTGGTGTGGTGGGCGCGGCCTTGCGGGTAGCCCGCATTGTCCCAGTGTCCCGGATCAGTTCCTGAGTGGCCACATGGCGCTCCACCACGTTCACCAACTGGTCTAGGGAACCCGGGTCACTGTGTCCCACCCACTTTTGTATGGGGACGGGCAGCGTATGCACAAAGCGATCCACCACCACCCGCTCTACCATCTGAGCCGGACTCAGGGCTTCAGGCTGCAGCCATTTTTTAACCAGATGCAACAAATCATAGGCCTGTGAGCGCACGGGTTTGCCTTCCTCGTAGGCCCATTGGCTCACCCGTTGGGCCCTCACATATGTATTGACCCCGGTACGGGCCAATATCTCCCCTTTCAGGGCTCCATAGTCCAGGGCATCCTCAGTACACAAGTCTATGTATGCCTTTTGGGGATCACCAGTCAAATAGGGCGCCAGCACCTCGGCCCACTGGGCAACCGGCAGTCTCTCCCGTTCAGCCACCCGCTCAAACACGGCCAGGAATGCCTCCACATCATCCCCCGGGGTCATCTTTTGCAGCGCTTGTCTTACCGCTTTCCGGACGCTGCAGTCGTCACCTGGTCCTCGGGGCGGATCCCCCGGTATGGTCCGCAAAGCCTCGATCAACAGGGCCATCTGCTCCTGGTGCCTCCTCTCCTGCTGCTGCTGAGCTTCCTGTTGCTGCTGCTGGGCCAGCACCAGGTGCTTGAGCACCTCCTCCATGCTGGCTGCTGGTTTGTGTTGTAATGTAGCCGGCCGAATCCAGGACATGCGATGCCGGGCACCATGCAAGAGACTGGCCGCAATGATGACTGCTGCTCCTCTTACTTAGCAGCCGCTCATTAGCCTCATGAAAAGTCACTTCCCCACCGGAACAGAGGGTAACGGTAGTGCCGGCTACACCTCACCGGGCCGGCAATGCCCGCATTCTCCACCATATGTGAGGTGTAGCGGTGTTGGGGAGGCAGGGAACCAGGCATGGACAGTTCTCAACTCACGGTTTATTGATCTCCGTCCGGTTACAGTCACCAAAACACAGATCCGGAGCGCAGCCGGCACACTTCACACCGCTTGGTATATCTCCCGACCGCTGACAGGCTCTATCAGCCCCACCAGAGATAATCCCTTCCCAGGACCACTTCAACTTTCCTTCAGAGCTTCTCAATCAGGCTCTGCACTGGAGAGAAATCTCACTCCAGACTCAAGGAACCACACCCAGGGTTCCTATGTCCTCTTAACCCCTTCTGCTCTGAGAAGAGGAATCCCATCTAATACCTGGGATGGAGTACATCCTGCGGCACTGGAGCACGCACCCAAAGAGGCACATACCGGTCGCAGCATACCGACCCGGCCGGAGCCTCACATAGCCTAATGAGAGATTCCCTTTAATGATAAATTGCAGGCTACCCACAGCCACCACTAGAGGGAGCTCACTTCATACTGTTCATAAATATTACTCAAAAATAACACTGTATGCATTACATTCCTAAGCTCCCTCTAGTGGTGACTGCAGCAATCCAGAAATATTATCATTGAATACTATTGTTCCAATTGAGTAAGACTGTAATTTCATATACCGTAAAAGGTTTAATGAGGGGCATGCAGATATAAGATGTGCCAGATTTATTAATAGGCACACACCATATCATGAATTTAGTGCATCTTATCAGTCTGTGCTTCTTGCCAGACATATCACTCCAAACGGCCACTAGAGGAACATTTCTGGAGTAAGAAATGTTGGCAGTATTAAGCAAAGTGACGTACGGACGGGTGTAGCCTTGCTTTGTCCCTCCTTGCCTCCTCCCCAGCTCACCGAAACTGGTGTGAAAATTGCTACATTTTTTCGCAACTTATCATTGCAAACATTATGTGATTTTTCAAAGGGTACTAAGTCAGAATTTAAACACTTTGATGAATCGGGGACCCATGTGTATATAGGATTGGATGTCTAAAAGATAAATAGAACTCTCTGATCCCTATAATAGAAGAAGAAAAATATGTGCAGAATTTTGGGTCTATTTAAATTTTAAGCATTTACTCAACGGTTGTTTTTTTGTGGCCATAAATTGGCTTTAGCGTAGATGTCTGTTACATTTTAATTACTAAACGGTTTTGTAGTGATATAAAGAGAGATTGAGTAGTCATGAATTTGGAGCATTCTGGGTGTTGAGATGGTTCATGCTGGTGTGGCACCCAGTGCCACAGTGTCATCACTGTCCCCCCGGGTGGTGGTGGAGAGCAACAGAAGGGTCTTCTCATCAGGCAGGTAACTCGCACACAACACCTTCTGCCTCCAGGCCAGAAGGGGGAGACCAAACTCAGGTTCAGGATGAGTTCCCCTATAAATTCTGGTCCTGGGGTGGAGCCAGTTAGTTCAGTTCCTAGGAGGACTGAGGAAGAGATCCTGGTGGACTGGAGGCTGCTTGAGCTCATCCCAGGATTGCTAACTCGGCTATAGCCCTAAGACTAGGGTCTGAGGAGAGTTGAAGGAACAGCTGGGGAGCTGAGTGGCACCATGCTCACCCCAGAGGAACCGCGCAGAGAACGGACACCAGAGTCTGAGACTTTGCAGGGCCTAACGTCCCGGCAGTCATTACAAAGCAACATAGAGAGTTCAGGAACTGTTACCCGAGACGAGGGTTAAGAAATGACTCGAATTGCCTGTCATACTGGCACCTTGCAGGAGAGACAGGGCGGCAGCTTAGCTCATGCAGCAGCAGGAGCCCAACCAGAGCGCAGTAAGGAGCTCAATGACTCATCCCGGTGAGGAGAACGCTGAGTTGCTCTCAAGCAATGACTCTGCTGACAACTGTCCGGAATGCAGATGCTCCAGTAAAAGACTGAGTAAATACAAAACAGTGAGTCTGCCTGTTGCTTATACCCGTCGTCTTGCACCCCAACCCCTTACTATATCTACTGCCCGTGGATACGCTCCGCCCATGGGGAGCCGCTCCATCTCAGATGCCCGTCCTTCACCCCGGAGGTTCTGCAGCAGCTGTGGCCATCTACAATCACATACCACGGGTGGCGTCACAAATAAATTCCCTCTCATCATCCCCTTTCCACCTACCAAACCAGAAATCCCCCCTTTTTAACTGATCCCAGGGTCACGGAAGCCGGGTCTCGACCCCTGTGACTCCCCAGAACTGCTTAATAGCCCGATTCCGAGTACCCCACGGCCCTGGGGTGCATCACTGGGTTTTGTAGAGAAGTTGCTAATCTCTGTATAGTGACACAGTTCCTCTGGATTCTTCGATTTCCTCCCACACTCCAAAGACATATCGATAGGGAATTTAGATTGTGAGCCCCAATGGGGACAGTGATGATGATGTCTGTAAAGCGCTATGGGATAAATGGCATTGTGTCAGCGAATTAACTAAAAAAGAATTAAAAAAAATATATGAAGAGCTAAATAGTAGAGATGAACAAACAAATTCATTTGAATGGAAGTGAATATTAATGGAATCTTACAAAAACTTTTATTCCTAGAATATGTTTTTTTTTTTTTTTTATTTTGCTCAGTCTCTTCAGTAAAGTAGAGGTCAGCTGCGGCAAACCATTTTGCTGAGTTGTAAAAGGCCAAGCAAATATTAAAACAATAAATATTCACAGCTCAACTTTCCTCTACCACCATTGTTCACCATCCAGTTCACCATAATTCTTTTCTTCTTCTCTTCCCCTTCCCCATCATTTGCATCTACTTCGTCCTTTCTTACTTTTGACTAAGTATTTCAGCTCGGCAAAGCCACTGATAGTAACATAGTAACATAATAACATAGTTTTTAAGGTTGAAGGAAGACTTTAAGTCCATCTAGTTCAACCATAGCCTAACATGTTGATCCAGAGGAAGGCAAAAAAAACCCCATGTGGCAACACTAAGCTCCACATTGGGGGAAAAAATTCCTTCCTGACTCCAGATACGGCAATCAGACTAATTCCCTGGATCAACGCCCTATCAAAGAATCTAGTATGTATAACTGGTAATATTATAGTTTTCAAGAAAGGCATCCAGGCCCTTCTTAAATGTTAGTAGTGACTCACTCATTACAACATCATGTGGCAGAGAGCTCCATAGTCTCACTGCTCTTACAGTAAAGAATCCGCTTCTGTGATTATGATTAAACCTTCTTCCCTCCAGACGTAGAGGATGCCCCCTTGTCCCAGTCTCAGGCCTAAGAGTAAAGAGATCATTAGAAAGGTCTCTGTACTGTCCCCTCGTATAGTTATACATTATTATAAGATCACCCCAAAGCCTTCGTTTTTCCAAGCTAAATAACCCCAAGTTTAATAACCTGTCTTGGTATTGCAGACCCCTTAGTCCTCTAATAACTTTTGTCGCTCTTTTCTGGACCCGCTCTAGTTCAGCTATGTCTTTCTTATACACCGGAGACCAGAATTGTACACAGTATTCTAAGTGTGGTCGCACTAGTGACTTGTATAGAGGTAGAATTATGTTCTCCTCATGAGCATCTATGCCTCTTTTAATACATCCCATTATTTTATTTGCCTTTGCAGCAGCTGCCTGACACTGGCCACTAAATGTGAGTTTGTCATCTACCCATACACCCAGGTCTTTTTCAGTGACAGTTTTGCCAGTGTTTTACAATTAAGCACATAATTATACCTTTTGTTTCCTCTGCCCAAGTGCATGACCTTACATTTATCCCCATTAAAGCTCATTTGCCATTTATCAGCCCAAGCTTCTAGTTTACATAAATCCTCCTGTAATATAAAAGTGTCCTCCTCTGTATTGATTACCCTGCAGAGTTTAGTGTCATCTGCAAATATTGAGATTCTACTCTGTATGCCCCCTACAAGGTCATTAATAAATATATTAAATAGAAGCGGGCCCAACACTGACCCCTGTGGTACCCCACTGTTAACTGTGACCCATTCTGAGTGTGTTCCATTAATAACCACCCTTTGTTTCCTATCACTAAGCCAGTTCTTAACCCACTTACACATATTTTCCCCTATCCGCATTGCCCTCATTTTATGTATCAACCTTTTGTGTGGCACCGTATCAAAAGCTTTTGAAAAGTCCATATACACCACATCCACTGCATTTCCTTGGTCCAGTCCAGAACTTACTTCTTCATAGAAGCCTATTAGATTAGTTTGACAGGAACGGTCCCTCGTAAAACCATGTTGATAATGGGTCATGAGGTTATTTTTCTTCAGATACTCCAGTATAGCATCTCTTACAAAACCCTCTAGGATTTTACCCACAGTAGAGGTTAAGCTTACTGGCCTATAATTTCCAAGTTCAGTTTTTGTCCCCTTTTTGAATATTGGCACCACATTTGCTATACGCCAGTCCTGTGGTACAGACCCTGTTATTATGGAATCTTTAAATATTAAAAATAATGGTCTATCTATGACAGTACTTAATTCCTGCAGCACTCGGGGGTGTATCCCATCTGGGCCCGGGGATTTGTCAATTTTAGTGATTTTTAGACGATGCCGTACTTCCTCTTGGGTTAAGCAGGTGACGTTTAATTGATGCCAATGAGTTCCGTTGCGATGCTTTGGAAAAGTACGCAGTGATGTCAGATCCAAAAATAGTGGGGCCTGGAGTGATCAGGTGAAAGAAATGTGCAAAAGAAGGGCAAAAAAGAAGAATAGTAGTGGATCAGGATGTGGGCTGTAGGAATGGCGAGACAGGTGAGCATTTATTATGTTTTGGGGTTTGGAAAATAACCCCAACACATAAGGCTGAGTGCCCATGATCAGGCTTCCTTGCATTCAGTACGCAGCATGTTATGTCTGTCAGTGATGTTAGTGTTCTCTGTGGCAGAACTCACTATCCGTGCCCATGATCAGGAATACCTTACGTTGTGAACATAGTATTGTTGCTCTTGTAGAGATGTGTGTGTCCTGTGTGGGAGAATGTGCCATCCGTGCTCATGATCAAGATTCTGGGCAGAGTGTATTATCTCTTGTGGAGACCCTAGTGTCCTGTGTGGCAGAACATGCTGTCTGTGCCCACGATCTGAGTTTTGGACATGGCGTATTATCTTTTGTGCGCATTGGCCCATGCGGGAAAACTCAGCGTCTGCCCATGATCAGGATTCTGGACGTGGCATATGATATTTTGCAGAGATGCTAGTGTCCTGTGTAGGAGAACACAGTGTCCGTGCCCACGATCAGGGTTCTGGATTTGGCGTATTATCTCTTGCGGAGACGCTATTGTCTTCTGTGGGAGAACGCAGCGTCTGTGCCCATTATTAGAATTCTGGGTGCAGCATATTATCTCTTGTGGAAGATGCTATTTTCATGTGCTGGAGAACGCAGCGTCTATGTCCATGATCAGGATTCTGCATGCAGCACATTATCTCTTGCGGAGACACTACTGTTCTGGGTGGGAGGATGCAGCGTCTGTGCCCACAATCAGGATCCTGGTGCGTATTTTCGCTGTGTTCTCCCGTCGGAAACACTAGTGTCTCCACAAGAATAAATTGTCATGTAGTGGCTCCGGAAGCCGTACTGCATGTCAGTTTACGCTGCGTACAAAAGAAGCACAATGGGCATGGGATTTCTATACATCTATCCATTGTGTTTGTATTGTACAACGCAGAGTTTAGGATGCAGCGAGAACACGTTGCATCTAAAACCCTACTGATCGTGGGCACTCACCCTAATAAGGGACTTTCAATTCGCATCACATAACTTTGCTGCAAATTGAATATCTCTGCAAAATCTGGTGAAATATAATCTTGGCAGACTCGATCATCTCTACTGAATATATTTGTGTTCTCAATATTTAGTATGCGGTTTGATCTCGGGTAAATTACATTCTTCCTAACCAGCGGCTTCTGAGAAAACCTCTCAGCGAATGACAGTTTTGAGCACATTTATTCCAGGAGGTGCGAAATCTGCAAATGTATTGTGCAAATCATCGCCGAACATCAAAATCTTTCTCGCACCTCGTGATGTCATTATGGGTTTGTTAAACTGCCGGAACATAATTGCTGTTACTTCCCTGCTCTTGTCTTGTGCGTTAAACAATTAGTCTCCTGTCTCTTCATCTCCAGCAGCCGTCGATTGATGGATGAATGGAAAAAGTTTTTGCGATCACAAAGCCTTGAACATGATTTAGGATGAGATGGGTGAAGTCGTTATTTCACGTGACCGTGTCTTTGTTTTGTCTTTATAGTACTGGCATAAAGGATGTTTCCATTGTGAGATCTGCAAAATGACGTTAAACATGAACAATTACAAGGGATATGACAAGAAGCCGTACTGCAATGCGTAAGTACAGTGACTCCACGTAAGGAATAGCAATGGTTGGTTGTAGAGATGAGTGGATAAGGCAAAATTAAAATTCGCCTCTTTACATGATTTCTTCTGGGAAGTTTGATTTGCGTGGAAGTCATTTCTACATGAATTTAATGTCACTTATTAGACCCCAGAGCATAATAAACTTAATATGAGTAAAATGATGAAAAATCCTTATACTCACCTCTACGGCTCTTTGCCTATTATCGGCTGCGCTAAAACCCCTTTGTGTGCACAAGTACGGAACATCCTAGGTCTAGCAAACCTGGAAGCATCGGCCTAGCAACTGAGGCCTGGGGGTTTCAGTACTGCTGACACCGATCCAAAGACCAAAACGGGTGGCAGTGAGGACTGGAGGGGCCGGAGAAGTGAGTATAAGTCTTTTTTTTACATTTTGATGGCTTTTTATGGTTTAGAAAATGGTGGAATTCAACTTCACTTCATTCTATTTACTATTTACTCATCTAAGGCTGGCTTCACACCACGTTTTTTTTTGATCCGGGGCTGTCCGGTGTAAACCAGATAGCCCCGGACCGGTTTTTGGCCCCATAGCAGCCTATGGGGCCGGATGGAGCCGGATGGCAGCTCTCTGCTATCCGGTTTCATCACTTTAGGACAATCCGGGGGAATACGGATTACCGTATATACTCGTGTATAAGTCGAGTTTTTCAGCCCAAGAATTGGGCTGAAAAGTCCCCCCCTCGGCTTATACACGAGTCACTATACAGGGTGAGTGGGGTGGGGGCTGTGTCTGGCTGGGGAGGCAGGAGGAGGCGGTGGGGATACTGTATATTGAGCGGCCCTTCACGTGGGCCCGCTCATTACATATGCACTGCATCCCCCTGTCAATCAGCGCCAGGGGAGCAGTGCATATCGGTAGATAATGCCCCCCAAACTGCTGGCACACGTCCCCCCCTGTTGTAAGGCCCCCCCTGCTGAATACTTACCATCCCTGGTCTTCAGCAGAACCTCCGCGCCGGTCCTCTGTGCTCCGGTCCTCCGTGGTCCCGTCCTCTGTGCTCCGTTCCCCGGCTGTATCATGTGACCGGCCGGGTCGCAGAAGCGATGACGTCATCGCTTCTGCGACGCGCGGGGACCCCGGATGCAGCCGTGGACGGCAGCACAGAGGACGGGACCAAGGTGGACCAGAGCACAGAGGACCGGCGCGGAGGTGCTGCTGAAGACCAGGGATGGTAAGTAATCAGCAGGGGGGCCTTACAACAGGGGGGGACGTGTGCCAGCATTTGTGTGGAGTCTGTGGGGCTGCAATACCACTGGGGCTGCTGTATACACCACTGGGGCTGCAATACCACTGGGGCTGCTGTATATAGGGGCTGCAATACCACTGGGGCTACAATACTACTGGGGCTGCTGTATATAGGGGCTGCTGTATACACCACTGGGGCTGCAATACCACTGGGGCTGCTGTATATAGGGGCTGCAATACCACTGGGGCTGCAATACCACTGGGGCTGCTGTATATAGGGGCTGCTGTATACACCACTGGGGCTGCAATACCACTGGGGATGCTGTATATAGGGGCTGCAATACCACTGGGGCTGCAATACCACTGGGGCTGCTGTATATAGGGGCTGCTGTATACACCACTGGGGCTGCAATACCACTGGGGCTGCTGTATATAGGGGCTGCAATACCACTGGGGCTGCAATACCACTGGGGCTGCTGTATATTGGGGCTGCAATACCACTGGGCTGCTGTATATACCACTGTGGCTGCTTTATATACCACTGGGAGCTGCTGTATATACCACTGGGGGCTGCTGTATATCATACTGCTGGGGCCTGTATACCACTGCTTGGGGCTGTATACCTGTGCTGGGGTCCACCCTCGGCTTATACGCGAGTCAATAGATTTTCCCAGGTTTTGGGGCAAAAGTAGGGGGGTCGGCTTATACACGGGTCGGCTTATACACGAGTATATACGGTATTCTCTCCGGACACAAAAATGATGCTTGCATCATTTTTTTGTCCGTGGAGAAAAATCTCCCCAATTTGCCGGATCCCGGATTCGGCCGGATTATCCCAGATTCTCCCGGAGCTGGGGAGGATCCGGGAACCGGACACTGGCGGCTGCACGCCGCTGTTGTTTCAGGACCGCGGCTAGCTCCATGCTAGCCGCGGTCTTGAAAAATCAGCAGCTGCGGCTACAATTAGCAGCATCCGGCTGCACACAGGACCGGAGGGCACATTTGGCCCTCTGTTTCTGTGTGCTGATCCACTTCGGGGCTGTCAGGGTCATCCCGGACAGCCCTGGACCGGATCACACCGTGGTGTGAAGCCAGCCTTAGTTGCTTTTTTTTTTTTTTTAATTCTTTATTTTTGAGATGTTTTTATGTAATACGGTACATAACATTATAACAAATAATTCAATTCAAGATCAAAACACTTAAATTTTCATAGCCGCATGTCTCTGCAAACACATACACAATAAATCTTCTGCATTAGGCATTTGTTCTCGTTCCCAAATGATTCTAGAGCACAGTATATATTTTCACGTTAAACTCTAGTGAGATCAATCGACCATTAAAATATATATTAGGGTTTTCAAATGTCCAAATAAGTTGGTATATCAAAAAAGATAGGAAGTGTAGAGAAAGAAAGAAGATAAAGAATGGAAAGAAACAGAGGGGGTGGGGGAAACCTAAATAAAAAATAACTAAAATCGTGTCAGAGTACGTATGTGCCTCATGAGAAATATGCCAAGTGTCTCTCCATTGATGTAACAACTCATCTAGTGATCCCTACAGATCTTATATAAATCCGATTGTTGAAATATCATCCAGCTATACCATGTATTTCTAAATTTCACATACGTGTCATGGATGGAGGAGGTCAAATCTTCAAGATACATGAGGTCATTTACTTTCCCTATCCACATGGATACTGTAGGACATGTCTCTTTTTTCCATAATAGTGGGATACATGTTCTAGCCGCCATAACCAAGAATCTCATCAGAGAACGTTTATATCAATGCGTAGGAATCCCACAGTGATGGAGCATGAAGAGGCCAGGACCAAGCTCTCCGCTATACTCTGTGACAATCCTAATGATCTCCTTCACTCTAGACCAGAATGACACAAGTTTTCCGCACTCCCAGAATATATGAACTAAGATACCCTCTGCCTTGCCACATCTCCAACACTTCGAGTCTACAGAATATTTTGTGCAACTGAAAGGGAACTCTGGACCATCTTGTCAACAACTTATAGTTAGCTTCTTGCAGTCTTGAACTAATTGAGGTAGTATGTGCTATCGACAAATTGCCGTCATTTGGTCATGCGTCAACTCCAGTCCCAGATCGGCCTCCCATTGCAAGATAAATTGAGGAGTCGGTAAATCTGAAGGAGAGATCAGCAACGCATACGTTTTTGACAAGGCATGTCGACAGTCATCTGTGTTCAGACATAAAGTTTCAAATAATGTCTTGGGTCTGAGATGGGTCGTCTTAGGGGAAGCTTCCGGAAATGATGTGTGAGTTGTAAGCATCTCCAAAAACCCAAAGCCTTCGGGATTGTGATCAGATTGAGTTGTTCAAGGGATGGCCACATTTCTCCATCTCCCCATCTCTCCACCCTATCTATACCCGCCGACATCGATTGTTAAAAGATTAGATCTTCCACACTGGTCTTGAAATCTGGATGACTGAGGATCGGGAACAGACTCAAGGCGGTAGGTATTATCGAGGATCTGACCATTTTGTGGTTACATATCAAGAGGATAGTCCCAATCGTCGGATGATCACATATGGTCTCTCCCTTCCCCATCGTCACCCATGGTAGTGTCTGAAGTCTAAGGGGAGTAAAACCCATGTTCTCTCTGCACCCAGATTTTTTCTCCTTATGTCTACACCAGTCTATTATCCGCGTAAGATGACTGGCTATGTGATACAATTTAATATCTGGCAAGTTTACACCACAGTCCCTTTTTCGTCTATGTAGAACTGATTTTGCTTGCCGTGGTTTTGTATTGCTCCAGCATAAATCTCGTCTGTATTTGTGAATTGTCTTAAAAAACGATGCTGGTAATTTAATGGTAGAGTCTGTAAATAATATAAACTCTTTAGTAGAAAGGTCATTTTAAAAAGTTGACATCTCCCGTCCATGTGAAGGTAGAACAGCCATCACTCACAGTCTGCTCTAATTGACTTGACAAGGGAGGGAAAGTTGGCCCCATATATATCTCGGACATCTGACGTAATTTGTAACCGCAAATAACGAATAGCTATAGATGAGCAGCGGAATGTGAATGCGCCATTTAATCTGTCAACCAATCCTGGCAGGGAGTGAAACATCCAAAGCCTCTGACTTAGATCTATTAGTTTTAAATTAGAGAGATTATAATAAATCTCAAATTCTTTCAACAGGTTAGGGAGGGATATTTCAGGATTTGTTACAAAAAACAAAAGGTCGTCGGCATATGCAGCAATTTTGTGCGTAAACCAGAGATATCCCCATTCATCCTAATGAGTCCTCAGCAATGGTTCCAAAGTCAGAATGAAAATTAGCGGGGATAGCGGACATCCCTGACGTATACCATTTGCAATGTCAAAAGATTCAGATAAGGCACCATTCACCCGGACCCTCGCCGATGGAACAGAGTACAGCGACAACACCAACCCAAGCATCCTTGCTCCTAATCCCAATGTCTTAGTTGCTTGTTTTATGTTGTATTTACACCTGATCATTACTGGGGACTCAACATTCAATTATGTCCCTCTAGACATCTCAGGTAACCACTAAGAACAAAAGTGATGAAGACAACGCTTTGTAGGATTTTAGTATGTGTTGTGCTCAAGTTCTGCATGATTCATTTTGGAAGGTCGATCATTAGTTTATTGTCTCTAGTGGTTCTCCTCCTCATCAATCTGTGATTTTACCGGTGTCCACCCTTACTTTTTGTTAAGGATTTCAATTTCTCATGATACAAGTCTAAAATGTGATAGTGTCGTTAGGAAAATTCTGAAAAAGTTGCAGTTCATATCACAATTAAGGTGGCAGCCAAAGCTAGCACAAACAACTCCTGACTCAATATCCAAAAATGGTATTTTTGGTTACCTTGCTCCACTAAGCTTTTTATATGTTTTGCCAAGGGGAAGGTAAGAAGAAGCCACCGTATGTACAGTACACATGCTCCACTTACTTTCACATCTGTGCAGTTCTCGTGGCACAGGTCAATCACTGATAACCATACTCAATCCTATATCTGTAGTAAGCGCCACTGATGCTGGAAGCTCCTTTGCTGACTGCATTCATTATTTTTCATCAGGGGAATTGATAGTCACTTGGGTGATCTGATTATAATTATAATGTCCATATCTTTTTAGACCAAACTTTTGTAAAACTGAATAAAGTTTATCTTCCGTTTAGTGTATGCACCTACACAGGCAATTTGTATATAACCCAGCTCAGGGTTAAACCTCTGTTTGACGGTGTGGCACCACTGCTGGGGATTGCCACTGGACCCACCGGTGCAAGGAGAGACATACACCTTGGTACATATAGCACACAACACCTTCCACCCCAGACCTGGAGGGGGAGCTCTTCTTGCTGCCTTAAGCAAGTTCCCCTATAAGGATCCAGACCTGAGGGGAGGAGTCAGGCAGTTCCAGTCAGACTGCCATAGAGGAAGGTACTGGTAGGAGCTGGTCGCTGGGATCATGCCAGGCCCAGGACCAGGGAACACTGACCAGCTGTGCTGCACCCTAGGGAGAGGGTCGGAGGCCAGTGGAAGAAGTAGGAGAAAAGAAGAAGGGAACAGACCTGGTTCCCTTTAGCCCACCTGGACACCGGAGTCCGATTCTGCTAATAATCCAAGTGTAACAGAGAAAACCCAGACAAACCAGGAGGATCTAATCCCCCTGAGGGAAAGAACAAAAGACACTCAAACCTAACCAGGTACAGGACCAGGGACCTAAGCAGAGAATAGGGATCCCACTGAAAGGTCGCTGGTAGCCAGGGTACACATCAGGTTACTAAGCACAGCGCGCTTTCTTAGTAACCCGATGTGTACCCTGGCTGCCAGCGTTCTCCCGCTCACCCCAGCCTATCAGAATACAGTAGCAGGACCTCGACATCGTGGAAAAGCGTAATTTATATTCTGTTCCACGATGTCGAGGTCGTTAAACGGGTCGCTGAGGAGATCTGCCTGTTTGACAGCTCACCAGTGACCACACATCTCATCAGACCAGAGAATCTTATTTCTCATAGTCTGGGAGTCCTTCATGTGTTTTTCAGCAAACTCTATGCAGCTTTCATATGTCTTGCACTGAGGAGAGGCTTCCATCGGGCCACTCTGCCATAAAGACCTGACTGGTGGAGGGCTAAGCTGATAGTTGACCTTGTGGAACGTTCTCCCATCTCCCTACTGCATTTCTGGAGCTCAGCCACAGTGATCTTGGGTTTCTTCTTTACCTCTCTCACCAAAGCTCTTCTCCCACGATTGCTAAGTTTGGCTGGATGGACAGATATAGGAAGACTTCTGGTGGTCCCAAACATCTTCCATTTAAGGATTATGGAGGCTACTGTGCTCTTAGGAACCTTGAGTACTGCAGAAAATCTTTTGTATCCTTGGCCGAATCTGTGCCTTGCCACACTTCTGTCTCTGATCTCCTTTGGCAGTTCCTTTGACCTCATGATTCTCATTTGGTCTGACATGCACTGTGAGCTGTGAGGTCTTATTTACATAGGACTTGATTTGGAAAGGCACATATCTATCAGTTTAATTAAACTCAGCTGGACTCCAATGATGGAGTAGAACCATCTCAAGGAAGATCACAAGGAAATGGACGGCATGTGACTTGAATAAGAATGTCTGAGCAAAGGGTCTGAATACTTATGACCATGTAATATTTCAGTTTTTCTTTTTTAATAAATTTGCTAAATTTTCTACATTTCTGTTTTTTTTTTAAGTCAAGATGGGGTGCAGAGTGTTCATTAATGAGAAAAAAAATGAAATTTTTTGAATTTACCAAATGGCTGCAATGAAACAAAGAGTGAAAATTTTAAAGGGGTCTGAATACTTTCCGTACCCACTGTAGAGGGGGTTGACAGTCACCAATGGATCCATCTGTATGGAAGAAAAAAATAACTTTTAAATTCTGCAGCCAGATCTGTGGTGGTTAAGGTGTGGTTCTAGCACTGCATCCTAACAATCCCATCATTTTATAGCATTCGTTCTCGCTCTGCGGCATCCTCCCTGTTGTCTGTACTTTACGATTCACATTAAGTCTGAAATCATCATCTATTTTTACTCAATGACATCTTCACGTTGCCGGTTTCACTATATCCCATCGTCATAAACTGCAAAGGTGATTTCTACAAGATAATAACATGTTTCCTGGCAGCCATGTGTTACTAATATAAAATATATCACAGCTTGTCCCTCCGAGGTTCGGAGCACATTATTACATTTTTTACTGTTGGTTTTTCATATGTACTTTCTGGGGTTACATTCTGACATTATGTAATAAAATGTAATATAATTTTCCAATAATACTGTTTTAAATACAGTATAACATGTGTCACCAGATTTCACTATACAATCCTGCATAAATTAAAAAAAAAATCTGATGAGGCTGACATGCTTAAGGCCGGGGTACACACAGCGACATCGCTACTGATGTCGCTGCAACGTCACAGGTTTTGTGACGTTGCAGCGACCTCGCTAGCGACGTCGCTGCGTGTGACATGCTGCAGCGACCAGCGATGAGATCGCTGCGGAATGTCCAAGACCATTTTTTGGCCGTCGGTCTCCCACTGGGCCGTGTGTGATGCCCCTCTAACCCGATGTGTTCCCTTGTAACCAGGGTACATATCAGGTTACTAAGCACAGGGCGCTGGTAACCAGGGTACACATCGGGTTACTAAGCACAGCGCGCTGGCAACCAGGTTACACATCACGTTACTAAGCACAGCGCGCTTTTCTTAGTAACCTGATGTGTACCCTGGCTACCAGCGTTCTCACGCTTACCCCAGCCTATCAGAATACAGTAGCAGGACCACGACATCGTGGAAAAGCATAATTTATTTTCTGTTCCACGATGTCGAGGTCGTTAAACGGGTCGCTGAGGAGATCTGCCTGTTTGACAGCTCACCAGTGACCACACAGCGATGTTCCAGCGATCCTGGCCAGGTCGGATTGTTGGTGGGATTGCTAGAACATCGCTATGTGTAACGTGGCCCTTAGTTCAAAAATCCAAGTCATAATGACCATACGATCCTGTTTAAAAATTTACCTTCAATCTTCACCCACCTAGCCTCATTGACAGCTCCTCAGTGTGTCTCCTCGCTCCTGAGAACTATCACTGCTCAGTACAAGCTGCAGCTGTCAGTCAGGGTGGGCGAGCAGAGACTAAATACACACAGACTCATGAGCTTGCATTCTCTTTAGCTGGACTCATAAAATGCTCATCTTTATATTAGGATTTTACATCGATTTTGGCATGGATTTTCAAAGTTATTTCAGTAGCCTCCTCAGATCTCGGAGATCTATTTAAAAATTTATGTAGGATTATATATACTTTAATCTCTGTTGTCAACATTTAGTAATTGTTTCCTTACAGTGGATAACAAGCTGTTCTAATTTTTTGTTGTGGATGATGAGGATGATGATAATGATGGTGATGATGATGAGGAATGCACAGGTGCACGGTTTGTTACAGTTACAGTTGCAGTGCAACTATTCCTCCTAGTAAGATTATGATACCATCCAATGATGATTTTAGTTATATTGTCATAAACATTATTGCTTATTTTTGTTTTTTTAAGTAATACTGAGCATAAAAAATCGGTAGTTTGTTTGGCTAGATTTTTTTTAGAGGCAAAGTAGATTACGAGTATGAAGCAGCAAGAAAGGAGTGTGTTTTTTATGCATACGGCAGTGACCAATGCCATTTTGTAAGCCTTTTATTACAGCATGCTGTAAGGGTTAACAGGATTTTCAGCCATGTGTCTCTTATCAAACTGTGTTGTTGTTCACCTGCTATGTTTGTTTTAGCTTCAGTAGCTTATCATTACTCAGACACAGCAGACTGTTAGCCCAAGTCTGGCACACATCTTGCTGTAATTAGCAGCTTACTGTCTATAGACATTGTATACAGAGCATGGTGTGGGCGGGGGCAGCTGTCTAGGCTCTCCTACATGCCAAATCTAAAATTTGATTGTGCTAGAACTACTAAACCCAGTAATCTCAGAGATACATCGTTGGATTTAGGGTCTCTTCATCCACATCATGCTGTTCTCAGATGAGGTAGCAAAAACCTGCTGACATATTATCTTTAAAGGGAATCTGTCAGAGATTAGTAGTTGTTTAGGAGATTAGGGTAGTGATAAAAGAAACCCGAACCCTCTTATGCTAATGTGTTTGCACAAACCGTCTGTCTGCTGTTCCCTTTCCAAGGACTTCTATAACAGTTTTCACTGCAATCATAAATGCAATCACTGTAGTAAAGGTATGATTGCACTCAATATCCCAGAGCCTATAAAGCACTGGCTTCACTTTATAGACCTAAATCCTGCTGGTTGGTTCCCTTTAAATTACTGCTAATTATAGTGTCATGATGAACATCAACAGATAATATGATGGTCTGACGTGACTTGCTTGACGTGATAGGGGTGTGGTTGACGGGTGGTCAAAGGCTGCCCTTGTATGAGTCTACTGGATGGGAGGAAATGTCGCCATACCCACCAAATGAAGGTGATCACGCCCACCAAAGAAGCTGTACATGCCCTCCAAAGAAGTCGTTCATGCCCACCAATGAATGTATGGTGTGCTTTGAGGTGGGCATGACCATGTTAGTTGGTGAGCATAGTGGTGTAGCCTATGCAAGGGTGATCTTAACCCCCCCCTGCCCTCCCCACATTGGGTCTTACTCCCAGACCCGCTACAATTCTAATAAAGTCCATGGCCATATCTCTTCATAAAGAAATGACCAGGGGGTAGTATTATGGCCACTTCTACACCCGATCTGCTACTGCGCATGACCAGGTGTACAAAGATGGCGTTCACATACGTTTCTGCGGAAAGACTTTCTTTTACAATCTGGCCAATCAGGAGATACCTGGGTCTGCCTGCGCTGCGGCCAGTGTCCCCTAGGTGGCGCTATTTTGGGAACAAACTTACAGACAAACTAAGGTCTTTATTTAAATTGATGTCCACTTGCGGTTTCAAACGAAATTGCTATTTGGGAACTGTTGAGTTACCCCTACAAGCATTAGATTGTCAGCTGAATTTACTAAGAATCATGGCAGATCGCAAAAAGAAGATTGCAATCACAGGGAATAGGAATATTAGACATTAGAGATGCTTTAGAAAAAGGAGTAGGACGAGCAGATTACTGAATAACACATGCAGGGTGTATTGCACTCAGGTACAGGTATTATGAACGCTCTGATTTCCACTGATATATAACAATGACTTTCTCTATACTAACTGTATTTGCATCTTTTATAAACATCTTGAATTACAGTTGATAATTAGTCGCATTGTCTTTACTGTTCAGCATTTCTTTGACCTCGTGATATTTGCAAAATGGAATTTGCATAGTATTAAAATACCAATTTATACATTGTAACATAGAATCCTTCAGTTTGTTGCGTGGAAAAGTCTACAGAGGCTGTGTTTGAGTCGGTCGACAGAGTAGGAGGTACTCGGATAACGGGACAGGGGGTTACTTCGGTGGGGGATCACGGCTTGTCGGTTCCCAGTTCCGTGCCCTGGACCCTCAATGGCGGGGATGGGGATGATGATGATGGGGGAATGATAATGTGACACAGGGGCTGGCTGGGGCCTCTGGACCCAGGTGGCAGTTTCGCACTGCCAGCCCTTAGTTGAGAAGCGGGAAGGGGGGGGTGCTGTCAGAAATTTTAGAGGACGGGGGTTGGGGCTCTCTTACCAGCTCCGACGCCATATGCTGCGGTATCGCCACCAGCCCAGGGGGCACTTGCCCCCCTGCCACCTGGGCCAGTCCGCCCCTGACGTGACACCACCTGTGGTACCTGGTAATAGGGTTACCAGCGCTGCGGCCGGCCACTGAGCTGATGGGAAAGCAGCTTTGGTAGTACAGCTTCCCACAGGTGGAGCTTTACCTTAGGGCGGCGGGGTGGAAGATGAGAGTAGTTGTAGTCCTCACCTCTGATGATAATGCTGTCGCCCACCGGGCGATGAGAGAAAGAATCACAAACACCACTTCAGCTCAAACAGTTCTTTTACTTCACCAGATGGAAACAGGTATACGGTACAGTCTGGGTTAGCGGTATTGTAACCGTGGGTTGTGAAGGTTTCCTCAGAGCCTGACAGTGATGCTCTCAATATGGCGCTCGTGGTCTTTTTGCACTCTCTCTCTCTTACCTCACTTGAGCCAAGTTTCTAGTCCACGGGGTCTGTTACCAAAAATTCTTTCACTCGTCGGCGTAAGAGTCCAATATGCAAACCTTATTTATTGATTAAAAAGCAAGGTGACATAGCTAAAAACAGTACAACAATGCAAAAGACAAGAAGGAGACTGACTGCCTCTTTGCTGTGTGATTTCAGTCAAGCAGGAGGAGGTATCATTGGGCGCAGAATAGAACTGGAGTGATAGAGGCTTCAGATCTACCATTGATATTTGCACATTAATTCCAACTTTGATTTCTCAGTAACAGAGGAATGAACTGGTTATGTAACTGTATTAAAGAGCTATATGCACTTATAAATCATCTGGGGATTAATCCAGGGTTGTCTAATTTCGGCAACCACTTGTCCACTTGCCATAGTGGGGTTTATGAATATCATAGGTGGGGGTTCCTTATTTAGCATCTACCTATAGACCACAGCAGAGAGCTCCTGCAGTGGTACAGTGGAACCCTGGATTTTAAGTAACTTTTAGTCTGAGAGTGCTTTGCAAGACAAGCTAACATTGTTAATAAATTGTAACTTGGTATAAGGACAATATTTGCAATAAGAGCAAAATGTGAGCTCTCCCTGCCCATCTACAGTACTGGTTCTCCTCCCTGCACAGATACAGTATAGTACAAGCTCTCCCCACCCCTCTACAGTGCTGTACCCCCTCCCTGCACAGATACAGTACGAGCTCTCTTCACCCCTCTACAGTGCTGTACCCACTCCCTGCACAGATGCAGTACAGTACGAGCTCTCCCCACCTCTCTACAGTGCTGTACCATCCTCCCTGCACAGATACAGTACAGTACTAGTAATACTCACCGCTTCTAGTGCATGTGGATAAGTCATCAGTCGCGGTCTTTTCCTCAGTTCTGGCCTTTGTGTGTTTACTGCACTCTGAACATAGAGCCCTCCATACTTGATACTGGACATGTGTGACGCCACTATTAAATCAACTTTAGGTATTGTAGCTGATCACGTTCCTGTATCTATGTATACTGTATATACCATAGAACTGCAATTACCGTATATACTCGTGTATAAGCCGACCCGTGTATAAGCCGACCCCCCTACTTTTGCCCCCAAAACCTGGGAAAACCTATTGACTCATGTATAAGCCGAGGGTGGACCCCAGCACAGGAATACAGCCCCCAGCAGTGTGGTATACAGGCCTCCCCAGTGGTAGTATACAGCAGCCTCCCCAGTGGTAGTATACAGCAGCCCTAAAAGGTATATACAGCAGCCCTAAAAGGTATATACAGCAGCCCTAAAGGGTATATACAGCAGCCCCAGGGGTGTACACAGCAGCCCCAGGGGTGTACACAGCAGCCCCAGGGGTATATACACAGCAGCCCCAGGGGTATATACACAGCAGCCCCAGGGGTATATACACAGCAGCCCCAGGGGTATATACACAGCAGCCCCAGGGGTATATACACAGCAGCCCCAGGGGTAGTACACAGCAGCCCCAGGGGTAGTACACAGCAGCCCCAGGGGTAGTACACAGCAGCCCCAGGGGTAGTACACAGCAGCCCCAGGGGTAATACACAGCAGCCCCAGGGGTAGTACACAGCAGCCCCAGGGGTATATACACAGCAGCCCCAGGGGTGTATACAGCAGCCCCAGGGGTATGTACACAGCAGCCCCAGGGGTATATACACAGCAGCCCCAGGGGTATATACACAGCAGCCCCAGGGGTATATACACAGCAGCCCCAGGGGTATATACACAGCAGCCCCAGGGTATATACACAGCAGCCCCAGGGGTATATACACAGCAGCCCCAGGGGTATATACACAGCAGCCCCAGGGGTATATACACAGCAGCCCCAGGGGTATATACACAGCAGCCCCAGGGGTATATACACAGCAGCCCCAGGGGTATATACACAGCAGCCCCAGGGGTAGTACACAGCAGCCCCAGGGGTAGTACACAGCAGCCCCAGGGGTAGTACACAGCAGCCCCAGGGGTAGTACACAGCAGCCCCAGGGGTAATACACAGCAGCCCCAGGGGTAGTACACAGCAGCCCCAGGGGTATATACACAGCAGCCCCAGGGGTGTATACAGCAGCCCCAGGGGTATGTACACAGCAGCCCCAGGGGTATATACACAGCAGCCCCAGGGGTATATACACAGCAGCCCCAGGGGTATATACACAGCAGCCCCAGGGGTATATACACAGCAGCCCCAGGGGTATATACACAGCAGCCCCAGGGGTGTATACAGCAGCCCCAGGGGTAGTACACAGCAGTCCCAGGGGTATTTACAGCAGCCCCAGGGGTAGTATACAGCAGCCCCAGGCCCCCTCACTTTTTGGCGCCCCCACCTCAGGATGTCCCCCCCCCGCTGCGCTCATACATTACCAGCCTGTCAGCTGTCATCCTCCGGTGGCGGATCGCGGCTCCCGGCTCCGGCTTCCATCTTCTTCTGTGTCTTCCTGCATTGTGACCGGGGCTCATAGCGATGACGTCATCGCGACGCCGGCCGGTCATGTGACATGCAGGAAGACACAGAAGAAGATGGAAGCCGGAGCCGGGAGCCGCGATCCGCCACCGGAGGATGACAGCTGACAGGCTGGTAATGTATGAGCGCAGCGCTGCGTGCGGGGGGGGGGGCCATGCTGAGGTGGGGGCGCCAAAAAGTGAGGGGGGCCTGGGGCTGCTGTATACTACCCCTTGAGATTTTTTTTTTTTTAATATACCGTATATACTCGCGTATAAGCCGAGGGGAGACTTTTCAGCCCAATTTTTGGGCTGAAAAACTCGGCTTATACGCGAGTATATACGGTAATTGCAGAACTGTAATAATTTTATATGACTACAGTAAATATTTTTGGGTTGTGGAACGAATCATCTGCATTTCAATTATTTCTTATAGGAAAATTTGCTTTGATATACAAGTGATTTACAGTAGATTATAATCACATTCCTGGAATGAATTATGCTCGTAATGTAAGGTTCCACTATACTTGTTTTGGGGAATTCATACACTCCAGATATTACAAGAATACCCATTGTGGGTAATGAGTAGTTTCACTTTACCTTTTCCACAGGATTATTAATCTCTATTTATGGGTAATTACTGTTTCTCTAAAGGTATTTTCTTGTA
The DNA here is from genome assembly GCA_033576535.1 of Allobates femoralis. Lineage (NCBI taxonomy): Eukaryota > Metazoa > Chordata > Amphibia > Anura > Aromobatidae > Allobates > Allobates femoralis. Next base: position 537,401,696 of record JARQOC010000005.1, read on the forward strand.
CATAGAATCATTGATTCATAGAATGGTAGAGTTGGAAGGGACCTCAAGGGCCATCAGGGCCAACTCCATTCGAGAGCAGGTTTTCCTAACTTATCCTAACTATATGTTCACCCAGCTTCATCATGAAGGTTTCCATTGATGGAGAGCTCACAACCTATCGTGGCAGCTTGTTACACTCTCTGATTGCCCTCATTGTTAGAAAGTTTTTCCTAACGTCTAATCTGTATCTCCTTCCTTTTAGTTTCATCCCATTGCTTTTTGTACTTCCTTGCGCTAATGAGAATAGGGTAGTTCATTCTGCATTGTGATTACCGTATATTTTAGATATTGTAGACCACTATTAAGTCTCCTCTCAACCTTCTCTTTTGCAAACTAAAACATTCGTAGTTATTTTAGCCTGTCTTCATAGGATATGGTTTGCAGATCTTCTACCATCTTGGTTGCTCTTCTCTAGACTTGCTCCAATATGACGATGTCTTTCTTGAATTGGGGCGCCCAGAACTGTACACAGTATTCCAGATGAGGTCTTGCAGGGCTGTGGATTTGGTGTCCATTTTGGTGGAGTTAGGGAAATTGAGGAGTTGGATGGTTAGCTTAGTGACTTCATCGCTATGGTTGAGGAGTTGGAGTCTGTGTCCATTTGGGTTGAGATTTAGTCGGATTCAGGGAAATTGAGGGGTCGGATGTTTGGTTTACTGACTTCACAGCCATGGTTGTTGAGTTGGAGTCAGTGTCCACTTGGTGAAGTTGGAGTCGGAGTCAGGGAAATTGAGGAATCGGAGTCGGATGTTTGTCTTACCGACTCCACAGGCCTACTGACCAGGGAAGAGAATTGGGGAATGCTTACTTCTCTTGATCTAGATTCAATACTTGCTTTTATACATCGCAGCACCACACTGTTGGCTCATGTTTAATCTGTGATCTACTACCGTATTATATCCACATCTTTTTCCCCTAAACAACCAAACAATGAGATAACGATGAGAAAACGAAATAACTAAAAATTTGAAGCTAATGAAGTGTAGTCATAATCCTGGTATAAAGCCAGATATGAGTCATAAAGAAGTTTACATCACAAAAGTATAAAGTAATTCAATAAAATGTTTCCTCCTACAAAGAAACACTTTATATCCCAGCGATGAGAGGGTCTTGTGACTCATCTATGTTCACTAGACTTCCCCAGTCATTTGAAATAACGTAATTATCACTGCTGGCAAATACCGTAGGAGATGTGGTGCGTCTACTCTACTCAGAAAACATACACAAAGACTGGAGAACATGGGGAGGAAAAGCCACTGTGATAGCCATCAACAAAAGAATAAATATTTGCATTTATTACATTTATGTTGTAGTTGGCACATACAAGTTACATAACTTAACTTACCGATTTTGCCAAACTATATCAAAATATTGAAAGCTGATCATAGCCATACCTTTCGCTTATCTCTATTCATAACTTGATCACTGACTTACATAATTGACAACCCGAATATACAGTGTATGTAGTACCGTATATACTCGCGTATAAGCCGAGTTTTTCAGCCCAAAAATTGGGCTGAAAAGTACCCCCCCTCGGCTTATACGCGAGTCAGTGCTGTATACCGATGTATACATCGGTACATACGATGTATACATCGGTATACAGCAGCCCCCGCATCCCCAGTAATGCAGGGCCCCCCCAGCGTCTCTCCGGTCACCTGTAAAGGAAACTATACTTATCACAGTGCTCTGTCCGCGCCCGCTCGCAGCTGCCGACCGCGATCCTCCATCTTGCGTTTTCTTCCTGTTTCTGTGCTCGTCGCGGGCAATGACGTCATTCCCTGCGACGAGCACAGGAAACAGGAAGAAAGAAGACGCAAGATGGAGGATCGCGGTCGGCAGCTGCGAGCGGGCGCGGACAGAGCACTGTGATAAGTATAGTTTCCTTTACAGGTGACCGGAGAGACGCTGGGGGCCCTGCATTACTGGGGCTGTCTGTATACTACCGCTGGGGCTGCTATATACCTCTGGGGCCCTGTATACTACCACTGGGGCTGTATATACTACCACTGGGGCTGTATGAACCACTAGGCTGTATATACTGCTGGGGCCCTGTATACTACCACTGGTGCTGTATATACTACCACTGGGGCTGTATATACTACCACTGGGGCTGTATATACCTCTGGGGCCCTGTATACTACCACTGGGGCTGTATATACTACCACTGGGGCTGTATATACTACTAGGGCTGTATATACTGCTGGGGCCCTGTATACTACCACTGGGCTGTATATACTACCACTGGGGCTGTATATACTACCACTGGGGCTGTATATACCTCTGGGGCCCTGTATACTACCACTGGGGCTGTATATACTACCACTGGGGCTGTATATACTACCACTGGGGCTGTATATACCTCTGGGGCCCTGTATACTACCACTGGGGCTGTATATACTACCACTGGGGCTGTATATACTACTAGGGCTGCGTCTATACTACCACTGGGGCTGTATATACCACTGGGGCTGTATATACTACTGGGGCTGCGTGTATACTACCACTGGGGCTGTATATACCACTGGGGCTGTATATACTACTGGGGCTGCGTGTATACTACCACTGGGGCTGCTGTATCTACCTCTGGGACTGGTGTATACCACACTGCTGGGGGCTGTATACTTGTGCTAGGGTCCACCCTCGGCTTATACACGAGTCAATAGATTTTCCCAGGTTTTGGGGGCAAAAGTAGGGGGGTCGGCTTATACACGGGTCGGCTTATACACGAGTATATACGGTAATTATTCCATAATGATCAGTGATTATTACTTGTTTGATGAAATTTTTCTTGCCGATCACCCAAGATACTTCCAGTGCCATCTCACTTTGTGGATTTGGCATTAAAAAGGTGTTTATCTGATCATTTGGATCTAATCTTCCTATACTTAGAATGCGCATAACCAGACACTACTGTCATTCAGATAAATGACCATGTAGTTCTGTGGCACCCCGCCAGGCACGCTGACACCAGAGGTACTGCACTCCTCCATTTGAGAGAGAGTTGTGCCGCTGGTCTCCAGGTGTTGGGATGGCGCAGTTGAGCTTCACACACAGCACTTAGTACTCCGGGACATGGTGGGAGGATCCAAGCGTAGCCGGGAGGAATTAAACAGCAGTAAAGCAGAGTAGAGAGAAGAGAGTGGAGACAAGCAGAGGAAAGCGAAGGAGTGAGGAGGTGTTGGCTCTCCTGGGCTGGAGCACGGTCACGCTCGCCCCGGGAGGGAACGACCAATGGGTGTGGAGGAAGAACAGAGCACTTGGGGTACGGAATGAGACATAGATCCCCGTACGCCCTTATCTGGTGAGAGAACAGAGGGGCTGGTGGACCACACAGGGAACCAGCTCTGAGCACGGTGTGGATTCTGTAGGCCCGAACTGTTGAAACCAGAGGCCCTGAGTTCCTAATGGGAGCTGCGGCTAAACACCCAACACAACTTGGAGAAGACAGCCGAACTAGGGAGCACTATTAGGAAGTGGTACAACTGAGCACCCGTGACTGTTGGTACCTGAGCTCTCTGTGCGGAGGCACTGAGAGAAGTGGAGAGACTAACTAATAGTGCTGATAGAAAACCAGAGAAAGAACACCCAGAGAGAGAGGCAAGAACACTAAAAGAGGCTCGACTGCACTGTCTCAGTTCTGGAGACAATGCTGAATCAGAGCTTGGCAAGAAGAAGCACCCGATGGCCATGTTAAAGCAACTAAGAAAAAGTAACAGAACTCCAACAGTGGTGTGTGAGATTTTCTTTGCAGCGACCACTGACCACAGAGGCCACATAAAACATTGGGGTTCTGATGACCTAACTAACAACTGTCAAGGTACGAACTGACTACTCCTTCCGGCTGCCCTGGGGACTGCGCGTCACCTGTAGGGAGCAAAACCATCTAGGCTGCTGGTCACCATCCCCAGAGGTTCTACAGCAGCGGTGGCCACATATAGCCATACACCGCAGGTGGCGTCATGAATACCCCGTTTTCCTTTATTCTCCCGTCATCTGAACTTTTAATTGACACCGCCAGGGTCACGGAGTCGGGTGGCCACCTTGACATTCCCCAAAAAAATAACCGTAAGAACTGGCCCGGTAACAAGTACCTCAGGCCCTGGAGCGAGCATGTCCGTTCACCATACCGAGTACAGAAGGCCCATTACAGGGTCTAATTGTCATGATTCCTCCACTCAGTGTATCTTTGACACAATGAGTGACAGAGCTGATTCCCTATGGGGGGACGTGCTGACTGTCAATATGGTGAGTGAAAACTCAGTTGTCCAACCTGGTGCTGGGGCATGCTGAACTGTTGGTGTGTTGATTGCCAGCTCAGCTTTCAATGTTATGCATGAATGGTGTTGGGCTTCTTCAGGTGTTACCTGTTCTCTGTGATTGCCCAGCCACTTAGCTGAGTCCCAGATCTCTGCCAGTTGTAGCATTTCGCTCATTGGTGCATTTTGGCTCCATTCATCTGCGATCTTTGTGCTGATGTATTGATGTTAGACCTTGAACCTCCTCTTACCATCTTCTTGCTTTGTCTCTTTTCTTTGATCCAGTATCCTCCTAGTGTTCTAATCCCACACACCACTACCTGACTACGCCTTTGTCTGTTCCCTTAGTTCACAACGTGACCTCTTGGTATCTGACTCTGGAATGTTTGATTTAGCTGCTTGTCTGTATAGTGACTAACATCACACTAATAATTTGTACTGTGTATACATGGGTTGTATTCATATAATATGATTATGCTAAATACATTTAAGACCTATTGTTTTTCTAATTTAAATACTTTAGAAAGTTTGCAGAAAGTTAAATTTTCATTTTGGAAAAAATAGATATTGGTTCTTCTTGTGGCCAGCCTCTCTTGTTTACAACAATTGCTCTTGAAAATGACAAACCCTGTGTTTTATACTCATGTAAATTGATTTTCCACAGGCAGACAGGTTGCAATGTTACTGATAACAGGATGGCTGGAAACCATTGGGAGACAGGTAATAGGATGACAGGAGACCACTGGCAGGCAGGTAATAGGATGATAGGAGACCACTGGCAGGCAGGTAATAGGATTACTGGAGACCACTGGCAGGCAGGTAATAGGATTACGGAGATCACTGGCAGGCAGTTAATAGGATGACTGGAGACCACTGGCAGGCAGGTAATAGGATGACTGGAGACCACTGGCAGGCAGGTAATAGGAGGACTGGAGACCACTGGCAGGCAGGTAATAGGATGACTGGAGACCACTGGCAGGCAGGTAACAGAATGACTGGAGACCACTGGCAGGCAGGTAATAGGATGACTGGAGACCACTGGCAGGCAGGTAATAGGATGACTGGAGACCACTGGCAGGCAGGTAATAGGATGACTGGAGCCCACTGGCAGGCAGGTAATAGGAGGACTGGAGACCACTGGCAGCGCCAGGTAATAGGATTACTGGAGACACTGGCAGGCGGTAATAGAATGACTGGAGACCACTGGCAGGCAGGTAATAGGATGACTGGAGACGACTGGCAGGTAGGTAATAGGATCACTGGAGGCCACTGGCAAGTAGGTAATAGGATTACTGGAGACGACTGGCAGGCAGGTAATAGGATGACTGGAGGCCACTGGCAGGCAGGTGGCAGAGTTACTGACCACAGGCAAAAGGCAGAAGACTCTATACAGTAACACAGACGTCTGACAACCTTGGAAACCATACCAAACCTAAGGTGGACACAACACAGAAGGTCCAAGGACTCCAGGACATGTCACAGACAGGATTCAGGTGTTCACCAGAAGCTGTATGCAGCATAAAAAAACAACTCCAGCTCAGTCCCTCAGAACCCACTTACACAGGGTTGATCTCAATCAATACCAGGGCCCTGGGGTGAGTCCAAGTAGCCCTTAAAGGGATTGTCCTCTACTAGGACATCCCCTTCTGAATTGACTTATTTCTCCAAGTTACAATAATAAAACCTGTACTCACCTACTGTTCTGCCGCCATTCCAGCACTGTCGGTAACCGTGGCTCGTGGATTATGTGGTATTGCGACATCATTGAGCCCCACGTTCAATCACCGCCGGCTTCTCTCTCTCCCCTTCTTTGGACATAGGAGCTATCAACAGAATGTGAGCAGGGTCCTGTTAATTGCTCATTTGGTCTGAAGACGTGGACAGGAAAGCCGACGGTGTTTGGACACGGGCTCATGTGATGTCACAATGTCGCCTGAGCCCGAGCCTCGGTTAACGACAGCGCTGGAAAGGCGGTAGCATGGAGGGTGAGTACAGGGTCTATTATTTTAACTTGGTCAATTCAGAAGGGGTTGCCCAAGTAGCGAACAACCCCTTTAAATAGGCCAAGGCAGTTCATCGAATTGAAACACTACCAGGCTACTTGCAAAGTTGACATGGGGCAGAGCACAAACCAGGGACAGGAGCATAACAGTTTTGTTTTCTCTTTCTGTTACTGCAAAATTTTGCATCCAATGAAGTTATAGTATATTACCAGAATATACTAATTTATCATCGGTGGGGTCTCATCTCTAGGACCGCTAATGGTATCTGTAAAACCGAATTGTCAACATTTATTGTTACTTGCATTGTCACTATGTTACTTGTCCTAGTCTGCCCTTTTAGCATGTAAAGCGCCATGGAATATAATGGCGCTATATAAATAAATATAATAATAATAATAATAATATAATAATAATAATCCTGAGAATGACATCGAAATTGTAGATAGAACGTTATGAGCTAAACTTACATTTATTATGGCTATGAAAAATTGACAAAAACACAAATAGATTACCTTTTAATCAAAATGTCTAAACCTACTGTGGAGCCCACTGGGACGGGGTACTCGGTACCGGAGCAGGGTACTGCTGGGGATATCACGGTGGTCTTGGTCTGGACCGTGTCCCGGGTTCTCACAAGTACGGGAAAAGGGGTATTTACAAGGATTAGTTTGTCGCGATGCCCCCCACGGGTTGTGGTCAGTAATGGGACCTCTGCTGCAGCGCCGTTTTGCCAGGAGGATGGAGGGATGGATGGGCTGCAGCTGGATGGATGAGCCTGCCACGGGTCAGGCTGCTCCTGGCAAGATGAAAAGGTGTGTAATGCACAGTTCAGTATACCTGGAATCAGACATGGGAAACTGACGCAGGGTTCACCGGGTTTACTTTCAAGTTCTTCAGTTCAAGCAATTTACAACACAGTTCACGGTACAGTTCCATTCACAACTCCATTAACTTCGGACACTTGAACCCTCTGCAGCCAGGCTGTCGCTCTGAGACCCCTCACTCTTTCTATATGTCCTTTCAGGCTTGTTCTTTCTCTCTGTTCTTTCTAGCGGATTGTATATGTGGCGCCCCTGCATCCAGGAGGCCACAGAAGGGAACTACAGCCAGGCAGGTAGGACACTTGTTGCACACCAACACCCTCACAGCCCACATAACCCACGTACAGAAGGTAGCATCCAGCCCTGAGATTAGAGACTCTATGAGATTGAGGGGTGGTGGATTTGGAGGAGTGGGTTGGGCACACCTGTAGTCAGGTGACTTGACAGTATATAGGAAAGGGGGAGGAGGAAGGAGTTCAGTAGGCCCAGGGTGCCGAGCTGTAAAGATCAAGAGTAGGCCATAGTGAGCTGAAAAGTAAAGACCAAGAGCAGCAAAGACAGAGATGAGAAGCACAGCACAGGCCAGAGAACAGCAGAAGGTTGAGCTAAGCTGAGCAGGAGAAAGACACACGTCCTGGAAGAGTGAGGGCATAAGGAGCGCAGAATCTGTACCGAGCCAGTGTGAGCCGGAGGAGAGAGATCCAGAGCCGGATCCCCAGGAGTGTGAGAGAGCAGAGAGGGACGGTGATACCCGGGCCCTAGAACTACAGCTAAAGCAACTGACTGCGGCGGAGTAGCCCTCCTATGATACCGAGGGAACAGAGAGAAAGGAGCCTGGTAGAGCCTCAGACTTGAGGACTGCTGGAGGCTGGGCTGAAGTAGAGTGTCGGCTCTAGAGGGGACCGTAGTTCACCCGGCATCCCCAAACAACACGACGGGGGGTCTTAATTCCAGATTGGTATCCCTACCCTAAAGGACAGGCAGCTCAGTGACAAACTAAGGACCCACCGGGGCCCGAGTCACCGCCATACTGTCCAGCGTTTCACACACACACCCGTGGAGACGGAGACCATAATAGCCCGGAAAGGACACTAAATACTGTGTGAGGGGTCACAGAGAGAGAGGCCTGGCTGCAGGGAGCAAAGGGAACCCGGAGAGGGAGAATGTGCCCGTGTATTAAGAACTGTACTTGAACTTTGTAAGAACTGTAACTGAGCTGTAAAGTGACTTGAAGAACTGAGAGTAAATACGGAAAACCCTGGAACAGCTTCCCTTGTGTTTCTGCATGAAAGTGATTCTCTCCATACAGAATACAGCCTGTCAGCACCAGCAAAGAGGAGAGATCCCTGCAGCGTCTGCAAAGTAAGTGTGCTACACACTCCACAATAGACTTAACCCTTACTGCCCCGGGGAACCCAGTTCTACCCACTGGAACTACACCATCTCGCTGCCATTACATCATCCCCAGAGGTTCTGCAGCAGCGGCGGCCCCCATCACTGGCCGCATCAAGTGGGTGGCGTCACGACTGACAACCCCTTTAAATATCCCCTTTTATTGCCGAGCCCGGACACGGACCGGACCAGTCACGGACCCGTGACTTCCCCAGTAAAGACTAGGTCCAGTACCGAGTACCCCCGTCCCAGTGGGCCCGACATATGGCGGCAGCTCGGCCCCTTGTATGTAGCTTCCCCCTATGTGTGTGGGCGGTAAGCCGGGTCCTCTTGATGCTGCTGAGCCTCCAACCCTGTAGTGGGAACACGTATCTGGAATCTGTGTTCCCCGCCGGTTTACTGGGCAGCCGGTGTGTAACTTCAGTCCCCCTCAGAGCGACACTCTGGTGTTAGCCTAGCCTGCAGTAACTCTGTCTTTCAAAGTGTTAACAGGCTCCTTCTATCCTGTGTGACTTCCAGATGCAATCAGGGAATCTATCCCACCTGTAGTTGGTTGGTTCTACCTTGTTTCTCGGACCCGGTAATACTGGTCCAGTCTCTGTTCTCACACTCCCTTGGGATGCCGGCTATGGACGAGCTTTCTCTCCATGAAACGGTGTCTCTGTGGATTCTGCGTCTCCAGGGAGCCCAATCCCACCGGGATGTGTCGCTGTCTGTCTGGTCTTGGCTGCTCGGCTCACTCGCTCTGCCTGCTTGGTCTTTTCCTCTCAGCCTACTCCGGCCTACTCAGTCTTTTCTGCTCAGCCTACTCCGGCCTACTCACTCCTTCCTCCTCTTTTCCTCTTTTTTACTATCTGTCACCTGACATTTCTTCCTTCCCACCCACTTTCCTCTAAACCCCACCACCCCTTGCCCGCCTAGCGTCCTGGGCTCGGGGTTGGGTGCTGTGCTCCTGTGGGTATGTGTGCTGTGAGGGTGTTTGTTGCACAAACTGTCTATCTTTCTACCTGGCTGCAGTTCCCTATGTGGCCACCCTGGTCGCAGGGGCGCCACACTACTGCCACTGCATCCTCTTTAAGTGGGTCCCTAATTTATTAAGTGGCATTCTGCTTTAGCCCCTACACTAAACCTTCGGACACCCCTGCTCCTTGCTGTGTGGGTCACTTTAATGCGCAAATTTGGCATTCAGCAGTTCCTAGTAGAGTATCTGGGGGCACCAAAAGCTTTAAAGGTAATGTATAGCTAAATTTACTATCTCTATATAACACGGAAATACCCATTAAATGGACCCAAATTATAATAAATACATTTCCAAGCTAAGAAGTTCATATAGAAGTATATATACTGTAGATATAGTTCCTATAGATTCCATGAAATCCTTTTAATGGAAATGTTATTTACAGGTTAAAAAGCCATCATATTAGAGGCATGTGTGCGACATCAGATTGACTTGCAAGCTGTTAATGTCTTGGGTGATATTTGATTATGATAGGTCTCGTAATGCTAAATGTCTGGTTGTTTTGTCGGATAAGCTGGATAAATGTTTGGCATTACTCTATAGTGACAACCCCCTAATAATATATTCTAGAATTCACTCCTTTCCAAGTGGGAAACCTATTTACCCAGGGACAGCTTGATGAGGACTTCATGAATATTCATTACAATACGGTCTCGTCTCCGAGCCTCACTGTTACTAACCATAGTAATGATTTCTATCAGGCAGGCTCTGTGATATACCAACATATTTTTCAATAAAAACACATATTTTAATCATATCTCCTAATATAATCAATGGGTTACATGAATGTTTGCTACTAGATGCATTTGATACCATAACTATCTGTGATGGGGTTACTCATAAACCACAGTTCAGATAACATAACAAGAACCTTCCTTCAGCTTTACAGGAAACAAAACCATAGTTACATGGTCCATTTAATTCATGGGTACCCCAGCACGGTTTTGGATATACTCCTCTGCAGAAGTATCCCAGTAGAGGTATCTCAGCGTCCAATCACTGACCCCATTCAGTAGACACAACCCCTATTTCAGAGGTTCCTTCAGGAAGTATAGCAGCCTCCACACAATGACCCCGGTCAGTAGACACAACCCCTCTCTCAGAGTTTCCTTCAGGAGGTATCTCAGCCTCCACACAATGACCCTAGACAGTAGACAAAACCCCTCTCTCAGAGGTTCTTTCAGGAGGTATCTCCAGAAGTATCCCATAGAGGTATCTCAGTGTCCAATCACTGACCCCAGTCAGTAGACACAACCCTCTCTAAGAAGTTCCTTCAGAAGGTATTACAGCCTCCACACAATGGCTCCAGTCAGTAGACACAACCCTCTTTCAGAGGTTCCTTCAGAAGGTATAGCACCCTCCACACAATGACCCCAGTCAGTAGACACAACCCCTCTCTCAGAGGTTCTTTCAGGAGGTATCTCCAGAACTATCCCAATAGAGGTATCTCAGTGTCCAATCACTGACCCCAGTCAGTAGACACAACCCCTCTCTAAGAAGTTCCTTCAGAAGGTATTCAGCCTCCACACAATGGCTCCAGTCAGTAGACACAACCCCTCTTTCAGAGGTTCCTTCAGAAGGTATAGCAGCCTCCACACAATGACCCAGTCAGTAGACACAACCCCTCTCTCAGAGGTTCCTTCAGAAGGTATAGCAGCCTCCACACAATGACCCCAGTCAGTAGACACAACCCCTCTCTTAGAGGTTCTTTCAGGAGGTTTCTGAGCCTCCACACAATGGCCCCAGTCAGTAGACACAACCCCTCTCTCAGAGGTTCCTTCAGGAGGTATAGCAGCCTCCACACAATGACCCTGGTGAGTAGACACAACCCCTCTCTCAGAGGTTCTTTCAGGAGGTATCTCAGCCTCCACACACGGATCCCAGTCACTAGACACAACCCCTCTCTCAGAGGTTCTTTCAGGAAGTATAGCAGCCTCCACACAATGTCCCCAGTCAGTAGGCACAACCCCTCTCTCAGAGGTTCCTTCAGGAAGTATAGCAGCCTCCACACATGGATCCCTGTTAGTACACACAACCCTTTCTCAGACGTTCCTTCTAGAGATATGGCATCCTTTGCACAATAACCATGGTCAGTACATACAACCCCTTTTTCAAAGGTTCCTTATGGAGATATGGCAGCCTCTACACACTGACCCTAGTCAGTACACACAAAAAATCAGATCCAGCACATGGATAATAACCATTCATTTTTTTGCTGGGAAACAAATGATACCTAAGGTCATGTGCACATGGAGTTTTTCTGAGCAGGTCCGTTGGACAAAAAACCTAGAAAAATCATTTAAAAAATGCTTAATACTGTAGATTAATTTCTGCTGTAAAACAGAATATGCTATTCATATGTTCAGTCCTTATTTTTCTGCTTCATGTTTTAAAAATTGCCTAGTGGGAGAAAAGTAAGTGCGTGTCATGTCTTTGGAGTGGCAGAACCTGATCCAAATTAGGGAATATCCAATCAAAAGGCTGCAAAAAACATCAGGAAACAAAAAATTCCTGAAACAACTCAACCCAAAAGGAGCATTTCCTAAAGTGGTTTATACTACAATACAAAAAAAGAAATTGGTTGAACAGGTAAACCAAGGCTAAACTAATGATGGATGGGTATTCTTGTTGCAGTTGTTGGGCTTATAGGCAAAATAAATTGATAGTTAGAGTATAGCCCTGGCCCAAAGAAACAGATTGTCATTGTGTAGGTGACAAAGTTCCTTTAATATTCAGCTGGTTTGCTATTTTCAGAAGCACAGATATAATAGATGTGATAAATTCACACCCAGCTATACGCAGGACTCACTGTGGAATCGATGACTGCTGGCACCGTACACTGGAGACCTTTTCTGAACACATGTAACACTGTCTGCGGTAAAACTGCAAAAATTGACAATAAAGGGAATGTTATACTTCACACCAAGAGCTGACTCCTTATAAGAAGTGAGAAGACGACCACATGGATAATACTCATCAAAACCCCTACAAAAACCTGAACTCTACAAATATTTTCAAATTAGAAGGTTATGTTCACGTTTGCAAACAATTTGTTCCTATGCATCTAAATCTAAAACAAAACCCCCCAAATCATTATGCACATACTACACCCCATAACATGAACAACATGCACAGCAATGTCACAATGACCTTGCTGTGCACGTGTTCCACCACAAGTCACTTCTTTTAACTGAACTCCTGTAGTGGATTCATGGTTATCCTCTGGGTGGTTTCCTATCTTCACAGTATAGAGTTAAAGATACTGTGTGCACATAGCCTTAGGGTGCGTGCACACGATCAGTTAACGCAGAGTTTGCCACGGCGTCCAAAACGCTGCATTGTACAGTAGAAGCATAGTGGATGGGAGTTGAACAAATCCCATCCTCACTCCTGCATCCAAGACATATCTCCTCTGGACCATGAGCACACAGGCTGATACTGCTCTGGCTTGAGAATGAAATATGTATAAAGAATGTGACAGCCTGGCTTATAGTTGCCACTAAGTGCTCGGAATGGCTACTGAAGACATGCATCCATAACCGCGGATAAAGCATGTATGTTGTCCTTCTTCACACTTCCTTGGGTAATCATATCCTGCTGTTTTTTGTTTGCAGCTCTGTCACTCTAGTCACAATTAGATAGCTGGGTGTCATACGCATGTAGGATAAAGCAGTCTCTCTCTGTAGCCGCACTATCACCGATCTGGTTCCTGTATGGGCTACTGCTTCCAACTGTGCACTCCGTAAAGGGATCGGCAGATAGGCATATCCTACCAGTTGGATCAGAAGGTGACTTCTTGGGCCTCACTCCCTGATAGGACATCCAGAGTTTCCTGTACCTCCTAAGAAAGCAGGCATCAGATTGCTTAGGGCAGTAACCGCAACAAGGCAAGCATACATAGGCAAACAATCCAGATAGTGCAGGGGCAGGGATGCAGTAAACCTAAGATGCCCATCCAGCTATGAAACCCTAGATTAGTCCCTGTCCCTAAGAACTACCCTAATGGTGGAGATGCCTGAGTAGCGTACCTTGCTGGCCTCCTGAGATAAACTCACCTAGATGTACCCTCTCCTCCCCCAGTACTAAAGGGGCAAGAGAGCAAGGAAAAACACAGAGAACACAGGGAGGACAACAGTTATGATAATCGCAAATGGAGTTGCCAATCTGCCACACAGGAATGAGCACCCACCATGGGTTGAATAAACATGCTATATCTGACATTGTATTGAGCTCAAAGGTGGGTAGATATAGCAGAAGGGGAGGGTGATTACAAGATACAGCTGAGAGGCTAAGAGAGGATTACACCAGCAGTGAAAGGGTCCTTAACTCCTTCGGCATAGAAAAGCATATAGAAACCTTATAATGTGAGTTCCACAGAAAGCTTGTGATTGATTAACTGTTGAGATTTTCTTACCTCAGATCCCCTAGAGGTAACAGCAGGATGCAGCACGCTCATGACAGGCTCCTAACATAACAACCACTAATAGTGAACTACCCCTTTGGAATTAATTTGAAGAAACCTTGTACAAGCTCAGTCAGTAGTAATTATTGGACCTCTTTTGTCTGGGCCATCTTAGGGATAGGTAGAATAAGGTGCAATGTGAACGTAGGTTCAAACTGATAAATTGTAAGACTTTGCCTTTTTAGTACAATCCATTGAATGTTTTCTCCGAGTGATTGATAATGGCATACTGTAGGTGCCACAATGACCCTACTAAAGATAGTATTAAAGGGAGTAGTCTCATCTCAATTATGAACTAGAATATTCATAACTCTGTTGTAGAACCAGGGTGCCTGGATATGATATCACTCTATGAACATGTATATAAGGAAATCTGGCTCTCCTTACAATGAAAAAGGGTGATTTTATTCTAATTGCAATCCTTGAAGTATTGTGACGTTTTGGTCAAACAATTAGACCTTCTTCAGAAAGATTGCGTACTATAGACCAGGTAGTAAAGAAACAGTCCTATGCAGAAATGGGTGGAATGCCCTGGCGCTTTACTAGCTGGTGTCTACTACTTATCTCAATTAGTGATGGTCACTTAGGGTCCGATCCTGAGAATTAAGGGGTCACAGGGTAGCGTCCGAGTCATAGTTTTACCTTTGCACAGGGGGGTCCTGGTCAGTTCCTTTCAAATGAATGGAGTTGACGTCTTTTCGTTGCACATTTAGGTGGACAGGAGAGGCCCCTTCATTGTCATGATCTGCAGATATCTAACTCTCAGCAACCATAAAGAAGGTATTGTCATCTCTCCTAGGACCAACCTTTACCTTGAGAATGGAGCTCCGTTTTACACTGCAGGCAATGCAGAGGTGACTGTACATGCCTATTTACCTGATTGGGAGTCTGGAAAATTGCTACGCAAGCATGCTTGCTTCCTTCCCAATTTTTGCACAAATGAAAGGAGTGAGCTACATATGTATGGTCACCTCTGCATTGATATCAGTCACCATGGGGTCCTGGTCTCAAAACAGATAAGGGTCCCATCAGAAAATGGCAAATGGGAATAAGTTTATCCATTAAATGTAAATGTTCCATATGGACAAACTCTAAGTGATGGTATAGTGTAGAGCAGAGGTCCCCAACTCCAGTCCTCAAGGGCCCCCAACAGTGCAGGATTTCAGGATTTCCTTAGTATTGCACAGGTGCTAATGTGATCATCTGCACAGGTAATGATTCCAACCCCTGTGCAATACTAAGGAGATCCTGAAAACCTGCACTGTTGGCGGCCCTTGAGGCCTGGAGTTGGGGACCTCTGGTGTAGAGATACGCCATCACTTACTAAGATGGGAAAAGCTCCTTAAAGAGGCTGGCCGCTACTGGACAACATCATCCTAAAACCCAAACTGGTATCTGGCTGATCTCCAGGATAGACAGCCATCTTGCCTGTGGCTCCTGTGGGGCACATATCTTCTGAGTGTATGTGCAAGACAGTGGGCACAGGTACAATATGTTTCCAGCCTTATAACTTTTTCTCCCTGGATGGGGGAACACCATTTTAATTTTTGCTTTAGGCAGCAGAAAAATGAAAATCCTCCAACTCAATCCGCCCATATTATTCAATGCCCCTGCTCTAAATGTTCACTGGGTCACCGGCATGGGGGGCACATGCACACCTGCCCCTGATTGGTTTATAATACCTTTGTTCATTCTTCTGCATCTGATTTCCTGAGGATTGAGAACAATTTTGCAATCTCAGAAATTAATAGAATTTTGGATCGGATGAATAATACTGTACTTGACGGGGGCCCAATTCTATCGCATTGTGCGAATATATTAGTTAAACTATGTTGTTAATGTTTTAGGTTGTGAAATTACATAAAAAATAGGTGCATTTAAAACTCAGCGATAGCAGTAGAATTGTGTAACATGCAAACAAGAAAGTATGTGTATGGCCAGGGTCACATCTGCGTTTTGTTTTATAAATCCTGATCCGGTTTGGAGCTTTCAAAAAGCTCCAAACCGGACCAGGAAACGCTCCTCATAGGAGCCTATGCAAAACACCGGATGGCTTCACAAGCCATCCGGTGGCCGGATCCGGCACTGCTGCCTGCGTTTTAAATCATGCAGGCAGCAGTTTTCGCAGCGTTTCTGGGACCGCACTGCGGTAACCGGATGGCTCAGGATGTGTAATCCTGAGCCATCCGGTAACTGCATAGTTTGCGGATCCCGGCTATTGCCGGGATCAGCAAACTGTCCTCTGCCTATTCAAGAGTTAAATGTAGTAAGTAAAGTACTGTTTGAGGTCTGTAGGGGGGCTAAGACCCCCCTACAGACCAGCCGCCCACTCCGGTGGGCTTCTACTACAATTTCCTATGGCTCGGGGCTCGGATGAGCCCCGTGCATGTCTCCAAACCTCCCGCCCCCCCGTATCACTATACAGGGGTGCCTGCACCCCTCTTGTATAGCGATTCCTGCATGTGGCCCTAAAGTTAGAATACAGAACACATGTAAGCTCATACTTACATGTCATCGTCGGCAGTGTAGTGTGTAATCCCTGGGCGGGGCTGTTTGCTGCAGCCTCCGCCCCCTCATTCCTTATGGCCGCCCCCTCTGTGCCTCATCCAGTGATGTGAGGGCGGCCACGTCATGAAAGGGGCGGGGCTAAATATGTGACGTGGTTAGCCCCGCCCCTTTCATGACGTGGCCGCCCTCACATCACTGGATGAGGCACAGAGGGGGCGGCCATAAGGAATGAGGGGGCGGAGGCTGCAGCAAACAGCCCCGCCCAGGGATTACACACTACACTGCCGACGATGACATGTAAGTATGAGCTTACATGTGTTCTGTATTCTAACTTTAGGGCCACATGCAGGAATCGCTATACAAGAGGGGTGCAGGCACCCCTGTATAGTGATACGGGGGGCGGGAGGTTTGGAGACATGCACGGGGCTCATCCGAGCCCCGAGCCATAGGAAATTGTAGTAGAAGCCCACCGGAGTGGGCGGCTGGTCTGTAGGGGGTCTTAGCCCCCCCTACAGACCTCAAACAGTACTTTACTTACTACATTTAACTCTTGAATAGGCAGAGGACAGTTTGCTGATCCCGGCAATAGCCGGGATCCGCAAACTATGCAGTTACCGGATGGCTCAGGATTACACATCCTGAGCCATCCGGTTACCGCAGTGCGGTATTCTGCACACATTTTTGACAAAAAATGTGTGTGACCGGAATTGCATTCACCGCATCCGGATCCGGATGCGGTGAATGCAATTCATGTTTGCAATGTGACCCTACCCTATGTTAAATATCCTGAATGCAGTTATAGATGAAAATGCTGGTATTGATACTGGAGTAACAAAAATAAACACATGATATGATAATAATGTGTGGACTCATTACGGTATTGGTGGTGTGAGCTGCATCCTGTGACAGTGTGATAGATCTGGACTCTGGAGATTCGTCATTACGGTGACACCTGTGTGATGCTGCATCCTGTGACAGTCTTATTGATCTGTACTCCGTAGATATTGTCATTATGGTGACACCTGTTTGATGCTGCATCCTGTGACAGTTTCATTGGTCTGTACTCCGTAGATTCACCAGTACAGCTGTGATTGTGTGATGCTGCATCCTGTGACAGTCTAATAGATCTGTACTCTGTAGATTTTCATTATGGTGACACCTGTTTGATGCCGCATCCTGCCACAGTCTCATTGATCTGTACTCCGTAGTTCACCAGTACAATAGTGGTTGTGCGATGCTGCATCATGTGACAGTCTCATTGATCTGTACTCTGTAGATTCACCAGTACAGCTGTGATTGTGTGATGCTGCATCCTGTGACAGTCTCATTGATCTGTAATCCGTAGATTCACCAGTACAGCTGTGATTGTGTGGTTGCTGCATCCTGTGACAGTCTAATAGATCTGTACTCTGTAGATTTATCATTACGATGGCGAATGTGTGATACTGAATCCTGTGACATTCTAATAGATCTGTACTCTGTAGATTCGTCATTACAGTAACACCTGTGTGATGCTGCATCCTATGACAGTCTCATTGACCTGTACTCCGTAGATTCACCAGTACAGCAGTGATTTTGTGATACTGAATCCTGTGACATTCTAATAGATCTGTACTTCGTAGATTCATCATTACGGCGGCACTTGTGTAATGGTGCATCCTGTGACAGTCCCACTGATCTGGATTGCGGAGATTCGTTGTCACAATGCTGGCGACATAATGATGCATCCTGTAACTGTCATAGATCTGGACAATGGAGAATCTTCTTCACGTCACTTGCGTTGTGACACAGCATTATATGTAAACCTCCTAGACCTTGAAGTTGGAGACTCGCCCATGCTCGCTGTGATGCAACATCTTGTGGGTGTGTCATTGATCTTGACACTGGAGATTTGTGTTGTTGGCGCTGTTGGTGCAAAATGGCATCTTGTGACAATGTAATAGCTCTGAACTGGGGGAATCGTGTGCTACACGCATGCGCGTCTGTGTAATTTCGTCAAGGTGATGCTCTCTTTATTTAGTAGTCTAGTTTGTATGTAGTTGCCTTTTCTATTGTGCTGCTGCTTATATTTCCATATCATCTGTGTATGTTTCGGGACGACCCATCTTGGCGTACATTTTGACTGATCAACAAAGCTTACCGTAGTTTAAATTCTCACATTCCAATTTATCTGCCTTTTGTCAGTCGCGTAGGCGGCGCTGTTTTTGGGACAAACTTACAGATACACATATAGACAGAAGGACAGACTTGATAGGGTTTTTATATGGTAGATAATACATTTCTACGAATATTAGGGCAGATTTATCAAACCTATCTAGAAGGACTGTCTTTGTTGTCCGTAGAAACCAATCACCAGGACTGTGGAGTCGGTAAGCCAAATGTCCGACTCTTCAATCTCCCTGAATCCGACTCTGACAGCGACTCCACCCAAAATGGACACCGACTCCGACTCCACAGCCAGGGCTGTGAAGTCAGTAAGTCGCACATTCCACTCAGACTCCTTAGTTTCCCTGAATCCGACTCGACGCAAAATGGACACCGACTCCGACTTCCGACTCCACGACGCTAACGCCACAGCTCTGCCAATCACAGTGCAGCTTTCATGTTAACAGAGCAGTTTACAATCTGAAAGATGAGGTCTAATTGGTTCCTATGGGCAACAAAGACAGATTTTCTACTATACTGTACTGATAAATGAGGCCTATTGTGGTTTTTAATTACTTTGTGGTGTTTTTAGAGTCTCATAGAAGCCTATAACTTTGTAATGTGTTCCCGTTCAAGCCATGACTATAAAAATGTAAAAAGCAATCGCTACAGGGGTCAAATATCAAAAGGGGTCCTGATCCAGGAAGACAAACATTAAGTCCTATTATTCAGCATGATGATTTATTCATGCAGTAACCGGACTTGGTAGCAGCTGAGAATAAGATTAGTGTAAAACGCATAGAGTTCAGACATCTGTGTGATTGATAAGGATGCAATTACTTTCGCATTGTGAGGTAGCTGCTTATTTTAGGATTCTGCAAATCCTGCTGGTTGAATCTGACTTTAATAGATTCTGTTTTAGAAAGAGCCTGGAAATTTCTGTGATTTTTCACCCCCTCGGTGTCAAAATAAAATGTATTATTTCAATTTAAAGAAGTTGTTCCATACACAACATTTATCACCTATTCACCCCATAGATCTCAGCTCACCAACTCCAGTCCTCAAGGCCCATCAACAGTGCAGGTATATAATCACCTGCACAGGTGATGATTCCAACCCCTGTGCAATGCTGAGGAAATCCTGAAAACCTGCACTGATGGTGGGCCTTGAGGACTGGAGTTAGGGACCTCTGCCATAGATGATACGTGGAGCCCACTGGGACGGGGTACTCGGTACTGGACCGGGGTACTGCTGGGGATGTCACGGAGGTCCTGGTCCGGACCGTGTCCCGGGTTCTCACAAGTAAAGGGGTATTTACAATGGATAAGGTTTGTCGTGACGCCACCCACGGGTTGTGGTCAATAATGGGACCACCGCTGCAGCGCTGCTCTGCCAGGAGGATGGATGGATGATGGGGCTGCAGCCAGATGGATGAGCCTGCCGCGGGTCAGGCTGCTCCTGACAGGATAAAAGGTATGATACACAGTTCAATATACCTGGAATCAGACACAGACACTCAGGCAGGGTTCACCTGGTTTACTTGTCAGCTCTTCAAACAGTTTACAGCAGTTTTCAGTACAGTTCTTAACACAGTTCACAGTCAGTTAACTCCAGTAACACTGAACCCTCTGCAGCCAGGCTGTCACTCTGAGACCCCTCACTCCTTCTAAGTGTCCTTTCAGGCTATTGTCTCTCTTGTTCTCTCTCCGGGTTGTATAGCGGCAGCTCGGACCCTTGTTGGTCCTCGTGGTAAATGCTGTGCTTCCAACTTTTGTGTTGGGTACTCCAACCTGGAATTAGAGCTCCCCGTCGGATGTGTAGGAAGCCGGAATATTGCTTTTGTTCCCCTCAGAGCTGACACTCTGGTATGTGCCTAGCCTGCAGTAACCCTATCTTCCAAGGCATTACCAGGCTCCATCTAATCCGTGTGATTCCAGCCCAAACTAGGGAAAACTACTCCGCCGGTAGTTTGTCGGTGTTGCCGTGTTTCTCGGACCCGGTAATACCGGTCCGGTCTCTTTCCTCACACTCCCCTGGGATGCCGGCTATGGACGAGCTTTCTCTCCATGGTTTCTATGACTCTGTGGATTCTGCATCTCCAGGGAGCCCAATCCCACCGGGACGTGTCTCTGTCTTTCTGATGTCTGTGCTGCTTGACTCACTCTGGCCTACTAGCTCCTTTCTCCTCTTCTTCCTCTATTTGTGCTCTCTGTCACCTGACCTACTTCCCCACCCATTTGTTCTCTAAACCCGCCTAGAGTCCTGGGCTCCGGGTTGGGTGCTGTGGGTGTGTGTGCTGTGAGGGTGTTTGTTGCCTGGCTTCAGTACCCTATGTGGCCACCCTGGTCGCAGGGGCGCCACATTATATGTCTGTTCCAACCGGTGGTATGACTGTTGAAACTCCCTACTATTTCGGGGAAAGAGGTGCCCAAAGTGTCTACTGAGTTAATGAAATGTTACAGTCAATGATACTTGGCACGCAGATGATGTAAAGATAAATGAAAGGTTTATTTGCAATCCAAGATTATATAGACAAGAAGAGTTGTCTCCAGCGATCATAGAAGATAAGGTTTTTAAAACTTCACGTTTATTGAGCCATAATGTTAAAAGCATAGACATGCAGAAGGAGGCAATCTCGTTCCCTGCACTGGGAACGCCTCCTTCTGCATGTCCATGCTTTTAACATGATGGCTCAATAAACGTGAAGTTTTAAGGACCTTATCTCCTGTGGTTGTTGGAGAAAACTCTTGTATATTGGATTTCCTCACCGCCGGGACCAGGCTGGCTCCATGTGCCGATGACTAGCCATGGAACCAGGACATAACTGGGTGAGCTGAACATTTCTCTCTTTAAAGATTATGTAGATGTTTCGGTTAGAATTGGACCTTCATCAGTACGGATTGCCAGGAGACCTCTGTTAGAAGGGCGCTCCTCAGTAAACGGTGGATGCTTCAGTGGCCCTCTCGCAGATGTCTCCTGGCATTCCGAAACGTCTATAATATCTTAGTTTGCAAATTAAACTTTCATTTATCTGCACATCATGTAGTCAATCATTGATTATACTAGTGCATCTCATTGAATTAGAATATCATGAAAAAGTGAATTTATTTCAGTAATTCAATACTGTCACAAAAACTTAGTCAGGACACCAAGCTCTCTGGCACCCTCTTTTCATACTGGCCAAACCTGATATTGCCAGAGGATAAGAAAAGGAGCCCAGCTGCCCTAATTTATGTCGTCTACTTTGGCACGTGGTGTATATATACCACCAGTTCCTGCTAGGAATGTATATATACCTCGATCCAGTCACCCTTAGGCCCACAATATCACACAAATACAAAAAATTATGCTGCCACCACCGGTCTCTTTCAGGTGGATCAGTAACCTGTTTGGTAACATGAAATAGCGGGTATGCATATCAGCTCGTCATAGAACAGGAAGAACAAAACTAAGTAAATTTATAAAGTTTACTCCAGAAGGTTGGCAGTGCTTACAAAAGATATACAAGATATTACAAAAGAGACAATTTACATATATGCATAAAATAGTTATTATCAGAAAAGGGATTAAATGAGAAGAGTACAAAACATGTGCCACGTGGTGACAACTCAGATTCAGTGGGGGGGAGGGACCGCTTCCCAGAAATGCTGAATGATTCCACCACGCAGTGTTAGGGTCGTACGGCGTCTGACGTCCCAGTGTGGAATGGGCCCAAAATGGACGCTTTGGTTTTATGTAATGAAAAAGAAACCAGAAAACTCCCACTTTGTTTACCTCACAAGGGGGGCTGGCTTTTGTAAACCCACCCAGCTGCACAAGACTTAAAAACCTCAATTTTTCATATCTTTGGATTGGATGCACCCACGTCCAAGATATGTACATCATATTTACCCTCTTGAATTTACATTAAAATTTATATCAAATATGATATATCTGGGATATGTGGAAGGTCAAAACTCATTTCCCAGGTTTCTGATTGTTTTGCAGATATAAAAGATATACCATCATAACCGAAAAAATATGATTCATGAATTTGTGCTATGAACGGGTCTTATTAAAAGTTGGTGACTTAAGACAAAGGATATAACCAGGACAAAACCAGATTAGACTGAATTCTGCTTAGGTCAGAGATTTATGGCTAGTTGTAAAATATTTAGTTGGGGGAAGCACGGAAAAGTTCTCTGCAGCTACCTTACGAACGAAGAGGGGGTGGAGAGGTACGTCAGGTCTGGCTGTCTTTTTAAAATAATGAAAAGAATTCATCTTTTCCTGACAAATACAAAAAAGTGAAACGCATGTATTATATAGAGTCATTACAAACAGAGTGATCTATTTCAAGTGTTTATTTATGTTAATGTTTATGATTATGGCTTACAGCCAATGAAAATTCAAAGTTCATTATCTCAGAAAATTAAAGTAGGGAGGATGAAGGGTGAAAAACTACGTATTCCATGAGACATCAACAAGGAATGAAAACATTTGATCTTGCACAAAGACGTAAGTGTGATCATCGTACTGTGAAGAGATTTGTGGCTGATTCTAAGCACAGATGTATTTGTGCAGATAAAGGCAGAATGAGGAAGGTTCCTGCCAAGCAAGTTCATCGGATTAAGAGAGCAGCTGCTAAAAAGACCTTACAAACCAGCAAACAGATATTTGAAGGCTTGCTGTGGTGCATAAACCTACTATTCGGCCACCCCTAAACAGTGCTCACAAGCAGAAACGGTTACAGTGGGCCCAGACATACATGAAGACTAATTTTCAAACAGTCTTGTTTATTGATGAGTGCCGAGCAACCCTGGATCTTCCAGATGGATGGAGTAGTAGATGGTTGGTGGATGGCCACCATGTCCCAACAAGGCTGCGACATCAGCAAGGAGGTGGAGGAGTCATCTTTTGGGCCAGAATCATTGGGAAACAGCTGGTAGGCCCCTTTAAGGTTCCTGAAGGTGTGAAAATGACCTCTGCAAAGCATATAGAGTTTCTGACTGAGAACTTTCTTTCATGGTACAAAAAGCAAAAACGTGCCTTCAGGAGCAAAATCATCTTCATGCATGACAATGCACCATCTCATGCTGCAAAGAATACCTCTGTGTCATTGGCTGCTATGGGCATAAAAGGAGATAAACGCATGGTGTTGCCACCATCTTCCCCGGACCTCAACCTTATAGAGAACCTTTGGAGTATGGTCATACAAAAGATTTAAGAGGGTAGGAGGCAGTTCACATCAAAACAGCAGCTCTGGGAGGCTATTCTGACATCATGCAAAGAAATACAAGCAGAAACTCTCCAGAAACTCACAAGTTCAATGGATGCTAGAATCGTGAAGGTGATATCAAAGAAGGGTTCCTATGTTAACATGTAACTTGGCCTGTTAGGATGTTTTGGAGCTAAATAGCTTTTTATTTCAGTGAATGTGATCTCCTTTTCAGTTCTTTCAAACATATGAAATGTTTAGAAACTCTACTGTGTGTAATAATTTGGAACAGTGCATTTAGAGTTTTTTTTAATTTTGAAGATTATACTGTTATCATTGGGAGGTTTCTTCAATAAAATTTGATATATACTCTAACAGGTGATGACTTTTATTACACTGACTGTCATTTGCACCAACCATTTAGGAAAATCAGAGAAAAAGAACATTTGCATAATAATTTGCAACATGGTATATAGATGCAGGATGCAGACAGGCCAGAGTCCAATATGGACACGGTGCAGAAACGGCTTTTTATGTGCATTGCTCACTAAGGCCGGCTTCACACTTGCGCTCCCGCCGCTGCAAGCATCCGCATGCGTAGAAATCACACAGGGAAGTGAATGGGTGCGCACGGCAATGTGCAGCCGAGCGCATCACCGTGTGCTCCAATGATAAACATAGGGACGCGCAGTGTCTGCGCTCAGCTTGCGCTTCCCCGCCGCAATATGCAGTGGCGGGGAGCGCAAGTGTGAAGCCGGCCTAAGGAAGGAGTGGGGACACTCCCTTATTTTGCAAAACAAGAAATTAAGTAGACATTTACAAATGAGCCATGCACAAAGTGAACAGGCCCGTTTGTATGTTACTAGCTGTAGAGCGTTGCCCGGGCATAGTAACTAACTGTTTTCAGTTATAAGCTGAGTGTATGTGTGTGTATGTATGTTTACTATACAAATCAAACCTGCCTCCCTGCACCTCCCCCCCAACCCAAACCTGCCCCCCACCCAAACCCACTCCACCCGACCTTGCTCCCCACAAACCTACCCCCACCCCCGCTCCCACCCCAAAACTTTCCCTCCCCCCAAACCTGCCCCCTGCACTTTCCCAGGATTATGCTGATCCCCTTGAAAGTGATTTTATTCAACGCGTTTTGGATTTGATACTGCTTCATCAGCATGATCACCTTTATTATCCAGAAGGAGTATCAAGTCCGAAACGCGCTGGATAGAATAATGTTCCCAGGAATTGGCTTCATCATTATGTGACATGCCAGCGCGGCTTTTAACCCTTTCTGTTGTGAATTCATTGGAGCTCCCTCCGGTGGTTGTTGCTGGTGATGCAGCTGACTGTGTGGGCTTCAAAGGTGATGGTGATGATTGGCTATCTGGTTCTTGGAGCATATTATCAATTAGGTTGGGGGGAAGGGAAAGTGCTTACATCGGGATAGCTACAGCTATAGGTGCCTGAATGAAGGTTCAATCCCACATTAAGTAATATAAGAAATCCAGCACCAGAACAAGTCTTCATATGGATGAATATTTATTTGTGCATCACACAATAAAAGGATATAGCATGGGGTGCAGCCCCACCGGAACGCTGCGGTCCGGTGGGGCTGGGCCCCATGCTATATCCTTTTATTGTGTGATGCATGAATAAATATTCATCCATATGAAGACTTGGTCCGTAGCTAGATTTCTTATATTCTTGGAGCATATAATGGTTTGAAGTGGATCAATCCTTGCCAGTTGTCTTTGGTTCCTGGAGAGTTCACATCTCTCTGGTTTCTTCTGCTCTGTGGAATTCTTTCCAAGCTAAGTGGATGTTTTTTTTTATATTTTGTGGCACACTTTTATGTGCATAACGTTCTGCTTATGTTTTGTCTTGTTCTGAGCTGTGGGTTTGCAATTTAGTCTATATATTTCTTCACTATTCACTATTATCTGTTATTTCCAGTTCTGCTGGCATTTGATTTATAGAAGTCTGCAGATAAAGAGGGCGCCGAGTCTTAGTGACTCAGGGTAATTTTTGTTCTATCTGCTGTTGGTGGTTTTTTGATAGTGTTTTATACTGACCGCAATAGTATTCTATCCTGACTTTCCTATATAGCTAGTTTGGCCTCTTTTGCTAAACCTTTTACTGTGCCTGTGTTGGTTTTTCTTTCTCGGGTTTCCCAGTTAATATCTATGGCGGCTTGCTATTCTTTTGGGGTTCTGCTCTGAGGCAAGATAGCTTTTCCTACATCCATCTTTAGGAGAAGTTAATTCACTGGCTGTGCAGAGGTGTCTAGGTCTGGTTAGTTACATCCCACGGCTACTTCTAGTTGTGGTGTGTAGTCAGGGATTGCGGTCAGTACAGTTACCAACGACTTCTACGGAATCCGAATGTTACTCCTGAGTCATCGGTTCATAACACCTTTCATGTCTACTGTCCATAATTTTTGAAGTGTGAGATGAAAACCCCACAAATGCAGGGACAACATTCAAGCCCCATGCAGTTGATGCTTATGGTCATATTCGAACCCAAGGCCCCAACACTCCAGTGCAGCAATGCTATCCAATAATACTCTGAACACATTATGAGTAATTGAGTATCAAATGGAGAATAAAGACAGTGCAATTCATAATTCTGTTTGGCAAAATATAGCCTATATATTTGCCATTTTCTAGCCAAAAAACTAGTAAAAACGGGAAGTGAAACTTCTTACACTTCTTTTTCTATTTCAGGTAATTTTCCTCTTCTAATGGCATAGAAAGGTCAAGTATGCTGTGCAAAAATTTCACCTGTCATCCTCTACCGCCTGGAGCCATGGGCCTGACCTGGCCTGTGCTTAAAATTTGCAAGTGCAATAGAAAATATTACGGTTATATTTTTAACTACCTGTACAAACCAGATCCATGTTCAAAGTCATTGTACGGAATTGACACGGGCAGTGAGCCACAGCAGTATATATAGTTTTCATCATATATAGGTCACCTTTGAGTAAGTGGTGGCTCATGCAGAAGCAGTAGGGAAGCCAAACCGAGTGGGTATTTTTGGTTCTTACAAGCACTGAATACTGTTGACATACCTTTTATATGTAAACTATTAACAGCCCGTGCTTGCTTGTACCAAATTTTTGCAATATTTCTCTATATTGTAGCCTTTCTAAACTTAAAGTGTATCTGTCACTATCTTTTTTCTACCTAATGTGTAGGGGCAGTGACCCTGATTCCAGCCATGTATCACTTGCAACTCATCCAGATTTTTGTGTACATGTGCTATCTGTGGTTTCTATGGATAGTACTCTTATCGGTTATAGCCTATGGGGCAACTCGCATGTATTTAATTTTTTGAAGATTGAGCTGTCGAGGCACAATCACAGAGGCATTTCTTATTTTGATCCAAGGGTCGGATCAAAATCGGAAATGCATGTCTTTGAAAAAATCAGACCATACTAGGATCTCATCTGAGGGTCAAATCAAAATGGGCAATGCAAGTCTGTGGGTCAGCGAAAAAAATTGGACCCCGCTCGGATGTCATCCAAGGGTCAAAACAAAATGGGCAATGCAAGTCTGTGGGTCCATGTAAAAAATCAGGCTGCACTTGGATGTCATCCCAGGATCAAACTAAATTGGCAGTAAGTCTGTGGGTCCATGAAATAAATCAGACCACACTCTGATGACATCTAAGGGTCAAGTCAAAATGAGCAATGCAAGTCAGTGGGTCTGCGAAAAAAATTAGACTGCACTTGGATGTCATCCAAGGGTCAACTCAAAATCAGCAATGCAAATATGTGGTTGCATGAAAAATATCAGACCACACTCGGATGTCATCCAATGGTCGAATCAAAATAGGCAAGGCAAGTCTGTAGTTGCATGAAAAAAAAATTGACCGTACTCGGATGACATGCGAGGGTCAAATCAAAACCGGCAATGCAAGTCTACGTGTCCGTGGAAAAAGTTAGACCACACTCACTTGACATCCTAGAGTCAACTCAAAATCAGCAATGCAAGTCTGTGGGCCTGCAAAAAGAATTGGACTGCACTCGGATATCATCCGAGAGTCAAATCAAAATCGGCAATGTGAGTCAAAAATCGGACCGCACTCGGATCACATCCTAGAGTCAACTCAAAATTCACAATGCAAGTTTGTGTGTCTGTGAAAAAAGTTGGACAGCACTCGGATGACATCCGAATCCGGTTGGATTTTCACAGATTGTCAGAAAGAAGAATGTGGAGAACCTTTTTTTTTTTTTTATCCACATACAAGAAATAGGTCCATTTTTCTCGGACACGGAAAACTTGGACATCTCAATGAGCATTTACTTGGCTGTTTGCTGTAGCTTTTCTAAAATCACTGTTTTATTAGCAGGAGGATGGTATATCCCTGGGGGACTAGTAAACCTGCTGCCATGTAGTCCTCAGTATTTATGGTATTACCACATTCCCAACACTGAGTGGTAGCTTTCTGCCTATACACAGTGTACACAGAAAGCTGTCAATCAGTAGGTGTGGGCGGGGTTATACAGGTCCCAGCATTTAGAGATCAGGTAGGATCTGCAGCAGATGAAAGATTTAACACCTTGTAGATTGTGAGCCCTCATAGACAGGATCCTCTCCCTTCTTGTCTCTGGTCGACCGAATTGTCCACGTCTATTGTACTTGTCCTAGTCTCCCCCTTTTGCATGTAAAGCGCCATGGAATATACTGGCGCTATATAAATAAATAATAATAATAACACCAGTGATAAACCAGGACAGATTTTTATTCCTTAGGAGTAAGGCTGGGGTCACACCTGCGGCAGATTTTTGAAATCCTGATCCGGTTTCGAGCTGTCAAAAAGCTCAAAACCGGATGAGGAACCGCTGCCCATAGGAGCCCATTATGTTAACCGGATTGCTCTACATGCAATCCATTTAACGGCTTCGGATTTGCAGCCTGCATAAAAAATCATGCAGGCTGCAGTTTTCGCAGCGGTTACTCTGCCACAGCCTTTTTGTTGTAATGGGCTCCCATGGGAGCGCATGCGGTTGCTGCAAGGCATATGTGAATGCCTGCAGCAGCCGGCGGCTTTGTTCATCCTTGCTGCCGTAAGGATGAGCAAAGGGTTAACTAATAAGAATCCATGCGGGCAACATGTCTCTAGGTGGTGTCCACCCCCACTAGAGACATGCTGTCCACACAGGACGGCATGTCAGGAGTTAACTGTTAACCCCCTGAGCCTCAATTGTCGGCTTTCTACAATTCATTCTATTAAAACCCGCCGGCTCCTGCATCAGGACCAGTAGCATATGCAAATTGCGTAAGCACCACAGACAGCTCCTCATTGAGAATGCTGTACTGTAAAATGCTTACGCATTTAGGCAGTGGCGTAACTACAACAGGTACAGGGGCTACAATCGCACCCGGGCCCTGGAGCTTAGAGGGCCCCAAAAGTCCCTTTAGCCTATAGAAAAAGACTAATGCTATTAAAGATTTGCAATAAATCAGGGCCCCATTGGAACTTTTACATCGGGGCCCATGAGCTTCAAGTTATGTCACTGCTCAGAAGCTTATAGAAACCCGTGGAACTTGGTTTTTGCATATTTTTGGTGGATAAAAATGTATTTAAAAAGATCTAGCAAAAATAGGGTGAGAACAGAGCAGTAGCGGAGGTCCTCACTGGATTCTGATCATAGCGGTCTTAATGAGATGGGCGTAATCTAGTGGGGGGGGAAGGAGAGGAATCCCTATAAACTTGAACCAATCAAATCAGGGTAACCTTTTGATCCCCAAATATGTCAATCTATGGATTAAAGATTGATTGATCTTAGTGGGAGAAACAAAATAATCTCGGGACACGTGTCATAGGTTTGTTTCTGGGTTTGGGTATTCTGGATTGATTTGGGAGTGGAGGACAAATTACAGTCATTATTTAAACCGGTTACTTTTTTTTATTGCAGCTGGAATCTTTTTTAAACAAATTATGCTGTAAATCCTAATATGTTAAATCTTGAAAATTCCAGTTTCATTCTTCAATGACAAAGATAATATTGATTTACAGAGAGAATTGTCCACGGTGATAAGAGAGCAGTGAATGTAGACACTTTATCACTTTGACAGTGTCCTCTTTGTTCACGCTGAAACCGGAGACCTCATCAATGGAGAGCAATTGTGTATTATCAAAGCTAAATGGACACTTAAAATGCCAGAAATATATCCAAAAACTATCAGAAGAAGAAATATAAAGAACAAAAGTTGGTATTATTGTAAGAAGGACATATTCCCCACGTTCCCTCTTGCAGACACTGATGATATTAATATGATGTTAAATGTAATGTATGATGTGATAAGGGTTAATTATGTGCAATGTGAATTGTGATGTGTGTTAAGGCTGGGTTACACATACCGACGTCCCAGCGACCCGATCAACGATCCGACCGGACTGGGATCGCTGGAACATCGGTATGAACGCACCAGCGTTCACCCAATGATGTGCCGACACTCGGCAATCACTGGGATCAGTCAGGGTGTCGGGTGCACACTGGGTGTTGCTGGTCGTTGCCCCTGTCATAGATGCCGATGCATGCGTGACAGTGGGAGACCAGTGACCGAAAAATGGTCCCGGCCACTCCGCAGCGATCAGCGATTAACGAACTGATCACAGGTCGCTGCAGCATATCACATGCAGCAATATCGCTACCGAGGTTGCTGCCACGTCACAAAACCTGTGATGTGGCGGCGGCATCGGTTGCGATGTCGCTGCGTATGACCCGGCCTTTAGTGATGTTGTAAGGTATTATGCTGATAGTAGGGCAAGAAACATTTAAAGGGAATCTGTCAGGTCAAAAATCCATATGTAACTGATATCATTTTCTAATTATTTTCTCTAAGTGCTCTCTATTCATGTATTTCTATTATATATACTTCCCTCCTACCCTCTGTAAACTTCTAAATACAAAATTAATTACATCTGTCAATCACAGTGAGTTCTCCGCTGCCCACTCCCCAAGGAATGAATATTCATGCATCATTACACTGTCCTGCCTTTCTGTAATCTGTTATGCTGTGTGTGTGTCTCATTGCAGAGCAGAATGGAGGGGGGAGGAGATGTGTGCGCTCTTAGAGATGTTCATTGTGTGCATGACGCATGTGTGTAGTGTTTGCAGTCTGAGACATTTCTATGTGATTGTAAGAACATTTGATCATTTGCTCAGCAGATACACACATTACATGTCTGCAGGAAAACCAACCTTCATGTAATTGAAATCTTACAGATGGCACAGTGCAGCACAAAACACCTCCCCCCTCCCAGCACAGAGCACAGAGAGGAGGGACAGAACACCAGCTTCGGTGGGCGTGGATATTTAAATAACACTTATACAGCAGCCAGACTGTTTGGCTGTGAATATAATGGAGAGGACTAATGTACTAGCTCCCTGCAGGGCATGAAAATGCTTCTAACAAGGAAACGTGAAATTGTACAATAATGATTATGCATGTTTTTAAAAGGTATGCCCTATTCAAGGGTAATATTAGTATCATGCTGAAAAATGACCTGACACAGTCCCTTTAATGTTTGCGACTAGCGCAGAGTGGAAGGGGCTTGAGAGCAAGGACAGTGACAGTTTACTGGCAGAATATCAGATAGCACCCAGCTAGAGACAGAAGCAGACCTAAGGTCTGGCTAGTAGCAAGTCACATTACGTGGATGTCCCAATAGAGAGAGAGGAGTCCAAGACGGAGATTGAGAGAGACTGGGACAGAGGAAGGTGTGCTCCTAGAAGGAGAGAGAGAGTCAACTGTAGTACGGAGAAGAGAATAACTGGAAACTGGTCCATTCACACTGTGCGACTTTGCTCTGTTTTTGCTCATCAGTTTTTGTAGCCAAACCCAGCAGTGGGTGATAAATAAAGAAGTGGTGACGTGTTTCTATTAGACTTTTCCCCTGATTATTCCACTCCTGGTTTTGGCTACAAAAACTGATGAGCATAAACAGACCAAAAACGCACAGTGTGAATGGTACCTTAAGGGTATGTGCACACGTTTCAGGATTTGGTGCCGAAATTTCGGTACCATTTCTGCATTTCTTGGCATGCAAAACACAGCAGCAAAAGTTTGTTTTCTGCTGTGCATTTTGCTGCATATTTTTTCCTATTTATTAAAATAGGTGAAATCTCTAGCAAAAACGCTGCAAGTAGTGACATGCTGCAGAATTTAATCTGCAAGTAGAAATTACTCAACATGAACATGACACTTCAGGATTCTCATTGACTTTGCTGACATCAGGAAACCGTTTAGGTTCTGTGACAAATCTGCACTAAAAAATGCATAAAAAAAGCTGCTGCAAAAACGTGTGCACATAGCCTTTTTGCAGGAATGGAGAAAAACCCACTTATAAAGTTACTTGCAAGGTTTTATAAATCTCCAAAATTATGTTACAAACTGAGTATTCTTCAAATAGATAATATCAGAATAGTCAAAAAATAGAAGTAAAATATCAAAAATTTGCATATATGCACCATTGAAACCGGATGTTTACATACCTTATATAAACAAATACATATGCAGTGTATTCTCACTATCTCACATGAAATCAGAATAAACCTTTACTGTTTACATCAATTAGAATTACCATAATTGTTAATATTTTCCAAATGCCAGAATAATGAGAGAGAGAATGTTTTAAGGCATTTTTATTACTTTCTGCAAAGTCAAAACTTTACATACACTAAGATTACTATGCCTTTAAACATTTCGGGACAACCTATATGATGATGTCATGTGTTTGGAAGCTTCTGATAGGTTTATTGGCAACATATGAGTTAATTAGAGACACACCTGTGGATGTATTTTAATGTGCACCTGAAACACACTTCTTTGTGTAGCATCATGGGAAAGTCTAAAGAACTCAGCCAAGATATTGGGAAAAGAATTGTAGACTTTCACATGTCTGGTTCATGATTGGGTGCAATTTACAGATATCTGAAGGTCCCTCGTTCATCTGTACAAAGAATTATATGCAAGTACAAACAAGATGGGAACATCCAGCCGTCATACCATACAGGAAGGAGACAGTTTCTGTGCCTCAGAGAAGAACGTGCTTTGGTCCAATATGTGCATATCAACCCAAAAACAAAGGCAAGAGATCTTGTGAAAGATGATGGCAGAAGCTGGTAAGATTGTGTCATTATCCACAGTGAAACGAGTAGTGTATTAACATGGGCTGAAAGGCCACTCTGCCAGAAAGAAGCCATAACTCCAAAAGAAACGGAAAAAAGCAAAATTAATTTTTGCAAATTCTCACAGGAGCAAATACCTACATTTTTGGAGACATATCCTGTGGTCTGGCAAAACTAAAATTGAACTGTTTGGCCATTATGACCATTGTTACATTTAGAGGAAAAAGGGAGAAACTTGGAAATTTAAGAACACCATCCCAACTGTGAAACACGGTGGTGGCAGCATCATGTTGAGGGCTTGTTTTGCTGCAGGAGGGACTGGTGCACTTCACAAAATAGATGACATGATGAGAAAAATAGATTATGCAGCAATACTGAAGCATCTCAAGACATCAGCCAGGAAGTTAAATCTTGCTCAGAAATGAGTCTTCCAAATGGGCAATGACCCGAAGCATACTGCCAAACTGGTTGGTTACACAGTGGCTTATGGATAACAAAGTCAATGTTGTAGAGTGACCATCACAAACCCTGAATTCAATGCTATTGAAAATTTATGGGCAAAGCTGAAAAGGCAGGTGCGAGCAAGGCGACCTACAAACATGGCACAGTTACACCAGTTCTGTTAGGTCCCAAATACCTACCAACTATTGTGAGAAGCTCATGGAAGGATATCCAAAATGTTTGACCCAAGTCATACAGTTTATGGGCAATGGTACCAAATAATAATGAAAAGAATGTAAACTTGTGACTTTGCAAAAAGTGATAATGTTGAAGGAGCCTTGAGCTCTGAAAGCTTACAAATATAATTTTTCTTGTTAGCCAATAAAGGTATCACTCCTATAATACTTTTCTCAAACTTTTTTTGGGACTTAAGTATTTACATCAAAAAGGAATAAAAATGTCTTAAAACATTCCTACTCTTTTTATTCTGGCATTTGGCAAATATTAATAATTATGGTAATCCTAATTGACCTAAAACAGGAAAGGTTAATTCTGATTTCATGACAGATAGTGAGAAAAACCTGCAAATGTGTCTTTTCATATAGTGTATGTAAATATCTGGTTTCAACTGTATATATATATGCATATACATAAATTATGCTCTTGGACAAAGAAGAGGAAAGGACTACAATGCTAATGTGAATTTTGACCACAGGGGGGAGGGCTTACGATTATAGTGTTGACATCCCCTCAATGATACATGATTGTGTGTGTGTGAATCTAGAGTTGTCCTCTACCTCGGGGCTTGTTTCTAGAGTGATGCGATTCATTAAAGTCACTGACCAATAGTTTTGTGTTGTTTCACATGACAGGGTTTTGGAATAGCTGTGAAGATACCCAGGGCTGAGTCATTCATTTGTTTTCATGCTTGTCACTGCTGTTAACAATCCATTTCGGCATTGTATGTAATGAAAAGGTTCTTTGGGGCAGAATCATGAAAGAGTGAGGCGAGCTATTATGTCATTATGTTTATTGAAATCTTCATGACTCACATATCAAAATGTGAAAGGAAAACAATAGCGCGCTGTTCCTGGATGTTGAACTTACCAGCCCTCAACTCAAACTGTTGCATTTCCAAATGTTTTACTGTGTAATATTTCTCATTTTTTTATTTATTTTTTTAAATTTTGAGAACACTGTCAAATAATAAAATAAATGGCCGCTTCCCAATCTCGGTGATCTCCATACTTTATTTACAGTACGGTCAGGTATGTGGGTGTTGTGGGCAATCTCTGGGCTAACATGACACCACTGCACCTAGTGATTGAGTGCAGCAGCCACATGTACGTTCCAGCCGAAGAGAAAGCGTAAAGACTGACTGGGGACATGGTGAGCATTAGTAGGCAAATTATATTTATGTTATTATTTTACTGCATTCTGGGTGTTTTTAAAGGAAACCAACCACCAGGATTTAACCACCTGTAAATCAGTGCAGCAGGTGATTGATGTGTGCAGCATGACATCACTATTTGCTTTGTTTTTTTTTTTATTCCTCCCCTTTGGGCTTGTCTTTCTGCTATAAGCCAAACTCCCTCCCACTCATCTCAGAAGGAGGGTTCAGCTTACAGCAGAAAGACAAGTCCACAGGGGAGGAATAAAAAAAATATAGTGATGTCATGCTGCACATGACGCACACCAGGGGCCAGGGTTACTCCCGGTTTATACAGGCGATTCTTCTCCTTCCTTGTCACGGGTGGACCGCGCCTGCCGGTAGTGGGGCCCGGTGTAGTGCAGATCAAAATGAGGACGTCTTACGGGAACAGATTAAAGGGGGGTTTAATTTGTTTTCTTCGTGACGCCACCTATGAGTAGATTCGGTAAGGGCTACCGACGCTGCGGAACCTCCCGGGGTGATGGACAGCAGCAAGATGTTACGCTCCCCACAGGCTGAGCGGTGATCCCCGGGGGCTGGAGCTGCTCAAGATGTTGTGCGGCAGCTGCGGTTACCTTTAGTTCATGACGGACAGTTCATAAGGAGACACGGACACAGTTAGTCTCTGCAACGGTTCTTTACTGTAACCAGCAGGCAGTACATGGCTTACAGTGGTTGAGTAGAAGACCGGGTGGACTCAGCAGTGATAGTGCTCCTCAGAGATCCGCAGTGTACCTCCTTTCTACCTCCTTAGCTTCTCTTGCCAGCGTCGCCCAGGAATACCAGGTCGGGTACGGGGAGGCTGCTTCAATGCCCTATCCATGATGTACGTTCTGGATTCTTTGGGGAGCCTTGGGTCCCTCGGTGGGTACACCGCTGGTTAGACGACTGGAAACTGGCTGGTGGTGGGGTGCTCCTATAAAGCTGCTCCTCCACGGGGCTGGTTCGCGTGGCAGAGGTGAACTGCTGCCAGCTTCGGTACCAGTGAACCGGCTGTGAGTTGTGGGCACGGGAGTCTTTTGGGAACCCGTGTAGAAATGCCCATTCCCGGTGGTTAAGGCCTCAGGTGCTGACACCCGACCGGTGACGGCCCAGGGGCCCGCACGGAGTGCGGAGCCCCCGCTCCTCTCCAAGTTCTGTGTTCTAGGTTCTAGATTCCAGACTAGACTAGACTGACTGCTCTAGACTATTGTGTGTTCTACTTCACTACCCTAACACTCCACCCACCAGGACCTATGATTGGTCCCCTGTTCTAGGTGTTGTATGTTGGGTTGGATCTCTGAGTTAACCATTGCACTGCTTTGTCTAGAGAATATTGCGGCTGCAATACTCCCTTGTGACGCACTCGTTGCGGGGCGCCACACTCCCCCTTGGTTAAATCAGCTTGTCCCCAAGCGTCAAACTACTCACATTACAGAGGTTTTTGCATTTTTATACATATATGACACACTTTTATTAAAATAGAAAAACAGGTAAAGATATGCTTTGGTGATATAAGCAAAGAAACAGGTAATCACTTTGTGCGGACCCGGCGGGCGGTCGGCTGTACTTTAACTAGAGTCCAGGCTGTAGCCGCGAGATCACACAGTCAATGATTAACGGGAACAGAGTCATTGATGAAGTTCAAGTTTTAAAGTCACTGGCTCTGAGGGTGATGGCGCACCCGGATAGCGAACCACCCATCTGCACAAGCATAGCGCTCGTAGGTGATTATATCACCCCGGTATAGGTCGCGATCGGGATGTCCTCTTGGCAAGTTTGACTCAACGTCCCGGCGCCCCACAAACACCTCCTCATCCAAACCCACCTCCCAAGCGAACCCCCACCCGGTATGTAAGTTAAAGGTGGAAATTCTACCTTCACGGCGGAGTTCATCAGGCAGCGGCGGCTGGCGGCGAGCCTCGGCACGGGCCTCCATGTTGGCACGTTCTCGGGCTTGCCACTCCTCTCGTCGTCTCTGGCGTACATCTCCGTCGTTACGGCTCGGGGTGTAAAGATGAGTAATGGAGCTGGTGGTTTGGCGGGAAGCTTGAACTTGGCGGGCTGTCTGTATCGGAACCCGGTGGAACGGCACAGGGGAAGGTGTCGGCAGTGCACCCGACCAGTGTACCCGAGCTGTGTGCCCGGAAGGAAGTTCCTTGCTGTCTCCCCAAGCGAACCCGGTGTCGAAATCCTCAGCGGTGCTGTGGGTCTCGTCGTCATCCTCTCCGACCTCTTCCTCGATGACCACATCAGGCTGCTCGTTGATGAAAGACGTTAAAGCTTGTTCCGTTGTACAACGGGGCGGTGGTGCTGCGGATCCTTCCGTAGGGACGTCCTGCAGGGCTTCCAGGCTGCCTGCCTCTTCATCTGTTTCCGCAGGTAAAGGTGTTTCAATCCCGGTTACCCGGTAGGCCTCTGTAGTTGCAAGGGAAGCCTCCGGTACGGGGACAAAACAGGCGACTGTCTCTGTAGTGGTGAAACATGTCGCGGGTTCCTCAGTGGGAACCTGGTAGAGATCTAATTCTTCCATGGAGCATGTTATGAGCTCCGGCTCAAGAACGGAATCGGTTGCGATGTTGGTCGCTGGAACGGGTCGAGTTGCGGCCTCCACCGGAATGACACAGTCTATTGGCTCAGGTGACGGAGCAGGACAGGTGGTAGGCGAGGGTGAGGCGGTCGAGAAGCTGGTGACGTCGTCTGGGCTTGGAGAAGCTGTACCCGGTCGGCTCTGCTGCATCGCATGGTGTAGTCGTCTGCCTAGGGTCGCGCTCCAGCTACGGATCGTCCAGTCCACTGTCTCTAGTAACCGCACCCGGAGGTCTTGTAGAGCCTCTAGCCAGAAGTCGGGGCTGCCATCTATGGTAAGGGCAGGATCCGGACCTGGTTGGCTTATGGCTGCTCTGGCCTCCGCCTCGACCTCCCGCATCAGGTCTTGGAGTCTCATGCTGGACATTCTTCTTTGGAGGGAAACCACACCCGATCAAACCGGTAAGACGTTCTGGTTGAGCTGGTCAGGAATTCCGTCTGTGTGTCTATGTATGACACTCCCATCTCCTCTGGGCTTTTGTAGTCCAATCGTGGGAAAAGTCTTTGGGGTCCGCCCCCATGGTTGATTCGAGCAATCAGGGCGGACAAAGAGTTTGGCGCCTTTTGTCTTTAGCCCTCCCACAGTGAGGGGGGGGTTGACTCACTCCTGGGCTTCACGTGGCGGCTTCTTGTGGCGGGAACGCCATCTTGGGCGCCATCTTGACCCAATGGTGTAAAGGCGGGAAAGTTCTTTTAGGGACGAACAAAGTCCAATTGTAGACAATAAAGTCCAGTTTAAGCACAATATACCCGTTGGGTAACGGGCCTGCTCGTATCCTGTTCGTGACGCCATTTTCTGACGCACACCAGGGGCCAGGGTTACTCCCGGTTTATACAGGCGATTCTTCTCCTTCCTTGTCAGGGGTGGACCGCGCCTGCCGGTAGTGGGGCCCGGTGTAGTGCAGATCAAAATGAGGACGTCTTACGGGAACAGATTAAAGGGGGGTTTAATTTGTTTTCTTCGTGACGCCACCTATGAGTAGATTCGGTAAGGGCTACCGACGCTGCGGAACCTCCCGGGGTGATGGACAGCAGCAAGATGTTACGCTCCCCACAGGCTGAGCGGTGATCCCCGGGGGCTGGAGCTGCTCAAGATGTTGTGCGGCAGCTGCGGTTACCTTTAGTTCATGACGGACAGTTCATAAGGAGACACGGACACAGTTAGTCTCTGCAACGGTTCTTTACTGTAACCAGCAGGCAGTACATGGCTTACAGTGGTTGAGTAGAAGACCGGGTGGACTCAGCAGTGATAGTGCTCCTCAGAGATCCGCAGTGTACCTCCTTTCTACCTCCTTAGCTTCTCTTGCCAGCGTCGCCCAGGAATACCAGGTCGGGTACGGGGAGGCTGCTTCAATGCCCTATCCATGATGTACGTTCTGGATTCTTTGGGGAGCCTTGGGTCCCTCGGTGGGTACACCGCTGGTTAGACGACTGGAAACTGGCTGGTGGTGGGGTGCTCCTATAAAGCTGCTCCTCCACGGGGCTGGTTCGCGTGGCAGAGGTGAACTGCTGCCAGCTTCGGTACCAGTGAACCGGCTGTGAGTTGTGGGCACGGGAGTCTTTTGGGAACCCGTGTAGAAATGCCCATTCCCGGTGGTTAAGGCCTCAGGTGCTGACACCCGACCGGTGACGGCCCAGGGGCCCGCACGGAGTGCGGAGCCCCCGCTCCTCTCCAAGTTCTGTGTTCTAGGTTCTAGATTCCAGACTAGACTAGACTGACTGCTCTAGACTATTGTGTGTTCTACTTCACTACCCTAACACTCCACCCACCAGGACCTATGATTGGTCCCCTGTTCTAGGTGTTGTATGTTGGGTTGGATCTCTGAGTTAACCATTGCACTGCTTTGTCTAGAGAATATTGCGGCTGCAATACTCCCTTGTGACGCACTCGTTGCGGGGCGCCACACACACATCAATCACCTGCTGCACTGATTTACAGGGGGTTAAATCCTGGTGGATGGTTTACTTTAAACTAATTTATAAGGCTGGGCAAAAGCTTGAAACACTTCTTGATGTTGGATGCTTTGATATGTCCTGTGTCCGTTGATCCATGATTATGACCTTATGGCCAAAACATGTTGCTTTTCTGTTTCATAGACACCGTTTAATGGTTATGTTGTATACATATGAGTTACCAGTATTTTCATGTCTACTAACAGAGTTGTGGAAATCCTGTTTTCTCTGTGAGTTGTGGATGTACACAGCAGGCTCAGGTGCTGGTCCTGTTTCATATACAGTGGGTGCATGCTGTGTTATACAGTTAGCACATTCCTGGAAGACTATAAGCCCACAGAATTTATAAAGTCTTCTAGTGTAAAATGCTTCAGAAAACAAAGGCAAAAGGTAGGTCAGGTCACCAGTTAGGGGCCATTCGCATGATGCTTATTTGTTGGCAGCGGATCATTCAGGATACTCTCAAAGCATGTTGACAACTGAACAGAGCTTTAATTAGCTATAAACAGGTACAGATATGATAGGCTTTGTGGAATCAGGAATATACATATCTTAAGTGTTTCTGTGCAGCATCAGCAGGCTGCTTCTCCTCTCATGCGCATGCACAGGAAGACACAGGAAGCTGGTGACAGTTACATGGTCTTTCCTGTGTGTGAGCCTCTGGGAGTGCTTTTTTTTAAATTAAACTTTATAGACAATGCACAAACCTAGCAATAGAACACTTACATATACAGGAATGGAGTTGTTGCACTAAATATATCCCAACACCCCCACTCAACAACTACTTATCCTGTTAGTCCCATTGCGGTTCTGAAGTCCTCAAAC
Source organism: Allobates femoralis (assembly GCA_033576535.1). NCBI lineage: Eukaryota > Metazoa > Chordata > Amphibia > Anura > Aromobatidae > Allobates > Allobates femoralis. The sequence goes on from JARQOC010000005.1 coordinate 537,441,895, forward strand.
TTGGCTCTTGGCAATGGTTTTGTCATACCATCAGCTGACATCTTGTCAGACTCCCAATAAACAAACTCTAAGAAAGATGGGAGTGCTGGTGTCTCACGGTCCGCGCTGCTTCAGGATTAAATAAACTCACCAAAGAGCCAAAACGGTTTCCATCCTTTTATTCCTCCTCTCTCCTACGCGTTTCAGCACCACACCCGGCGCCTTTCTCAGGGATATTCAGGAAGGCGCCGGGTGTGGCGCTGAAACGCGTAGGAGAGAGGAGGAATAAAAGGATGGAAACCGTTTTGGCTCTTTAGTGAGTTTATTTAATCCTGAAGCAGCGCGGACCGTGAGACACCAGCACTCCCATCATTTCTTGGATTCATACCACTATCCAGTGGTTGGTGGAGGTCCTGCAGCAGCTGGAACATTGTTTCCAAAAACGCCTTCAAACCAGTTGTGGGGATCACAACTGGACCAGGTGAGCAGCTTCACAGCACCACCACTGCATATAAGTGTCACTAGTGATAGGGCACTATTGCGCCTCTTGTTCCCCCCCTATTTTATCTTTACAATAAACAAACTCTAGTACACCACGTTCCGCTAAGTCACTAATTGGTGATGTTTAATGTCGATGTGTTTAGTCCTTGCACTAATTTTCTCACTGCTGGCAAGTTTAATACATTCTTGGTTGTCCTAAACTACAGAAGTGCCCCGCTGCTTGTCTGTAACTCTCATTGCTGGAGTATGGTCGAACCTTTGGCTTCTTTCCTTTAGGTAGCTCTGTAAGCTCCCATGTCTGGAGTTGGTGAAGGGACTCCATCTCTTCATTAGCGGCATTTATCCACTTCTGCTTCTCATGTACAGGCAGTTTTTGTATCTCTTGCCATGACTGTGGCTCTGGTTCAGGAAGTGTTCTGACCATATAAGAAAGGCGTATAGCTGATATACCTTTGTTTGGTCTTTCTGATCTCCTGACTGGAGGTTGAGTTGGTTCTTCTGTTTCTTCCTTGCTGGCTTCAGAGTTTATCCAGACTTCAGTATTTTGCAATTGAAATTCTTGTTCTTGTTTCTTGAATGACTGGTGTAAGTTCATGGAATTTGAGCGAAACAGAGTTTTCATCAATCTCTACATCTTTGCTGATTGTTACTGTGTTGGTCTCTGGGTGCAAGATTTTGTATCCCTTTTGAATTTCGCTATAGCCCACCAGGACTCCTTGCTTTGCATGTGATTCCCACTTGGAACGTTTTTCTTTGGTGACATACACAAACGTTTTGCTTCCAAATATCCTAAGGTGCTTCAGGTTAGGCTTCTTGCAGTTTCATAGCTCATATGGAGTTTTATTTGTGGCTTTACCTGGCAGTGTGTTTTGAAGATAGCAAGCTGTCATGATGGTAGCAGAAACAGCGGCACTCAGGTGGATGAAGTGTAGTTGTAGCTTTATTAATTATAGATCCATGCGGGGAACAAGCAGGGAGAGAAGGAGGAGAATGACGACGGTGACCATTTCACGCTGACTGGGTTTCTACAGGTCCACCTGCACCTCCTTCCCTCCCTGCTTGTTCACCTCATGGATCTATAATTAATAAAGCTGCAACTGCACATCATCCACCTGAGTGCTGCTTTTTCTGCTACTTTCATGGATCTTCAATCTTAGCTGTGCACCGCTGGAGGAGGACTCCACTCTCTGGATCTGTCCTACACACCACCACACCGCAGGTCAGTGCCCGGTTTCTTTCTTATTGTACATGAAGCTGTTATGATAGCTTCTCCCCAACACATTGTAGGTAGATTCGCATCAAACAACATATTTGTTCCACTTTCACATAGAGTGCGGTTCTGTCTCTCTGCAATGCTATTCTTTTCTGGGTTGTATGGAATGGTTCTCTGAAACACAATTCCATTCTTTTTCAAAATGGTTTGCACCTTACCACTTGTATATTCAGTTCCATTATCTGCACACAGGGCTTTTGGCATTCTTCCAAATTTGTTAAACACTACGGCAAGACATTCTTCAAGTTTCTGTTGAATGTCATCCTTAGTGTGAAGCAGGTAGGCCACAGTATATCCAGATAAATCAATATCAATAAATGTGAGAAAATATCTCTTCTTGCTTGGAGTTTGAACATTCATTGGACTGCAAACATCTGTGTGTATCAAATCCAGTGACTGTGCAGATCTAATGCTACTTACTTTAGCAAAGGATTTTCTGGACATTTTCTCTTTAACACAGCTAGTGAACTTCATCATTTGACTACATTGCTTGATTTCAACACCATTTGCTAGTTGTCCTTGCTTCCTTACTGCTTCTAGGTCTTTGTGCCCAAGACGTCTGTTGCCATACCTGGATACAGTTCTTATGCAGATCTTGTCTAGCAGTGTACACTCTTTCTTCGCATTTTAGTTGATAAAGATCATTTTGGATTTTTCCTTCTGCAAGAGTGTGACCCTCCTTTGATATAATGCAGGTGTTGTCTTTAAAAGTAAACTACATTCCCTTTTTGCGTAAGCTTCTTTACTGACAGAAGATTGCTTTTAAGACTGGGAACATAGAGAACATCCTTATGTACTTTCAGCGCATACATTTCTGCTGCAACAGGTATTATGGCTGCAGTGAAATCATGGAGACAGTTCATCTGTGCTGTGTACAATGTCTCCAGATTCATGCACATAAGTTACCTGTGCACCTAGAAATGTTGCGCTGTAAGTACCATTACTCATTTCTGTTTGTGCTGAGGAACTGACATGGAGTACGATCCTACTTCTAAGTCATTTTGACCATTACTAGATGCCCTTTGGACTTCTTTCATCAAGGTCAGTGAAGAAGTCCTTATCATTTGTCATATGGCTACTAGCACCAGAGTCTATACACCATATATGCCTTGTAGATGAGCCTGTACTGGTATTAAAAGAAAAATCTGCATCTGTTGAGCAGCATTTATAGCTGTTTTCACCTTTTGATCACTTTTCTACTTTTTAAGCTGATTCATTCTTGCTTTCCATATTCTGCAGTCTGCTTTAAGGTGGCCGGGCTTTTTACAGACACGAGTTTCTCTTAGATTGCTCTTATTTTTAGGAAAGTCCTGTGTCTTTAATGCTGTTTGTGCTCTGGATTCATTACCGCTGCTTACATTGTGCATTATTCACTTGAATTCATCTACAAGCTTTCCTTTGACATATTCTAGTGTGAGTTCATCATCTGCCCTAATTGTTAAAGATTTTCCAATAAAAAAATGTTTTATCCTATTTTTGCATGACTTCTTGCTTTTTTTCCTATGTCTTTTACTTTGGCCCTTGGATCAAGTTTAATTACTTGGTCTCCATAAGGTGCCATGCGTTTATGAAATTATTACGACTTGACTCTATTGTATTTCTAATAACTTATTCCCTATAATGTAAATTCAGATTACAAAATGTACAATAGAAGGTTTTAGATGTGCATTTTTTTATTTCTCTCCATGGGATGGATGGTGTATTTGCATCAATGGTAATCTATGCTGGCATAGTTTTTGATCTCATCAGTCCACACCCATTGCATGGCATTTAACTACCAGCCAAATAGTCTACTGTTGTCTCACATAGAGGGAGCCATAAACAAATACTGTTCTTGGCAATCGTTCTGTAGTTGGATTCTCTAAGCAAACTGTTTTGAATGTGGGTGATACATTTTAGGTCATCTGATAATATATTTTTATTTGTTTGCCCTTGCATTTCCCTATTCTGTAACACTATATAAATATGTGGTTGTTTATCCTGTTTGGTTGTAAATGCAGTCAAATTCATTTCAACATTTATTGAAAAATCTTAGCATATAGGACACATCAAGGTGAGGATTGCACAACGCAAAGGTCAAGCAGGATCTCGTGTTATCGCACAAGATTTTGCCACCTTAGAAGGATATCATATTTAATTTTCCACTTGATACCCTTCATATTAATCGTGGGTCAATACCTATCTCCTTGTTTAGCAAGGATTCATTCAAGTGTCTTTTTTTCAAGCGAGAGAAAAATGGATTAAGTGGTTTGCGATTAATGAATACACAAATTCCACTATTGCTTATTTTGTTATTTTATTGATCTTCACTTCAATCTCGAGCCATAGCGACTTGATGGATGAATGCTCTGTAGGATGATTAATCTTCTGCAGCCAAGATAGGTCCACCAGGGTCTTCTCCAAAGTCTAGATGGGTCCACCAGGGTCTTCTCTGCCTAGATAGATACACCAGGGTCTTTTCCAAGCCTAGATAGGTCCACCAGGGTCTTCTCCAAAGTTATCTTGACAGTATCAAACCATCGGGTTGTTGGTCTTCCTCTTTGCCTTGTTCCTTCTATTCTTCTGACTCTGCTATCCTTCTCCAGTGATTTTTCTCTTTGTATGATGTGTCCAAAGTAGGCAAGTCATAGCTTGATAATCTTTGCTTCTAGTGAAATGTCTGGCTTGATTTGTTCCAAAACAGATGTGTTAGTTCTTCTTGCCATCCATGATATTGATAACATTCTTCTCCAGCTCTACATTTTCCACTATTCCTACACAAATAAAACACACGAGTTATTTACTTATTAATTTTTGATCAAAAAGTGCACAAGCCATTTAACCACAGCAAGGTAGACCTAATTTGGATGAATAGATGGTCTATAGCTTAATGACTTCTTCATGTCCCCAGAAGGCCTCAAATGTAATGGGAAGAGATAGGAAGTAGGCCTAAATAAGCATGTGCACAAATAAGCATATGTTATACAATCATATATAGACATACTGTGTCTCAGCACACTGATGATTTGTGTACCTGCATATAACCTTAATACTAAAAGTGTGCAGACCCCTTTTTTTGTAGATTATTTTGGTAAACGTATTTAAAACACTGATGTGTGGAGGGGGACTCCATAAAGAGCTTTTGTAAGAAGTCATGCCTCAGGGTTTGATCTGGTGACCTTGTGATCGGTGGTCTGATTCCCTCCCTGTTCAACCAGAGCTTGATGATTTCCTGTACAGGTGCTGAATTCATATTTACCTTCACATTTGCCATTTTCCTTATGGTGTGCAGGGATCACCTGTGTTCTGTTGCTCATTGTCTCTGTCCAATCACATTCTGGGTGTTGTTATATATACTCTCCTTTTCCATCCTTTTTTGGCGCCCCTGCAGACTGGTGGCCACAGTAAGGTACTGCAGCAGGGACTATAGGCAGGACTTCGCACAAACACCTGACATATCCCCTGATCCCTAGTCCTAGTTACTTTATGTCAGGCAGGGGATAGGAGGTGAACGAGTGTAGGCTGGAGTGAGAGGAAAAAGCCTGGGAAAGGGGTGGAGGAACTAGATTAAAACCTAGGAACACAAAGTTAGGGGAGCTCGGAAAGAGTTCTGGTTGAAGTTCCTGGCGTGTGTGAGGGGAGAAGGAATGGAACCCCTAAGCCGAGACACCCCATAAACCTGACAGACTGCAGGTCAGAGTGGAAGAACACAGACCCAGCGGCCTTTGCCAACGAATGGCTAGTCCGGGTCCCAGGCAGCCTCCCGTAGGAAGGAAGAAGGGGTCCACGGTGTGCCCAGAACAGCAGAGACACCGGGGTACTGGGCCAAAGCCAGGGTGCCGGACCTGTAGATGCAGCCGGATGCTTTATACCCCAATTGTGAATTAACTGGCATGGTGAAGGAACTTCATGCCCAGAACCTAGCCTCCAGTGCAGCAAAGAAAAGGCTGTCAGATAGGGTCAGGGAGACAGACTGAGATCTCCCGGGAAAAGACCCGCGACCGCTGGCCCCGAGCTAGCCTGTGGAACAGAGAGAGAGGCCCAGAAAGGAACAAGAGAGGAGGAGTAGTAACTGAGCGGTCCCAGCTGCAATGGTGTGTGTGAAACAACGGTAAACTGACTGTACCTTGTAACTTGTTGAACGTTACGAGTAAAGTGCCTGGTCAAGCTTGACACTGCTTGTGTGAGACTGTCATTTCTGTGTCCGCAGCGGAGGCTTGCCTGTAGAGCTGCACACTGACTATTTTAGCCGCAGGAGAGATCACTTGGAGAGACAGCACGCGGCGTCTGAATACTGAACTTCTACATCTGCCCTGGGGACAAAGCCCTAACCGTGGAGGGCTCACCATCTGGGCTGTCGCCATCAACATCATGCCCAGCGGACTGACCATATCCACACAGTGGCTTCCTGCCTGATGGTTGCCGCCGGCTGCGGTAAGACACAGCCTCTCCCCCTGCTGTAGACAGGCCTGCGTCGCGGCGGAGTGCTGACAGCACATGATCCAACCACCACCACCCCCCCGGTCTTCACTTGCGGTTGCGGCTGCAGGGGCGGCGGTGTCAGCTATTGACAGAGCCCCCCCTGGTCCTCACTCACGGCTGCAGGGGTGAGCACCCCCCCCCCGCTCCACACCACACTGTGTGGCTCAGGCGGCAGGGGGGCTTGATGCACCCCTGCATGCAGCAGTGCTGAGAAAGCTCCCCCCCACACCAACCAGGCTCTGCATGTACAATGTCTATAGAGAGTGAGCTGCGTATCACAGCAGGGGGCGTGACTGACTAGCTGACTTCTAGCTGACCTAGTCTGGCAATGATATTCTCCTGAAGCTAAATCAAACATTGCAGGTAAATAACAGCACACAGTATTATAAGAGATGCTTCGCTGAATTATGTGTGTTAATCCCTACAGCATGCTGTCTTCAGATTAGCAAAAACCCGCTGACAGATTCCTTTTAATGTGTGACCAATGTAATGCCTGGTTGTGCTACCATTGCCAAAGCGAGAGTCGTTGGCATAGGCTGTCTCTGGTTTGACTAATGGGAGAGGGGGAGCGGCGCTGAGTGGCGGACATATCCATGTAACATATAAATGTACTATAGGTTTTCTTCTTCACTTTTGCTTGTATTTAAAGCTAAAACTATCATTTCTTTTTAGCTAAGATATGTTTTTTCTGCCATGTAGCCATATTACAGTCACTATGGCACCGGCCAGGGGGGCAAACTCCTCCCTGCCACCCGGCCCAGCCCGCCTATGCTGGCAAACACAAGTTTTATATAATTAATTCACTGGGTAAATATCTGTAGCATAATGACAACACAGGCAAGTTTTTTATGACATACAGCTGACTGAGTATAATTCAGCTCTAGGCAGATGCTGGGATGTGCTGCTGGGATAGGGGAAAGTGAGGTTCACCATTCATAGTTCAGACACAAACCTATTGACATGACTGCTGCATATACTGTATATGGTGAAATAACAGTGCAATAAAGAGAAAGCCATGTTTTTTTTTAATTCAGCGGATTGTATTATCCATACACATTACATACATGAATGGCTGATTTATTTTGAGTGGTGGTTTTTTATATGAACAACCACTATAAATTAAATTCCTTTTAAAATATAGAACTTTTTTTTTCCATAAACTTCACAATCTTAATAATTTACATTTATTTATTGTGAAAACAAAGTGACAGCACTATCTTTCTGCTTCTCTTTCTTGTCCTTCGTCCTACTGACGATTCCCGTATATATATATATACAGTATGTGTGTGTATATATACAGTGGTGTTCAAAAGTCCTGCATAGGCGTGAAGAAAACTATATATTTCATACTTCTGCATCTCTACAGTGAAACTGGTGGAACATATATGTTTTGGTAATCCCTCATTGTATGCCATACTCATTTTTTAATGTCCCAAGTGTATAAATTTGTTATGGTATGCACATTTTTGATATTTTTTTTACAGCATAACCATACCTACACCAGTACAGTGTGTAGAATGGTGAACAGGTTTCTAAGTTCATTAACTTCTAATGCAAGTTCACACAGACTTAAATTTTACTTTTTAAGATTTATTATTTTTTATTTAATTCAGAGTCCTGAAAAGGGCCTTTTGAGTGCATCTTTAGCTTCTAATACTTTATTGGCCAGCCTTTGCTCTTGAGCACCAACTTGCATCTCTGTGGCATTGAGTGAACAAGCTTCTGCAGATGTTCACGAGTGATGATGTGGTTCCAGGCCTGTATCAGAGCCTCAATCAACTCTTTCTTGGTCCTTGGCTGTTTTTTTGATATCTCTATTGATACCTCGTGCCACAATTTTTCAATTGGATTGAGGTCCGGGGACTGTCTATAGTACCCACCATTCCGTTACTGTCTTAGCTCTGTGACAAGGAGCATTATCATCCTGGAAGATCTAATCCCCTGAAAACAGATGTTGAGCAGAAGGTAGCATTTTCTTATTAAGGATGTCTATGTATTTTTTTGCATTAACCATACCCTCCACAATATGAAGCCTTCCAACACCATTGGCTGCCATACAGCCCCAGACCATTACTTTCATCGGATGTTTCACAGAGAAGCTCAAACACTATGGCTTGTATTCTTCATGTGGAAACCTTCTCGCATAAGACTTGCCATCATTTCCTAAAATGCAAAAAGTGCTTTCATCACTAAATAGCCCTTTTTTCCCACTCCTCCTTCCTCCATTTTGAATATTTCAATGCCCACAGTTTTCGCCTTTGTCTTTGGCTGGCTGTCATCAATGGCTTCTTTCGGGCCTTGCACCCTCTCAATGCTGCTTCCAATCATCTCTTCCTAACAGTTGATGTTGCTACCTCAATATTGCACTTTTCTTGCCATTCTCGCAGAAGCTGAGGAGAGGTGAGCTTTCCATTGGCTAGGGATGTTCTTATCAGTACTCTAGCCTCCCTTTTAGTTGACTTTCTGGGACGACCAGATCTGGGCCTGTCCTGGGTAATTCCAAGCTGCTTATGTTTCTGCAAAATTCTTACGACTGTACCCTGATTACAGCTGACCTTCCTTGCGATCTGGGGGCCAGTATAACCCTCTTCATGTAGCGCCACAACTCACACACGATCCTCCGCTGACAAAAATCTGAAGGCTCCCATCATAAAGCTCTACAGTATGATCCACTAGATAGACCAGCAGATAAAACAAACAAACAAAGCAGCAGATGTGATGCAATCTAATGGAAAGTGATTGGCTGCCATATCCAGGTTATGATTGGTCATAAGAACTTCATCTGTGATTGGCTAATTTTGGATCTGAAGCTGTACAATATTTAATTGTGCTTTCAATTCCCATATTGTTGCAATAATTTCAGGCAAAACTACTTCAAAAGCTAAAAATATTACAGGGAGAGAATGCAAAATTGTATTCTGAACAAAACCATATATAATATGTCATATTAGCATCGAAGATATTCGACAGAAAATGTTTAAAACTTGAAAAACCAATTTATCCTATGCCTATGCAGGACTTTTGAACACCACTGTATATATATAATATATGTACCGATGTAATGGGATCCCTTGGTAAACTGTTAATTTATATTAGGGTATGCGATGATTCTCTCATGCCAAAGAATCAGGACAATTATGCAGTTCATATTCAGCTCCAACCAGGGGCGTATGTTGAAGCTCATGGACCCCGATGAAAAGGCTCCAACAGGGCCCCCAATTTTTTTTTTTCTATAGGCCACAGGGACTTTTGGGGTCCCCTAGGCTCCAGGGCCCAGGTGCAATTGCAACCCCTGCACCTGTGGTAGTTGCGCCCCTGGCTCAAACTTTGCTGCATCGAGTGTCATTCGCAATTTCTGATTCTCTTCCATACAGTAATCGAAGTACAGGTGCAGATAAGATGTAGAACGTAATTTCTCCATCCTCTCCATTGTTTGTATCAGTGTATATCAGATGACATCCAAATGCAGTCCAATGTTTTGGATGCACCCAATAATTTGTCTGGGTGCGCGCCGTCCGATATACTCTGCCATGTGCAGCATGTGGCGGTATTTTAGTCTTCCATATCAGCATGAGAAAAAAAACTCTAGTTGGCACTGTCCTATAGTATAACATTGGAGCGAGTGCTATCCAATAAAACATCGGATAGCCCCATCCCAGTTACATGCTAGCTATACACCAGTGTGAACGTACCTTTATTCTAACCAGGATGGGATTCAGCTTTCTGAGTGAATGATGAGTTTAGGACGTGGGAAGGAAGAAGAAGTGGCTTTAAAGGTACCGTCATATGCCGCCATGTCGCTAATAATTTGAAGTGAGCGCGCACGTTCTGGGCAATTTTTTCACATCGCTTCATAGATGTCACACGTAGCGATTTCGCGTGCAATCATCGGCGATCCTGCGTTATGGAAATCGCCTGACCAAGACCAGAAGCGATCTTCCCTTCTCACATTGCCACGTTAGACGCCACCACTACATCAGCAATGTGGGCGTAGAGTTTGGCCGCGGCAAGCAGATAGGCATGCCAGAGTGTGTTATAGCGCGCCCCTACCACTCTAATTGGCCTACACAACTGCGTTACCACCAAGCCACCAATTGCCGCAGATGGGGCGTGTAAAACAGAATGCTCAGGCACGCCTATGGGATTGATTCCAGAATGTCTGAGCTCGCTTTCTACATTGCTATCGCCCTATCACACGCCACGAAGCGCTGAGATAGCCTGGTGGATATCGCCTGATTTCACTGCAGTGCAGGGCAATCAGGCGACGCTCCACCGGCCATTTCTCGCCGTAGAATCTCCCAGTCACATGCCACTAAGCACATGCAATGTGGTTTCCACATTGCCAAATTCGGGAATTGCCAGCCATCTCGCCGGCGATATAACAGCGTGTGACGGTGCCTTTAAGTGGAGAAAAAAAAGCAAAATTCACAGACAGGTTATATTATAGAGTTTCTTATACTTATGTATGCTGTTGATTCATGCCCACCCCTGATAATGATCCTATTTACTGTAATTTTTGGCTAGAATTCGGATTTCCTCTATGCTGAACCCATCTACAGTCATCGTGACTGCACATATAATGTGTATTGCCGACACTTCACAATTAACAAAGCGCAAGGATAGGGAACAGGGATTATACAATCAAAGTCTTACTGCCCACATACAATGCTTTATACTTATACATATGTTCAGTCTCTGGGATTAAAAGGGACAAAGTTCTTCTTTTTCTTCTGTTCACTTGCTAAATCCTTTAGAACCCTCGATGAGTCACAATTAATATTGTTACATACAAACAGGCTAAAAAGAGGAAAGCAAGAAAAACCTTGCCTGAGTACATTACACAATATAGTCACTCTAGAAGCTAGTGATAGTGATCAATCCTAAATTTCACCTAAGGTGTGCAGCACCCATGAACAATGATGTCATTGTACTATCTCACGTGCCTGTTCTATGGATACAGCAGATAAGAGTCTCTGATTGATTTGCCCGATTATTAAACTGATTACACCATAGTTTCCTCCCCATTCCTGCAAAACTAGATTCAGTCATTCGCTATTTAAAAGGCAAAAGGTAATGAAATCTACACGTTTGAACCTATTGTAAGAATATATTAAAGTGTACCAGTCCTTTTGCACAAATGGCAGTGTATTATGTCCAGAAGCTGTCCTGATTGTTCTAAGCATCCAGCACTATAGGTACAGGGAGTTAATTTCTCTCATTTACCAGCATGCAATGCTCCTGCCATTGTACAATGACTTGCCAGTCCATTCGATGCTGAAGGGGTTAAGACTTCTTTGCTATCCTGCTGTGATTCACAGGTAGTTGCAAACTCAGCCACTGCCACACTCTTCCGCTATATATACCCACTCCTTACTCTTTTATTCCAGCTATAGTTCATTCTATGCTACCTGTAAAAGAATAGTTTCTGGAGAAAGCTGTGGCTTATCTTTCCAGTGGATGCAGTGCTAGTCTCTCTCTGGAGAAGATCTGGAGTTGTTTTGTACCTGTGCCTCCTCTCCATTGTGCTGTCTTTATATTGTAGTAAGACCTGCTCAACTAGATAGGGCAAGTCCAGGGTCAGCTAGGCCTAACATGTGGTCGCACACAAGTGGAAGGACCCATCTACAGATGTTAGGGAGCTCAAGGATCAGCCACAGGTGAGTTAGGTGGTGACCCCACTCCCTTCTCCCCGTCGTTACGGCCTTGCTTTATATCTTCCCTGGTGTATCCCTCCTTTTGTTGGTGTTCCCCTATGGGACACATAACAGCTGAATTGCCAATCATAAAATGAAAAAATGTATGCTTTTCTCCTGGACTGTATCTCCCTGCATTGTTATGTCTGAAGGCCATTCAGAGGCCACTGATCAGCTACAGCCTTTCAACCTTATGTCAGAGTGGAAATCCACTCTAACAAAAGAGTAATTGCTGCAGTTGATTGGCGGCTGTGATAGTCATGTGACATAACCATATCATGTGACTGCTGGTATCAGAGGAACAGCGCCGCCCCAGGAGGTAAATATATACTTATTAATTTTATGAAGGCCAATTTAGTAGCTACTGAGAGGTTGTCCAGTAGCTGACAACCCCTTTAAGACAACATAATTTTCCTACCTAGGTGATTAATGTTCCATGTATAATATTTTTTGGCTGACAGACTGTTGACTCTCCTATGCGCCAAAGGCATTAGTGCATTTAAAACCTCTGCACTTTTAAAGTGTTCTGCACGTGTATGTTCCACATGGGTAAAGGGGCAATTAAAGTCTATCGCCCTGTAATTGCACTCATACCCTATTGCTTCCTGTATATAGAATATAATTCCCTAACCACACAACTATAAACTACAGTTTGGACCTGACTCCCTAAAAGGCCATTGAGCAGTTTCTCATTCCTCCTGAGAACAAGAGGGAATGTGTCTATACACAACTAACCAGGATAAGGAAGATATGCAGGGATAGGTGTGGCGCCCTGCGTTACAGGCAGCCACAGAACCACCTCAAACATGGATGGATTTTCCACAGTAGGTATCACATACACCCAACACCTTCCACCCCAGACCTGTAGGGGGGTACGCTCCTTAAGCAAGATTCCCTATAAATACCGGTGCTGGGGGCGAAGTTAGTCAGGGTGTGCAGTTGCTAGGAGAACTGTGAAGACGTCCTGGTGTGTCAGAGCGCGTGTTAGGCCCGAGCCAGTTGACAAGTAACCAACCTAGCCAGCCTTTGCCAGGTGAGGGCCTAAGAATGAGGTGAAGGGCAAGGCGTAAGGAGTGAAGTAACAGCAGACTGGGGGCAGAGGAGCCCTACCGGTTCACCCCAGATAGCAACCCGGACACCGGAGTCCGAGTCTGCAAGAGAGCATCAAGCCTAGAGAAACAGCGGTTCACAGAGGAGACTTTGGTTTCCCGGACACTGTACAGCAACCAAGAAGGGAGACAGGCACTGCAGAAGAAGTGATAGCGGTAGTCCACACAGAGGTTTCCCACCACACAATGCAGACGAGACACAGAGGGGCCAGGCCTAGTTTTACATGGGTCAGAGGTTTCACGAAGGGAAAAGTAACAAGGAGGCCTTATACCCACTCACTGTGGAGATCTCAGAAGTGTATCCCGACCACTGGAGTGAGCCTTGGACAGTATCTTCAATATCACCAGTAAAGGTACAGAAACAACTTCCAGTGTGTGTGTCCGTTTCTCCAACCCTTACCCTGTTTCCCGCCCAGAGACAGTAGCAGCAGCACGGCTGTCTAGACACCTCTTTGTCGCAAATCCCCGTCACCTCATCACAACCCTGCTCCGCCTGTGGGGAGCTATACCACCCAGCTGCCCGTCCATCATCCAGCAGCGCTGGTGCCATCACCAGAAACCACAGCTGGCGTCATAGGTCATTTATTCTTTTTGTTCCTTTAATTTTTCCCTAATTTTCAGTTGACCACCAGGGCTTCGGGTCCGGGCAGGCCACCAGCGACATCCCCCAACTGCACGCCCGGGTTCCGAGTTCCCATGGACCCCTGGATGAATCATAGGCAGAAAACCAAGGTAAGTGAACATAAAGCCATGTTCACAAGGGGTAAAGGAAATAAGAAATTCAAGCAAGGTAAAACCTCCTACCAACCTAACAGAGCAGAAAAAAGGTATAAGAAAGGTAAATGAGAATACCCAGATAAATACAACACTGGTCTCAGCCTACCAGGCAAAATCCCTTAGCTGCAGAGCTGGACCTCCTTAGCAGAAATCCACATAGAAATATAGCCAGCAGATGTGGCGCCCTGTGCCTGGTAAGCCACAGAACCAACTAGTTCACTAAGGGATTTCAACATCTGGTACTCACATACACCCAACACCTTGCACCCCAGGCCTGTAGGGGGAGCCCAACTGGTTGCTGTTAAGAGATCCCCTATAAATACAGGTGCTGGGGGGAAAGCAGACAGAGTGTGCAGTCACTAGAAGAACTGTGAAGTTCAGCTTAGAGCTAGTGAGCAAAAACTGGTTATCGGAGCCATGCTAGGCCCTACACCAGTACCCTTCCAGAGCCAGTGTGAGGGTCCAGAGAGTGAGGACCGCAGGTAGAGGCGAGGAACACTTCAGAGGGGGCAGAGGAGCCATTCTGGCTCACCCCAGGAGAACACCAGTCACTGGAGACTGAGTCTGCACACAGGGAGAGAGAGACCATCCCAGCAGAGAATCCAGCACACCGTGGAGGCTTAGCTTCCCGGACACCCGCAGCACCCACATTTTGAGAGCCAGGGACCGCAGGAGAGATAGCGGTAGCCCAAGAGAGAGCCCTCAGTGCAGCAACACGGGTGTGGAGGAACAGGAGGTCGGGTCCAGTTTCATGCCAGACAGGCTTAGAGAAAAGGAACAGGACAAGGAGACCTATACCTTACTCGACGTGGAAGTCCCAAAGTACATCCTTCATCCCTGGATGTGTTTCCACCAGTAAAGGTATCAAAAGAGACTTTATGTGTATGTCCATCATTCTAGACACACACAATAACGACTACACTGCCCTATTCCACTATTGCTACTTCCAACACCCCGGGGACTTAGCCCAGCCTGTAGAGGGCTACAACACCTTGCTGCCGTCCATCACCCGGAGTTCCCCGCAGCGCCGGTGCCATCACCGGACCTACAGGTGGCGTCACGACTGACAACTTTAATCCCTGTAAATATACCCCTTTTATTGTCACCCAAGGGCACAGGCTCGGGCACGGACCACACGTGACATCCCTGCACCCGACCGCCCGAGACCTGAGTCCCTTGTGGCCCCAAACACAGAGAAGGCGGGTGAATGGAGAGTATAAATAGCCCCACCCAGGCTGTGATAGGACAAAGACAAAATAGGAAAGTTAGAACACCTGACTAGCAGCCAAGCAAGGAAAAAAGATAAATGAACAATCAGCGTGTGGAAAGGGGCTGATTAGGCTGTGACTCAGCAAGGTAGAAAACTGACTAGACTGCAAGATATTGAGACATGACATTACATTTACACCTCTGTTCCTTGTGCTTCCCTGCTATGTAAATCTATATATTGCTTTATTCCTCCCTCTTAAGTTTCTGTATTCAGTATAGGGCTCCTTGTGGAGGAATCAGTCATTTTGCTCATCTGAAAATACATTGTAGATGTGAGAATTCTCTGTTAAGATTTACACCGGTTGCAGCAAGGGACCAGTAGGAATTACAGATCTCTCTAGGATTAGAGTGCACTTACTGATAAGTGAAGAAGTATTCCTAGCAATGCTTGTTCCCAATAACTGGCCTGGCTAAACAGTTGCCAATCACCAGTGTACCGAGTAAAATTCACGTTCATCAAATAAGATGATCTTAAAGTTCGATTAAAAGTCATTGTTTTACACAGCAAATCGTCTTGTGTAAACAGGATGTGCTGCCGAGAACATTGCTATTCTGTGCATACAGAACAATTGCATTTGTTATAAAGGGAATCTTAGCACAGAATGACTGTTCAAACCAAGGTCATGCGCTCAGTGCATCATGGCGTGGCCAAGCATTTTAGAGCATTTAAGTACACCTTCCCACCTGCTTATTTTCCCTCTTTCTACGCCTTTTTCTGGTTACATTAAGCCAGAGCTGTCAATGAAAGTATGTGTGCACATAAATGTTTGGTCCTGCCATGATGCATCGAGCACCTCTACTTGGTTTGAACAGTCCCTTTAATAATTCCCTGGGTATACACGAACATTGAAAGACTTCAGGAATTGTCATACTCCCACAGTTCCCATAACCAGAATTTCGCCTTTCTTTCACTCTTGACCTTTTTTCTGGTTCACATTATAAACTTGCTGTCATTTGAAAGTGGTACAGGGCATGCAGTTTCCTACATGCCAAATTCAGGAAAAGTAAAGCCTCCTTAGTGGCATACCTTTTGCCAGAAATGTTACTCCAGTCCCTGACTGGACTAGTATTTCTGACAAGGTGTACGTAGGCGCACGCCAAACAGAATATACATCGAATTCATTTGATACAAAAAGACAGCGGAACTCTTAAATATTAAGACATATAATATAATATAATATAATATGGAACAGCATTATAGTTAAGGAGACATGAATAAAATTAGTCATTTAACTTACTAATATATGGCCATGTCGATAACCGCCCAGTTGCCACGTCAAGGCAGTTGATGGAGTGCTGCAGCATTCTCTTGTTTAGATTATAGAGTCATGCCCTCTGCTGTGCACCCTTTCCCCACTAGTTTCAGGGGCTAATGTTTTCTGTTAGCTGGTTTCTACTCATCCATGCAAATGGAGGTTTTTAAATCCAAAGAGAGACTATGACTGAGTGTAAGTTCCCAGCAAAATAAACACGCCTCAACATGGCTTCTGGGTGGTTAGCAATGTGGCCATATTTGCAAGCTAAGTGTCTCATTTTTTTCACATCTCCTTAGCTATAGTGCTGTTCCATATAACTTTAAATTACGTCTTAGTATTACAGAGTGCTGCTGTTTTTAGTTACAAGCTGTCGTGTTCGACGTTAAACCTGTACACATTACATGTTGGAGTGTCACAGTTTTTCCTTTCCCAAATTCATTTGATAGCAGTACAGTGGTTTGGTGACAGCTATTGCATGGAAACTGCACTATTTCCATGCGACGGCTGTTGCAAAACCACTGCGCTGTTATCATTGATACTTTACACCAGCCGGCAATCTGCTCATATTCTGATGAAGGTCCTCAATTACAGACCGAAACATCAACATTTTTTTATACATTTGATTGCCATTTAAACAGTATATTGAATTGTACTTTCAAGAAGTAAGCATTGCTTTGTCTTTGCTCCCATGTGGATCTGTAAGCCTGGGCATTTCTTCCTTGCCCGAGGATTCCCCTGCATTTTCCTCAGTTGAGGTATTTTTCTCAGCTCTTGGCCTCATCTATGACCCTGACAAAGTTTCTGTTGCTGAATCCAAGACCCTCGAGCTGGTTCCTGGAGGTCAAAGAGTTGAGGACTACTGCTCACAGTATAGATCTTGGTAGATACCTCCTGGAACAATCTGATCTTCGGAGTCAATTCTGTCCGTATATTCATGGTCATTTTTGAGTCCTGAGTTTATTTTACATCATAACTGGACCTCTACTTGAGCAACATGCTCAATTAACTTAGGGGAGTGACGTATATATCTCTACTCCATCAAGATGATAGCTGAAAATATCATGAAGAGAGGATAGAACGAAAAGAAGTGGGGTAAAGTTGGCTAGAAGTGTCTAAAGAAGCAGTAACATTATCATGTAGCATGAGCGCTGGTTAAGTTGGTTCATTTTCCGTCCGTATAGTGTAAGGGTGCTTCCACACTACGGATTTTTAGGGAGCCGATGCTGTCCGATATAAATCGGACAGCATCGGCTACCTTCTGATGCTTGGAATCGGGTGCCAAATAGGCACCCGATTCTGGCATAAAATCGTTGCCGGGCTGAAAAAAAAAGAAAAAAAAAAAAAGTTTATTCTCACCTCCCCCCGAGCCCCGCCGTCTCCCGCCGTCTTCCTGGATGTTCCCGGTGGCTTATGCAGGTTCCCGGTGGCTGCAGAGGTCTTCCTCTGCTGTTCAGGACCTGCGGTGATGTCACAGTCACGTGACCGCGGGTTCCACCATGGTAACCCGCGGTCACATGACTTTGACATCACCGCAGGTCCTATACAGCAGAGGAAGACCTCTGCTGACACCGGGAACCTGCATGAGCCAACGGGAACATCCAGGAAGACGGCGGGAGACGGCGGGGACTCGGGGGGAGGTGAGAATAAACTTTTCTTTTTTTTTAACCCCTGCACTCTCAGTTGAGCATTTTTACTGTACTGAGCATGCTCAGTACAGTAAAATAGGGTCCGAGGAGACATCAGATGTTTCCTCGGACCCTTCTCCATGGGGCCCCATGTTATAGGGATCGGGTCAGATCGGATGTGCACTAAATGCCATCCGAGTTGGTCCGATCCGAGTCTGTCAGATTTTATTTTCGGTGCAAAAATCGTTGCAGGCAACGATTTTTTTCACTGGAAAAAAATCGGGAAAAATCGGGCAGAATCGGATCGGACCAAATCGGATGGCATTTAGTGCACATCCGATTCGGTCCGATCCCCATAGGGATGCATGGGGTCCGAAAATCGGTCCGATGCTGTCCGATTTTTATCGGACAGCATCGGAAATGAAGAAATCGTAGTGTGAAAGCAGCCTAAGTATGCACTGTATAAATATACGACCGGACTAGTGAATCTGCCCCAATATTTGGTGTTAGGAAAGGTATTTATCTGACAGATTCCCGTTTAGTGAGTGCACTTGAGCAGCGCTTTTGGTAATGTATTTCCGTATAGCCCTTTCATCAACGCATTATGCACTGGGAACTCGGAGTATTATGCTATAAAGACCATAATTACGAACATAAATATGCCTCATTCCCACAAGAATCATCTGCACTTGACACTTACTGTGATTGATAAATAAACAGAACATAGTAATACAACGTACAATAAAACCCCTGTCCTCGCTTTATGACTAACAGGGGTTTGTTTTTGTTAATGGGTTTGTTTGGAACCGGCTCTGCCAACGTGTGGGAATTATTGGGAGACGCCTGAGCCTAATTAACACAATATTATAATTGCAGGTTTAGTGTACTGGGCAGAGGCTTCAGGGCTCTGGCTGTTTGAATTGTAATGTAAAAAGCTTCTACAACCCCCCTGAAAAAAATCTTCATTTCCAGATTATGATATCTGCCGGCTTTAAATTATGGCATTTTGGGGGCGGTGTCACATGAGTATATTAGAGTACCAACATTACATGACGGAAATAAGTGATCACAAGTGAGGAAAGTTCAATAAATGATATTAGACAATGAAAAACAGTAAATTCAAGTACTGAAAAAACCATGAATTTCATAGTGTCATACCACGATCCAGTGACTTCTTGCTCTGTGGTCGGTTTCCATCCCTGCTGAGTCAACGCCTGGTCTGTCTCTGTCCAGATGTTGATGGTTCTTTTATCTTGGCTTTTCTCTTTTGCTTTGCTGCTAGTCAGTTGTTCTCACTTTCCTATTTTGTCTCTGTCCTGTTACATCCCAGGTGGGGCTGCTTATACTCTACTCTCCTCTCACCAGCCTTATCTGCTGGATATATTTATATGTGAATTACTGCTAAGATTCTCCAGCCCTACAGCTAAGGGATTTTGCCTGTGTAGACCAGTGTTGATATTACTCTGTCTTCTCATTTGCCTTTTCTATACCATCCTTCTGTTTTCTGTTAGGTTGGTAAGAGGCTTTCCTTTCTTGCATTTATTCTTCTCCTTTTTCCCCTTGTGCACATGCTTTTATTTTGGGCACCTTGCGTCCCCTTTTACCTCTGCACATTTTCTCTGTTTGGTTAGTTGTATGTGGTGGCATCCCCTTTGATTCCGCAGGAGGAACGAGAAACAGCTCAATGCCCCTCTAGGGAGCCAGGTCCGAGCTGTGGTTTCTAGTTGTGCAGCTAGGAACATTCTAGAGTGTACAGGAACCAGTAGGGTGTGGGTGCGGCTACTGTGATTGAAGCTTTGTTTCTCCCTTTACCTGAGTTGATGCGTGCATAACACATAGTCTTAAAGCGGTTTTCCAGTATCCGACTATTTCTCAGAATTGAGGACACCACTAATCCTGACTAAATCCATAACTCCATTTGCTGAAAGGCAACCCCAAACTTGGAAAAAATCCTTCACCATGCTACACTTTTGCTGCCAAATGCTCATCGTTGTACTGCTTTAGGAAAAAGAAAGAACCAGGGGCGTAACTACAGTAGGTGCAGAGGTTGCGATCGCACCCGGGCCCTGCAGCTTAGGGGGCCCCAAAAGTCCCTTTGGCCCATAGAAAAAGACTAATAGTATTAAAGATTTCCAATAATTGGGGCCCCGTTGGAGCTTTTGCATCGAGGCCCCTGAAGCTGAAGTTACGCCATTGGAAAGCACCAAAAAACAGTACGGGTCAACAGCATCTTAAAATGAACAGAGGACATGAGTTTCATGAATTACATCCACTTTACTTGAATTCTTAAATGTCCTGAGTTTTTGGTGCCAAAAAACACAGCACAGAAAATACAGCATTTATGCTACGTCGGGACAAAGCTTTAAAACCCTTGATCCTTTGAAGAAAAGTGAATATGCCCATGTTTACACCTCCATTAGGTATTTCATTTATAGGGGAAGAAACAATCCACTACTTGATCCATTATTTGAGGGGTATCACTGTTGTCCAATGGACTAACTTACTTAAAAAGGTCCTGTCACCAGGTCATAGGTGTCCAGTTTTTGGTCTTATTTTCTTCTCTCTACTACCCTGAGTATTCTGGTTTTTATTTCTTTTATATCTGCCGTAGTGTTCAAGAGATAGTGGCTTTTTATTTAGTGCTATGTTTTATGTTCTTAATCAAAGGGGCGTGTCTCACAGGGTAATAAGGTAGAGTAGCATAAATACACGCCCCAGAGGATCCTGTGAGTCACGCCCTCCTTTTATAAAGATCATAAAAGAAGGTAATAACAAGGCCCGTGTCTTTGGAACTGTAACAGAATATTCTGGGAAACAGCAGGAATAAAATAAGAGCAGAAAGTGGCCACTTTTCACCTGGTAACAGGGCCTCTTTAATATGGGGTCCATGATCAATTGGATGGGAAAAATAGCTTTGCATGCTAGTCTTTCTGAGACTGTTGGTGGAGGCTCCGAGCCGTTGATGGCATTATGAATATGATTTGTAGATTGCTGTTGTGTAACAGCAGGAGGGGATTAAAAACAATTAAAAAAAATCACCTCTTTGTGTCAGAACATATTTACATTAACTTCAATATAAAGCTACCAGTTAATGACTCAATTACCCTGGCGTCTCTGTATATGAGGTTGTGACCCATGTATGGAGGTGTGAGAGAGCAGTGGGAGCCTTGAGCAATGGAGAAGTCTGCAATCGCTTTCAAGTAATGTCTCTGTTTTTACACGTAAGAGTGGAATCATTGTTCGGAGCCTTTATCACATTTTGTACATTCTTGTTGAAGAATGTGAGAAATGTGTGTACATGGGTGATGCTGAAATACATGAAGACACATTGTGTCACCTTTTGTATATTAGGCCATATGCACAGTTGTGTAAAGGCTAAGATTGTCGTTACTGCTCCAATCCTTTGGCCAGAATATATGGAAGGGGTTCTAAATGTCAGGTAAAAAATGGATACATTTAGGTTAGACCTCACTCAGACATCTGTATATATATATATTTTTTACATTTTTTTGCAGTCTTTAGTGATGAGCAAGTACTACCATGCTCCGGTGCTCGATACTCATAACAAGCATTTGGACGCTCGGATCAGGGAGGGCCACCTGTTTACCTATTACTATGGAAGACAGTGGGGAACTCAAGCATTTTTCCAGAAGAGTTCCCTGGAAAATATTTAAGTTCCTTATTGACTTCTATTATACGGTACTTGAGTCCCGAGGCACCCGAGTATGGTAGTGTTCGCTCACAGGGCCGCACCGTCCATTGGACAGTGTGAGCCCTGAGTACTAAGCGGCAGGAGCCAGGGGGAGCGTCATTGGAAAAGGGGGCGGCGCCAGCAGCAGTGGCCGGCTTCCAGCTCCTCAGCGCCACCCGGCAAGATGGCGGCGGCGCCGCACTTGTGCAGGCTACAGGGGCGGTGGGGAGGCTGAAGGCTGCTAGCACCCCCCCCCGCACCTCACCTCACCCTAGGCTACAGGGGCGGCGGGGCTGCAGTCTACTAGCACCCCCCCAGCTCCTCACCTAAGTCTACAGGGGCAGCGGGGCCGCAGCAGTCTACTAGCACCAACCCCCCCTCGCTCCTCACCCAAGGCTACAGGGGCGGCGGGGCTGAAGTCTGGTAGCACTCCCCCGGTCCTCTATACGGCTCAGGCGGCGGGGGGATTGATGCACTCCTGTTCGCTCATCACTAATCATTCTTCATTAGGCTGGTTTCACACTAACATACTTTTGAATCTGGAGGCATGCAGGAAAAGCCTGCCTGCCCCCGGATTCCCGTGCAATGACAAACTGGATGCAACCGCACACAAGATGCATATTTGGTCTCTGTGAAAAAACTGAACACCTGCATCGACCCAGATCCAGGGCAGGTCGTACACAACTGGTTGCACCCATAAGTGTCTTTAGAAGGCAGAGATTGACCCAGCGATGGGGAAAAACGGCAGCACGTAGAGGAAAAATACATAAAACTTCACTTTATTGCAAATCCATAAAAATATATAAAAATAATGCACAGTGTGCGGCAGTCAGATCTCAGATCATGATTAAGGCTTCCATTTTAGCCAAAACGCGTCGCTCTTAACCGTCCTATGGACTGATCTGACTGCTGCACATTGTGCATTATTTTTATATATTTTTATGGATTTGCAATAAAGTGAAGTTTTATACAATTTTCCTCTACGTGCTGCCGTTTTTCCCCATCGTTGGGTCATTCTCTGCCTTCTGGTTTCCATAATCGGCGGTTTCCAAGCCGTGACTCGTGCTATAAAGGGGATTCTCGGAGAAGGACATCAATGGTGAGATGATATTTCTACTTTCTTGTACTAAGCCATAAGTGTCTCTGTTTCCAATGAAAGTCAATGGCATCGAAAACTGATGCAGGTGCATCCAGTCTGTGATGGATTCACACTGATGGCGAAAAACACCAGTGTGAAACCAGCCAGTCTGTTTTTAAAATCAGTGAGCCATCTATTTTGCTCAAATGCAAGGAAAACAGAAACATTTCCAAGCTTCTTCTTTTTATTAAACAGTAATAGCACTCGGATGACACCCGGATGGATTTGACTCACACTCACAAATGGCTTTCCTTGATACTCATTGACTTGAATGGGTGAGTTTGATCCATGAAAGAGACAGATATAGGTTTTCCAGTGAAAATTCCGTTTGGTGCCTCCTCCTACACAGCTCAAATCTTTATATAGTCGTCATGAGACCGCTCATACGTTATGTGATTTTCACACTTACGGTGACGTACCGAGGAGTTGCTCTTCCTAATTCTTTCAGTGTTCAGTGAAACACTACAGCCCTGCTTCATTAAGAAACACAGGAAGAAAAGCTACTTGGCACATGAGCGTAAGAATGAAACTCACATACGAGTGGTCACATTATGGCCGCTGGAACCATTAAACAAAGCTGACAGAGCTAACAGTCTATTAGATGCTCTTAGGGTTGGGTATTCTTCAGTTCTTAATGTTATGATTAAAGGGATTGTCCAGGTTTGTAATGAAAATCTGTAGTCGCTCTATTGCACTGCAGACTTCCGAATCCTCACGGCTTGTGCACTGCATGCAGGATTCCTGGCAGCAAGAGCGGGCGGTCTTGGCTGCGACTTGCATACTGGTGGCGCTCATGGCTCTGAGGTCACATCTCAAATAGCAATTTCCGAATGATCAGAACAGTGCGCTGGAAGATTTACCTATAAACAAAGTCTATGCACTGCTCTTTTTGCGAGTAGAGCTGCTTAAAAAATGCATAGATTTTTCTGGATATGAAGATCTCATTCCATTCTAGGTCATTTTGGTGGCAGAATGCTTATAAGGATACTGAAAAGTATGTCTGTAATTGCAGATTCTGTGCCAGGGCTAAGAACTCCCTTTGGGTTCCAGCGGGTTTACTCTTGTCTAGCGAGGATTTGTCACGACCCAGTACTCACTTAAACATGGACTTTGTCACTGATCTATTGGGAGGCTGGGAGTTGATCTCTGCCACGGAACTCCGACTCCCGTCCGCCACCGCTGATTGGGTGGCCGGGCACACTCACAGTGACATTTCATGTGAACGCATGCGGACAATCTCTTTTGCGTTCACATGAAAGTGTTTGCGTTCGGCACTAAGTATGGGTATGCACAGCATACGCTGCAGTGCTGAACGCAAATCTGAAGCCTGCCTAACAAAACACAACCACACTGTGAAATACTAATGCATGCAATTTTAAACTTAAAGGAATATATAACAGCATTATAGCTACGGAGATGTTAAAAACATGTGACACTTGGAATATAAATATGTCCATATTCATAACCGCCCAGTAGCCACGATGAGGCGTTTCTCTTAAAGGGATCCTGTCACCTCCAAAACGCCTCATAAGCTAGCAAAACATGTCCCTGCAGCATCCTATCACTAATTTCACACTTCTTTTGTCTCCTAAAAGCATCCTGTGAAAGTGCATGAAAACGTTTTAATACTTACTCATTAGTGATTATAATTAGCAGGGGCCATATTCTTTAGTCACCAGGGCGTGCTGTTTTGCAGCCTCGAGGATCCACCCTCTCTCTGTCTGTGCTGCTGTGATGTGGAGCTGAAGGCAGGACTAATGATTTGCATTCTGTGAGTGATAGAGGGGGGAGGGTAAAGCCTGCACAAGCAAAACACACAGACAGAGAGAGGGTGGATCCTGGAGCCTGCAAAACAGCCCGCACTGGTGACTAAAGAATATAGCCCCTGCTAATTATAATCACTAATGAGTAAGTATTAAAACGTTTTTATGCACTTTCACAGGATGCTTTTATGAGACAAAAGAAGTGTGAGCTTAGTGATGGGATGCTGCAGGGACATGTTTTGCTAGCTTAGGAGGCGTTCTGGAGGTGACAGGATCCCTTTAAGTGTGAAATTAAATTATCAGTCGTAGCCTCTCTTTGGATTTAAAAATCTCCTTTTGAATGGGTGAGTAGGAACCAGCTAGTGGGGAAAGGGTGCACGGCAGAATATGAGACTACTTCATGTAGTGTGTAGGTCTCTCATCTGTCTAGCTTGGATGAGAAAGTTAATTACAGATTGATTAAAATCAGAAAACAGGTAGGAGGGGGTGTTTTGTTAATCATTGTCCAGGCCAACAAAAGGTGAATTTGCATATATAGGAAGGCTCCTGTTTGAGATTTTGTAGTTGTCATAAAAAAATCTACATTTTAAAGTGGCATCTAGAAGGTTTGCCCCCAAATTCATAGCTCCTTACAGTATTATTGAAGTGTTGAATCCTGTGATGGTTAAACTTTAACTCCCTTTGGCTTGGAAGATCAAAAAAAAATTCTCTCATTTTTTTTCCTTTTAAAAAGATTTGAGGGGACACCTGGTTCTTGAGATGTAATTAATTTGAAGGAGGATTGGGAATATGAGGCAGGGTGAGTGCTGAGTTCCAGGCCTGACTACATTGTGCCTGTTGTATAGATTGGTGGAGGAGAAATAATGCTAAGGGTTTTTTTTTCAGCAGTTGGCCTGGTCTCCTTAGCTCAAGCAAGGGAGACCTTAATGATTCAGCATAACACATTTTAGACAATTGAATGCTTCCATCTTTTTGGAAACAGATTTGGGAAGGCCCTTTTCTGTTTTCCATGACTGTGCCCGGTGCACAAGGTCCATAAAGTTATGCTTGTTTTTTTTTATGTAGAATAAAATGACTGGTCACACAAAACCTGGACCCTAACTGTAACAGATGTATGTGGATACCTTGAGGAATCTGATGACGTAGGGCAAGACAAGACAGAGACAAGGTTTTAAGTTCAAGTCTATATTTTCACACATGCAGGAAAAATAGGTTTGGATGAAGGTGCCGCAAACAAAACAGCAGGGCAAAACCAAGAGGGCAAATTCATAAAGTATTTCAGAAAATAATCCAGAAACTCGTCGTGATAAGCAGTGGAAGTAGTCCTTGGAAAACAGTTCATACAAAGCATAGCTGATGACTGAAATAGTCTATAAGTAACAGTTCATACACTGCGTAGCCAGTAGCAGAAATAATGAATATGAAACAAGAGTCCAGAACTTAGCACTGTGTAGTGTTTTTAGAGACACAAATCCAAACAGTCCAGAGAACCACACTGCAATAATATACCAGACCAACTATATAACCGTAGCAGAATTTACGTGCAGCAGAGCAGTCTGTAAGCAACTGGCAGCCGAAACAATCCTTGAGGAGCACAGCTTGCTTCTGGAAGCCAACCTGAGTATGGGTGAGGCCAATCCGAGAAGATGACTGCAGAGAAGGGATGATGAGGCAGCCCCAAATTGCTGGAGATGGAACAAGATTAAGAAGAAGCACTGCAGAGCCACGTAGGAGCAAAATACTCAAGAAAAGCCCAGAAGTCGGACAGGAGCTTAAATAGGCAGGGCACACATGGTGGTAATGAAGCAGCAGACGCCAACTTGGATAAGAGCAAGGACACACAGGAGGTAACCTGGAAAAGCCGGGATCCTAACCTCATCTAACACCTTTGTGATGAACTAGTAGAGATATTGTGAGCACGGCCTTCTCCAACATCAATATCTGACCACAAACATACCATTCTGGATGAATGGGAGAAAATGATGTAGCAGTCACATTTATATGTGTATTATAGATGGCTCTTCACACAATAAGCTGAAAGAGGAGGAGAAGAAATGTGATGGCCTTGTTTTAATCATTAAATACATTTACAGCTACTTTATGGTAAGATCATGAGCTGTGATTGGGAGGTGCAAGGCTACAAAAAGAGGGTGTACTACGAAAAGGAGGCTTGACTTTTAAAGGTAGCAAATCAAACAGTTTTCCTGCATAATTTAAGAAGTTTAGAAGTCAGTTTAATGAACAGAAAGGTATTTTCTAATCAAAACAACTCCCTTCTGCTAAGTGCAGGAAAATAATATAAATGTATTCATGTTCAGTGATTTATTTCTCTATAGAGCAATCAGATTGTATAAAGAATTGTCAATGCGCTTTTCTAATTTACGCATTAACATGTCCTAAGGCTACGTTCCCACGATGAGTGTTTGATGTTGCAGATATTCTGCAGCATTTCTGCACTGATAAATTAGGTTGAGTTTTTGTCTGTCTTTGGTCTCTAATGCTTTAAATAAAGCTGCTTTGTTTTTGAACTTCCTGGGATTTTGGCTTTCAGAAAACCTTTTTGACCCAGGTGTGGATTACACCTGCAGATTTTTTTCACCTACTCCAATTCAATGGGGAAAATCTGCCCATAAAATGCCGTTTACCCACAAGAGAAATTGACATGTTGCAAACTTCAAACACGCGCCACAGGTCAGATTATGCTGCATAAACAAAAGTTAATTCTTTTTGCTAGAACTGTAAGGGTATGTGCACATCTGACGTTTCTGCATCTTTGCAGACCGTCAGAAAACCTGAGCAGTGTCCCTCGTTTTGTTAGCGATTTTCTAGCGATTTGCTAGCGATTTTGTAGCGATTTCCTAGCGATTTTCAGCGTTTATACAGCGTTTTGTTAGCGATTTTCTTGGCGACTGGTTTTTGTGCTAGACACGCTGGAAAAACGCTAAAAAGAAGTCACTTGCTCTATTCTTGACAACTGGTGGAAAACCGGTGAAAAAAGTGGAAAGGAGAAAAAAAAAAAGTTCTAATGTGCACAGCGTTTTCTGAAATCCATTGACTAGCATGTTAATCCAACCGGTGGTTAGGATTAACATAAAATTAACATAAAACTCAGCGGAAAACGCTGGCAGAAAACGCTAAAAAACAGCTAACAAAACTCCCAGTGTGCACATAGCCTAAGACTGTGATGAGTTTTTAGTGAGTTTTTACTGCTTTGTAATTTTGCTGCACAAAAAAATGCAGAATCAATGTTTTCAAAATGGACAAAAAGGTCTGAAACTAAGCAAAGAGACAGGCCCAAGGAAGCGGCACCAGCGGAACAAGCACCAGAAGGCAGGGTAGTCACATACCGATGGAAGGTTCTTCACAGGAGACGATATCCACAGACGACCACGACCACGAGCGGTGCTCACTCAGAATCCCAGGAAAGGGAGGTGCAGCAAGATAATGAAGATAGTGGCACTCATCCAGGTCAAAGTGAAACGATCCTTTAGTGTAGCTTCATTAAAAGCAAACACAGGGTAGCGAGGTGTTCAGGGGAGAGGGTGTGCCCGAAGGGGAAAACTACAGCTGTTTCACGCTAACTGCGCTTCTACAGGACCTGTAGAAGCGCAGTTAGCTTGAAACGGCTGTAGTCCCATCCCTTCCGAGCACACCCTCTCCCCTGAACACCTGGCTACCCTGTGTTTGCTTTTAATGAAGCTACAATAAAGGATCTTTTTATTTTGACCTGGATGAGTGCCACTATCTTCATTATCTTGGACAAAAAGTTCTGTCTTCACAACTTTTCAGACAGACTGTTGCTGGATCCGTTCTAATGAATGATTAATAAACATGTGAACTCAGCTTTAGGCTATGTTCATTCAGGGTGTTTTGGCTGCATTTTTTTCTGCAGCAAAACCCATCTCTTGGAGGAAAAAGCTGTATTTTTGCTCTATTTTTGCACTTCCTCAGTGCATTTTGTGGGTTTAAAAACACTACAAAACCACTGAAAGAATTGACATGCTGCTTCTTTTATAAAACGCAACAGCTTTCCATTTCAGTCAGGAAAAAAAAGCAATTGTGTGCTCGTGCGCAGGAGATTTCTGGAATCTCAGGTTTTGCTTGTACTGTAAAAAACAGCTTTTTATTTACATGTATTATTTCCCGACCTTCAGCTCAATTTTTAGCAATGGCGACTTGATGGATGAAGGTTCTATAGGAAGATCGATCTTGCATGAGATCTCTGCAGCTTTTGATCTTCTCTTTTGACCAAGTTAATCAGCACCTAGATGTCCTAGCGGCTTTGATACTGGTGCGTCATGAGACTTGATTGGATTCAGGTCAACCATGGGCTTTTCCCCAGTAGCTTGTTGAGTGCTTTCGACCTAGCGATGCATCTTTCAGCACAATGTTGAATTCCTTTAGTTGTACTCGCCATCAAGTTTTCTTGGCATGAGATGGAAGAAGATTGCCAGGTCTTTCTTCATCTGTAGGATGATCAATCTTGCGCAAGATCTTTTCATCATTTGATCTTCCCTTTCGACCAATTGATATCAGCACCAAATGTTTTTATGGCTTTGATCCTGACGCGTCATGAGACTTAAACATTGGTCAACCATCGTCTCTTCCCAAGCAGCTTGTTGAGTGCCTTTTGACTTAGCGGTAATTCTTCTAGCACTATATCAAATTCTTTTCATTCTACTTTCCATCAAGTTTCCTTGGCTTGATACGGAAGTAGATTGCCAGGTCTTTCTTCATCTGTAGGATGATCAATCTTGCGTGAGATCTCTTCATCTTTTGATCTTCCCTTTCGACCAATTGATATCAGCACCTAGATGTCTTTGTGGCTTTGATCCTGACGCGTCATAAGACTTAAATATTGGTCAACCATCGTCTCTTCCCAAGTAGCTTGTTGAGTGCCTTTTTGACTTAGCGGTAATTCTTCTAGCACTATATCAAATTCTTTTCGTTCTACTTTCCATCAAGTTTTTTTGGCATGATACGGAAGTAATAATAACCTACAAAATTGGACCTCAAGGATCCAAATTGGACTGGGACCAACCAAAATTACCTACAAAAGGGACACCCCTCCCCAGAATAAAGGAGAAGAATGCCACAGACCAATCCAAATGCTAAATAATTTATGAAATAAAGTTCATGTTCACAAACAGTACTATACAGATTACACCCAGTGACAAAGTAAGAAAACAGGTATAAAGGAGTTAAAAACAAAGCATCATGCAAGGAAAAAGGGGTACACTGGACCAAAATTCACAATTTGATTATAAAAAAGAAAGCTACATATTAAGAGCTAAAGTGCAACCAGTGTCAATCAGTGTCAGTCAGTAACTGAAGTAACATTATACCAGTGGGCTACAAAGTATATAGACATCAAAGTGTGTCCATCACATTACGCATAAGGCAAATATACTGATTAGTAAAGATATCAGCCCCACCAGGTCTACTATATAGCAGCCCAGAGCTCCACTTTTAGATGACCAGAAGCCTGCACTGATACATCAAGCACTATGACAACATGCACTATAACATCTTTCTATTCATACCTTGTGACATGTTGAATCCAAGAGTACAGCACACCCCTGCCTCGACACGTGTTTCTCCTGTCAGGCTTCGTCAGCATAGAATGGTGTTATGCTCCCTTTTATAGCCCTCCCCCCATGTGTAAGTAATCACATTGATGATATGGTGCTAATTTCTAAACCAATAGACACACAAGTTACATATGTGTCGAAGGTCTCAATCTACTAGTCTGGCCAATTACTGGGCAGCAATACACATTAGAGGTAGACATTATCACCTGGCGTATACTTGTGGCCCAATTCACGGCGCTCATGGTGCATGATGAGCGCCGCATCATCACACCCCGCCCAGCGCGCACCGGAAGTGATGCGGCGGAGGAACAGTGTCATCCGACGCGTCACCCCGGCAACGCACCCGAGCGAGGCCCGAAGAGCGGCGCACAGCGCATGCATCCGGAGCGCGCAGCCACAAGGACGCGTCCCCATGGTAACGCGCCAAGGAACGTCTAATAGAGCACAGAATAGTGCTAGCCTGCAGAAATGATTCGGAAGTAGATTGCCAGATCTTTCTTCTGCGCAGTAATGTGGCTCCCGTGAAGGAGCCACACTGTCTTTGCATGAAACCAATTAAAGGATAATGCAAAAAAAAAAAGCCCTGTGTGAACATATCCTTAGCGAGTCTTTGATTGCTAATGCCTGATGCAATGCACTGTACAGGTGAAAACTATCCGCCATAATGATTCCTCTGTGTGTCGTAAATCTATGTGTTCCAACAACAATTCCTGTATTTGTAGACTATTTTTGAAGAGCTTTTATACACATTTCTGAAATAGCTGACATTTTGTTTTACTAAAGTGTCACCGAATTCAATTATATTTAGAAATGTGAGCTTCCTTTCAAGAACAAATGGGGAAAAGCAAGAAAACAATAACCATGAACTCTTGCTTCTTATAAGTGTCGCCTATTTTTTTCATATATCTGCACGTTATTCCGGTTTGATATTGTTTGGTTTGTCACGTGCGGAGTCCATACAGGGGTGTGGTTTTTAGTGTCAGGGCTCATTTCTTAAAACACTTGTATCCAGGCACTTACATTCCATACATTCCTATGAGAGAAAGAACTGTAAAACCTTTGACATCTGCAGCTCCATTCTGAGCAGAGGCCACAACGCTTGTCTGAACAGAGCTTGAAAATGGTAAATGTGATGAACATTTCCATAACTTGTTATAGAAGGAGCTCCTGATGATGTCATACAATTAGGTGTAAAACCTACAATTTTTTATATAGACGATTTGCTGAATTTAACAGTTCAAGGAAAGTGAATGAAAACTCAATCCAGCTGTTTCAGATAGAAATGAAGTAAAGCTGCATTTTTAATGCATGTATAATCGGAATTATGCTTTTAAAAGGAACCTTTATGTGCAAAAATGCTACTCTTATAACAGTGCATGGAGTGGTTACAGTTAACTGCTCACTATACTGTAACTATTCCCTAGTACTTTGATTCAACACATATACATTGCACAGGGAGCTGTCAAAGTGTCAGGAAGTGATTACAGTCACTGCTTAATATATAGTGAGCAATGAGTGCAATCACTCAGTGCTAGCCCCTATGATTGAAAGTGATGAGGGCTCAGAAGAGTGCACTCTCACACAGGGGTACCAGGCCTTGTCACTTGTCCTCCTCTCTGCTGTGATCGGCGGCTCCTCAGGTGGTGATTGCAAAGGACGACACACAGTCTTTGTACAAGTTTACTGGCAGTTCTTTAATAACGCAGTCTTTTTGGGTTTACTGGGCCTGGGTTGTCACTAGGAATCAGGATGCTTTACTCAGAACCCTCGGTGGAATGCCTGCTGTTCCTGTCTGGTCCCTTCCTGCACTCTTTCCTGTTTCCTTCAGCGCTCCCGCGCGCAGAGCAGAAGCCAGCTCCCACAGATCTATCTACGGAGGACTCTTCTCCGGGTCCCCCAGACCCTATACGGTTCCTTTTTCTGGATGCGCCGAGTGGTCAGCCATGACTTCCTCTAGAAGCTTGGGGCTCCAGTTTGATGGCTCAGTGATAGACATCCGCACCGTGCTCAGAGCCGGTCCTCTGTTCCGGTACAGATTCCTCCGGTCAGTAGACGTACCAGGTCTGGATTCAGGCACACCACACTACCTGGTGCCCTTAGGATCCCTTTCTGTCTTGATGGCCTCTCCACCGTCCCGCACTCCTCACTCCCCAACGGAGCTCTCCTCTAACTGACTGGCCTAACTCTCCTCCCACCCACATACTTTTCTACCCTATCACCCTCCCATGGGACTGGGTCCTCCCTAACAGCGGGTCCACCCACGGTCCCCTACCTAGGGTGTGTGTGGATGTGTTGCGTGAGGGTCCTTTGTGTGGCATCCCAATTCACTAGCCACAGGAATACTACACACTCTTTTATGGGTGCAGTACCCCTATGTGGCATCCCGACCAGTGGGGTGCAACTTAAGCTCTTATGATGAGTGGGGTCCTCTGTCTCCTGTAGACTATAAGCTCCTATGATCAGCAGGGCCCTCTCTCTCTCCTGTAGAGTGTAAGCTCTTATGATCAGCAGGGTCCTCTCTTTCTTCTGTAGATTGTAAGCTCATATGGTCAGCGATGTCCTCCTCTCCTGTAGAGTGTAAGCTTGTATGGTCAGGGGATCCTCTCTATCCTGTATACTGTAAACTCCTATGGTTAGCGGAGTGATCTCTCTCTCTTGTAGAGTGTAGGCTCTTATGGTCAGCAGTTTTCTCTCTCTTTCTTATTCTCTCTCTCTCCTTTAGAGTGTAAGTTATTATGGTCAGTGGGTCCTCTCTTTCTCTCCTGTAGAGTGTAAGCTCTTATGATCACTGAGGTCCTCTCTCTTCTGTAGAGTGTAAGTTCTTATGATCAGCAGAGTTGTCTCTCTCCTGTAGAGTGTAAGTTGTTATGGTCACCATCATTCTCGCTCTCTCTTTATTGTAGGGTGTACGCTGTTATGATCAGCGGGGTCCTCTTTCTCTCTCATAGAGTGTAAGCTCTTATGGTCAGTGGGGTCCTCTCTCTCTCTTGTAGAATGTAAGCTCTTATGATTAGCAGATTCTCTCTTCTCGTAGAGTTTAAGCTCTTTTGGTAAGTGGGATCCTCTCTCTTCTTCTTGTAGAGTGTCAGCTCTAATGATCAGTGTGGTCCTACTTCTCTCTCCTGTAGAGTGTAAGCTCTTATGGTTGACCCACCCCAAGGCTGGGGTACTTGGATCCGGGCATTGGTTACTGGGGATGTCACTGGCGGTCGGTGCCCGGGTCCATGCCCTGTGTGGTTAAAGGGAAATGATTTGGAATAAGTTTTGTTAAGTATTGTCACCTATGGTGTCTGGTGAGCACCACGCTGCTGCAGACCTCTGGGATGATGGATGGGCAGCCTGATGGTGATGCTCCCTATAGGTGGAGCAGGGTCTCCGGGGCAGTATGTGGGAATAGGATTTGGCACAGGGAGGTGGCTCTACAGATGGGATGTCTCTACAGTCTCTGGGTTGGACAGGATCAGGGCTGTAAGAACTGACACACACACTGGGAGTAGTTTTCCATAGCTTCACTGATGTTAAACCGGCACTGTCCAGGGTACAGTCCAGGTGGTCAGGAAGCACTTCAGGATTTCCACAGTGAGTGATTTGTAAGGCCTCCTTCTCCCTGTCTTACTTGCGTTGAAGCCCTGACCTGTGTGAAACCTGGCCTGGCCTCCTGTGTGTTTCTCACCAGTATAGTGGTTAGTAAGAACCTTCTGTGGATTGCCGCTGATCTCTCTCTCCCTTGCAGGTTCCTAGCTCTTGTGTTGATTGCTGATACAGGTGTCTGGGAGACTGGAGTCTCCTCGTGAACCGGTGTTTTCTGCTGGTCTAAATGCTCCTCAGCAGACTTGGACTCCGGTGTCTGGGTTGCTTCCTAGGGTGAACCGGTATGGTTCCTCTGCCCCCAATCTATTATTCGCCTTGCCTCCGACCCTCACTCTCGGGTTCCTGCACTGGCTAAGCTGTCCTCTAGTTCGGGCCTAGCACGGCTCGCTACCAGGTTATCTTCACAGTACTGCTCCGTACTGCACAAGACTGAATAACTCCGCCCCCAGCACCTGTATTTATAGGGGTTCTTGCCTAAGGCAGCATGTGGGGCTCCCCCTACAGACCTGGGGTGGAAGGTGTTGAGTGTGTAAGGGCACCTGACGTGGAAATCCCTCCATGCACTAGGTGTTCCTGTGGCTTCCTGTACTGCAGTGTGCCACATGGTCAGTGTGGGACTCTATCTATCTTCTGTAGAGTGTAAGCTCTTATTGTCAGCAGGATCTCTCCCCCCTCTCTCTCTCTCTCTATCTCCCTCTTTCATTCCTGTAGAGTGTAAGCCCTAACGTCAACAGGGTCTCCCCCTCTCTATCTCTATCTCTATCTTTATCTCTATCTCTATCTCTCTCCCTCTTTCTTTCCTGTAGAGTGTAAGCTCCTAAGGTCAACTGGGTCCTTTCTCTCCCTTCCTCTGTATTTTCTAACCTTTCCAGCATTGAGGTTCATATCAAATTTTTGGGGACAATTCAGCCAAGTCAGTCAATTCAAATGTCAAAGGTTGCTCTTACTAGCGACTCACACAGTAAAATATATTGATACAGAAGGAATATACACTCCAGATAATAGTTACTGGTGTTGCTAAATTACTACACCCCTCTTTTATCCCTAGTGTCTTTGACAAATTAGTGCAAGATGTCTTTGCTCGTACCCTACCTTGCAGCTATGGAGCAGGCAGCTCTGCGTGATGTGGAAATACTCGGCAATGACACAGTACATCAGCTGGGGCTGTCACTTCTCATCAGATACAATATCTGGCCATCTGTGTCAGGAAAACACACAGAATATATACAAAATATCTCCTTCTGGTCGCATACTGCTTGGACGTGGTCCCAGACATCAAATAACATATGTCTGAACATCTCCCATATGTCACAGTTCTCTATTAGACTGTAAGCTCTTCTGGACAGCTTGCTCATTCTTATGACATGTAATATAATTTGGGTTTCCATTGCAAATGTAGCCAGACAAGCATCGGGAAATAACTCATTGCTAAGCATTGTCCCAAACATGATGCTCATATCTATATTAGTGAATGTGCATATGAAATAAATACAACATTTCATATGTTTTACGTGGCACTGTCTGATGGTGTCAATTACTCACTATATTATCATTTGTGCAATATATTTAGATTGTGACATTTCATTCACAGTACACATACTCTAGAGGTTAGCTGACTCCAAACACAGAACCTTGTGTCAAACAAACAGATACCATTAAAACATATGAGACACACCCATGGGTGGAGGTATGTGGATAACCAGACACGAACGTCTCTCTAGATATCTGTAAACCTAACAGATCTTTTGGCACTACAAGTAGCAGAGAAACATTCAGATTTACAATCATCTCTTTGATACATACCATCCATTCACAATGCAGCCAGTCGCCATCTTACAACATGTCATCTGGGCACTGTTAGGCTTTAATATTTACACACTGTAAGGCTGTATTATTTACACACTTTATTACTGTATTATTTATACACTATTGGTGAATGTGCATATGACATAAATACTACATTTCATGTTTTTTTGCTTGATATTGTCTAGTGGTGTCATTTACCCACTGTATGTTGTATTATTATTTGGGCACTTACAGTTTTTATTTGCACACTTTGTGATTATACCATTTATACACTGCCTCAGAGCATTTAGGTAATGTATAGTGATACTACTTGGGCACAAGTAGGTGGTATCATTTATACAATATATTCACATTGTGACATTTCACTCACTATATGTGATGGGGTTACTCACTTCCCTTGGTCCTCATGGTAGCGATTTGAACACTTTGCCTTTAAAAATTCATATGGTTTATTAAGCGCTTCATGAACCGCACCCCAGATAACTTAACACGAGCCCTCGTCTGGTTTTACAGAATACAAATACACAATATACCGTTCATTTTCCTCATAGATACATGCTCACAGGATTGGATACCTTCTCTACTGTAGGATCCCACTGGAGATATCTCAATCTCCCTTCTCTGACCCTAGTCAGTAGGTACATGGTTTTTAAGTCCATTTCCTCTCATGATGATATGGCATCCTTCACACACTGACTCCTGTCAGTGCACACACTCTGGGGGTTGGCTGACCCAAACACAGAACCCTGTGTCAAAACAAATAGACACCATTAAAAGACATGAGACACACCCATGGGTGGAGGTATGTGTATAGCCAGACACGAACGTCTCTCTAGATATTTGTAAACCTGGCCCCGAATGCCTAACAAATCTTATGGTACTACAGTTACCAAAGAAACCTCCAGATTTACAACCACCTCTGTGACACATACCAGCCATTCACAATGTAGCCAGTCACCATCTTACAACATGTAATCTGAGCACTGTTAGGCTGTATTATTTACACACTGTAAGGGTGTATTATTTATACACCGCCTTAATGTATTTTGATGATTTATGGTTGTACTGGATTCTGCATTTTTGGTGATGTTTATTTGGCACTGGACGGTGCTAGTATCTCAGCACACATAGGATTGTTTTTCACAGTATTAACACTCTGGCATTGATATTTAGGTATTGTATAGCAGTAATATGCATTTTATGGTGAGAATGTATTTATCGTATTTTGTGTAAAGTAAAGCCATACTTGTATCAAATATTAAGGTACCTTTACACGCCACCACAGGAAGGCAGCAACTGCCGGGCGCTGGGGACAATTGTGCCTGTTGCCATGAAATTGCTACGAAATGGCGGCGTATAAATAGGGCAGTTCCTCCCGGTGTCCGGCAGTTGCTTCGAATACCTGTTGCTGAGCCGTGCTCAAAAACAGAAAGGCACAATTGCTATGGTGGTGGCGTGTAAACAGGGCACAGGCATGGATGTTGCGTCGCCTAGTGAACTCCCAGGGGCGTGCCACGGCATCATGGATACCATGCCCCATCAGCCTAGTGAACTCCCAGGGGCGTGCCACGGCGTCATGGATACCACGCCCCATCAGCCATCATTGGTGGGGGCTACTGTGTAACCATTGGCTGTCCCTTCACAGGGCGCCATATTTAAAGAGCCATCCATTCACAATCCACAATTGCAATGGCGTCATGTATTAGCCAGCCTCCCTGCGCAGGCTGGCCAATCATGACGCTATTGCGTTGTCCTATCAACACTTGTGCATCACGGAGTACACAACTCTGTCACGCCTATGTACTTACGGTGCGAAATATGTACGCCCATATTCCTTTGTTGTAGTGTCGTGTGAAGTAGTGAAGGTATTCCACAGGAAGTTAGCCGCGGCACCCGTCGGCACTTCCGGGGAACAAAGATACCTTCAGTGGGGAACGCAATGGCGGCGTGTATATGCGGCATCGGCGATCGGTATCCACCGTTAAAAACGTGCGTGTGCACGTGCGGTGGATACCTGTTGCTAGCCACAGTGGTGGCGCGTAAAGGTACCCGTATAGTTAAAGCAGATCTATCACACATTTTCACAATAAAATCTGCAATCATTACTGAATAGATCTCTTGGGCTTGATGAGGCTTTTGTACTTACTTTAAAAATGTATGTAAGATTGGTTCCATAATTCTAACCACTTTATAATTCAAGCTATAGAGTGAAATAGATTTAGAGTCCATGTGTATTCAGTCTTCTGGCAGCTGCAGCTTGTACTGAGCTATCAGCAGGGAGGAGGCACATTGAGGAGCAGTCAGTTAGGCACAGGGGCCAAGGACTGAGCTTCTACTCCATGTCAGGAGGTGGCGCCACTTGCAATCTTTTGCTGTGTGCCTCTAAGTCAAAAACATATTGTTAGTTTGCAGAGATGACATTTTAGGTCAAATATCAATATTACATTTTTCCAGCATCAAAGATCATTTCTTTCAGCGAGGCACTTAATAATACGAGATTCATGTAGCATAGCCTATTTATAATTATGGCTCCTGCATACGATGAGTGTGAGTAACAAGATTGTAGAGAGCGCATCACTCAGAGGGGAATATTAGTCATTGCAGATGAGATTCCTAGAAGACCGTTGTCAGACAGCCTGAAATTCATGTAAATTGCAGGACGGCATGCAGACGTCTGTGTACAACCTGAAGAACGATAATGGAAGGTTTATAATGTTCACTTATTAAAGGGAACCTGCAGCCAGACTCTTATCAGAACCCGACCTTTCTTCTGAGCTTTTACTGTCTGATCATATGTGATATATCATTGACCATGCTTTCTTTTTTTCTTATAGACACTATCCCAAACAGTCCTTTACCACAGTGGCAGATACGCCAGAGAACATTCGACTGAAACAACAGAGTGAGATTCAGAGTCAGGTAACTGAATATACACAGTCCTTATTCTCGAAAAGAAAGAGTGACTAATAAAGAGTCACCTTGTAATCAATAGCATAGTTACAAGATTTTATTCTCTTAAAAGGAACCAACCACCCCAAATGACCCCCCCAGACTGTTAATATGTGTCCCTACACCCAGCACACACATTTGGGGCAATCGTTTTTGCTAAAAAAACTGATTAGTAGAAGCTAAGATATAGCTTTATAAACTTTAAAAAGTCTTGCCGACTGGGCGTTACCTAGCTTGTCCGGCTGCTGGGGGGGTGTTGGGGGGTGGAGCGCTGTGCAATATGTACTACCTGGTCCGGTGCCGTCCCTGCAGTCCTGTCCGGTGCTGTGCCCGCTGCTCTGTCCGGTGCTGTGCCCGCTGCTCTGTCCGGTGCTGTGCCAGTCTACATGCTGTGCCCCAGGCCGGTAACATGATTATCGGTGCGGGCGCAGGGCAATGGGGACGCTTCCTGCTTCCTCCTGCCAATCCCCGCCCAGGGCAGCCCTGCACCAATGAGAACGCAGGGCCAGTGATGTAATGTAACCGCCCCTGCGCTGTGATTGGCTCAGGACCCGTGAGTCACGGGTCACAGCGGTGATCACATGACACAATGGCTTCTACTAATCAGTTTTTTTTAGCAAAAACAATTGCCCCAAATGTGTGTGCTGGGTGTAGGAACACATATTAACAGTCCGGGGGGGTCATTTGGGGTGGTTGGTTCCCTTTAACTGTATGGGCGTAAGTACAACAGGTGCAGGGGTTGCAATCGCACCTGGGCCCTGGAGCCTACGGGCCCCAAAAGTCCCTATGCCCTATAGAAAAAGACTATTGCTATTAAAGATTTGCAATGTTTTGCCCATGAGGTTCAAGCTACACCATTGCTTACCTGCTCTATGATATCAGGGCTACACATGGCAAATCCTAGATGTTAGAAAAAAACTTTTTGAGGGTGATCAACGAGTGGAACAGGCACCACGAGAGGTGATGAGTTCTCCTTCAATAGAAGTCTTCAAACAGAGGCCGGACACTATTAAGGAGACTTAATAGCGGTCTACAAATATCTGAAACTTAATCACAGTGCAGAGGGGGCTACTCTGTTCTCATTAGCACAAGGAGGTACAAGAACCAATGGGATGAAACTAAAATGTAGGAGATACAGATTAGACATTAGGAAAAACTTTCTAACAGTGAGGGCAGTCAGAGAGTGGAACAGGCTGCCACAGGAGGTTGTGAGCTCTCCATCAATGGAAGCTGGATGAACATATAGCTGCGATGATTTAGGAAACCCTTCACTCACACAAAGTTGGACCCCCAACTCCACCATTCTATGATTTTATTGACAACCCCCACAAATAGTACATCAATCAACTAGAATGGAGATAGGTCCTAATCTCCACATTCTTCTCATGATGAGGCCTTTGGTTTTGGCAGCTGTTGAATAGAGTGACAGAATACATCTTTGATCTCTGATCCCTACAAGCATAAAGATAATTGGGACCCTTGTCCTAATGATCAAAGGGGATCTTAGCTGTGGTGCCCCCAGTGATCAATCGTTTATCACTAGAGATAAGCGGATCGATTTACGGGGCTCCGTCTAGCCGCCGTGTACCATTAACCTGGATGCTGGATTGGAATCCCGCAAATCAAACCATTCATCTCTACCAATTGCCGATCCACTGGATAGAAGATAAATGTCAATTCCCTACAACCCCCTACAAACATTGTATATCTATATGTCTTCTACAGAAACAAATAAGCTCAGCAGTTGTTCTGTATGGGTAGAATGTATGAAGATTCTGTGTCTAGCTTTCTACATGAAGCTTTATTGAATGATGGCAGAAATCCATAGTCACGTTAGGGTTCATTGGTACAGGAATGAAGTCATTCAGACTCGCCCTTAAACTGCAAAAATAGAAAAGGAAATGCCACCCTTCCTTTCTGGTGACAGCATGTAATTTCTAAAATATTATGTGCACTATTAAGCAAAGTTTCAAAAGTACTGAAATGATGTAGAGTTGTAAAAGTTTATATAAATTATTTTATTTAAGGCTGACATTATAAGGCTTTGTTCACATGTCCGTTTGGATACTTTGTTTGTCTTTTTTGTTTTTGTTATAGGCAAATAGAATAATTTATCTGCTGTATCAGGAAAATGCAAATGCAAGCAACGTAGACCCCCGTTGATTATTATGAGGTCGTTTTAGAGCTGGGGTCTCAAACTCGGCTGGGTTGGTGGGTTGCACATAGTAAAAAATTTATATCAGGGGCTGCATCCCTTGTAGGACTAAGGGTACCTTCACACGCCGCAATCTCAACTGGCAATCATAAAGGCGATATGTCGCCCCGGAGCAATCGTCGTGAAATTGCCGCACAGTTGTGGCGTGTGTTTGGGGAATTTTGCGGCGATACATCGCCTCTCGCCCATCGCCTGATTCCTGAACAGTGCTCAGAAATCAGCCGCAACCATGAAGGCAATATTTCCGCGTTGTGGCGTGTGATAGGGTGATAGTGATGGAACCAGTGTTGCCTAGAATTCCCCATAGGCGTGCCGCAACCGTTATGTAGTCCACGCCCCCTCTGCGATGATTGGTGTTGGCTACTCTGTCCCAATTGGCTGTCAGTTGACAGGGCGCCATATTTGAAGATATGTCCGTTCAGCAACACACACATCTTCAATGACGTCATATATTAGCCAGCCTTCCAGAGCAGGCTGACAAATCGGAACGCTGTTGCGCTGTCCAATGAGTGCGTATGAGGCGCGGTGTAAACCACTGTGGCACACCTATCTCCTCGCAGTGCTGAGCATGTACGCCCACATTGCTTTTGGAATTGCGGCGTGTGAAGCGGCGATGGAATGAGGCAAGATTGGTTCCGCTGTAGGTGAGGCGATTTCCGGAGCGACACATCGCCTTCCTTTCAGGGCGAGATTGCAACGTGTCATGCCGCCATCGGCGATCTGAGGAGACCATGAAAAACGTGAACGCACACGTTAGATCTCCACATATCGCCAGCCGAGATTGCGGCATGTGAAGGTACCCTAAGTGATATTTTTAGTGAAGCTAGAATTTTTTTCTCAGTGTAGTACAAATCCTGATCCCCTACTTGTAGTAATGTCAAGTTCCAATAGTATAGTAATGTCCCCATCCTGGTCCTCTTCATGTACTATTGTCCCCATCCTGGTCCTCATTATGTAGTAATGATCCATCCTGGTCCTCATCATGTGGTAATGTCCCCATCCTGGTCCTCATCATGTAGTACTATCCCCATTCTGATCTCCTTTTCTAGTGATGTCCCCCATCCTGATCCCCTTTAGTAGTGATGTACCTCATCTTGGTTCCCTTTTGTAGTTATGCCCTGCATCCTGGTTCCCTTTTGTAGTGATGTCCCCCATCCTGATCTCCTGTTGTAGTGATGTCCCCATCCTGATCCCCTTTTCTAGTGATGTCCCCCATCCTGATCCCTTTTCTAGTGATGTCCTCATCCTGATCCCCTTTTCTAGTGCTGTCCCTCATCCCGATTTCCCTTAGTAGTGTTGTCCGCCATCCCGATTCCCTTTAATAGTGATATCCCGAATCCTGGTTCCCTTTTGTAGTGATGTCCCCCATCCTGATACCCTTTGTAGTGTTGTCCCCCATCTCGATCCCCTTTAGTAGTGATGTCCCGCATCCTGGTTCCCTTTTATAGTGATGACCCCCATCTTTATCTCCTTTTGTAGTGATGTCCCCCATCCTGATCTACTTTTATAGTGATGCTCCCCATCCTGGTTTACCTTCTTTTTACTCACTCACTCTCACATACAAACTCTCATTCACACTCACACACGCACACCCTCACACACAAATTCTCACACACCCTCAAACACACACCCACACATACCCATACACACTCACACACATTCTCACACATCCTCACACTCACACATTCTCATACACACAGACACTCACACACACTCTCATACACACACTCACACGCACACACACCCTCACACACACTTTCTTATACACTCATCCTCACACACTCCCACACACATTCACACTCACACACTACATACACACTCACACACACCCACATACTCACACACACCCTCTCACACACACACTTACACTTTTCTCACTTTAATGATGCATCACTCCAGTGCAG
Organism: Allobates femoralis; assembly: GCA_033576535.1. Taxonomy (NCBI): domain Eukaryota; kingdom Metazoa; phylum Chordata; class Amphibia; order Anura; family Aromobatidae; genus Allobates; species Allobates femoralis. The sequence goes on from JARQOC010000005.1 coordinate 537,484,486, forward strand.
GGGGCCGCCGCGGTCCCCGTTGTGCTGACTTCCGACCTCCACTGTGCTATGACTTCTTTCAGCCGCCGCACAGACAAGCTCTATTGCTCTGCAAAATCAATGTAATCTGCCAGCCAGAGGCCCACAGGTGAAGTCATATGCCACCATCAGCTGCGCGTCTCTCATTTGCTGACGGCATGGATTGATCTTGCTGAGCAGCAGAGCTTGTTAGTGCTGTGGCCGGAAGTCATAACACTGAAGCGGCCCACTGCACTGGGGCGATGCATGATTAAGTTGTCCAAGGTGCCGTGGGCCGCACAGTGAAGCCCCAGGGGCTGCATGCGGCCCTCGGACCGTGTGTTTGAGACCCCTGTTTTAGAGTTAGTTTTTTGGAACAGAAAAAAATAATCCTCCACGCAAGAAATTTTTTTCAATTGTAAAAAAACTAAAAAAAAATGAACTTACTAACATTCTATGTTATTCATCTACAGACAAATGTAAATCTCGAACAAAAATGTGAACACAGCCTAAGGCTATGTTCATGCAAATGGAGTCCGTTGAGCCTCGATTAAAAGTCTCAAACACGGGACTAGCCAGATATCCCTCCAGGGAAGGACCTAGCCCTGGGGTGGAATCCTTGCGGAGACCACCATAACCACCATATTAAGTGGCCCTTTTAGTCAATATCCCACTCAGTTACGAATTAAGGATATGACAAGAGAATTAACAGAGCCAGATATCCATCCACAGACAGCTGTTTCAGGGTATTGCTCCTCATCAGTGTGGAGTAGGATTCTGGCTAGGTGGGAGCAATGCCTGGTAGAACATCACAAAGCATTCACTGATCTCAGGGAAACCAGTCAAGAACAGTGGGCAGCCAGCTAAAGCGCTCAAACACAGTGAAATCCATGATGCATTGCCCCCTGGAAATTGGAGTCCGTGGAGCCTCGATTAAGAGTCTTAAACACGGGACTAGCCAGATAACCCTCCAGGGAAGGACCCAGCCCTGGGGTGGAATCCTTGCGGAGATCACCATAACCAACATACTAAGTGGCGCTTCTTGTCAATATCCCACTCAGTTACAAATTAAGGATATGACAAGGGAATTAACAGAGCCAGGTATCCATCCACAGACAGCTGTTTCAGGGTATCCGTCCTATGCGCTTCTCCAGGGTGAGTTCAGCGTAACTCCTTGTCCCGGGTGTGTTTCCTTTACTTTTCCTACTCCTTTCCTCAGACCCTGGCCGGCCTGGAAGTCGACGGTGGACCGTGGGTTGAGCTTAAGGCAGCTCCTTTACTCCCAGGTCCTTCACTCAGTCCTCTCAGGACCTCCACTCCACCACCACGTGATAGCTAGCGGCCACATGATTGGCCAATTTGTAAGGTCTTAGATGTACTATCAGGACCTTGCAAACTGGCCAATCAGGTGGCCACTAGCGATGACGTAGTGGTGACGTGGCGCCATCTGATTGGCTGTAGTGAAAGTTCCTTTTCCAGCAATCGGATGGCTTCTCTGGCGGTCCAGATGCAGGCGTCGGAAGGTGAGTATGTAAGTTTATTACTTTTTAACAACTTTTATTAACTTTCAGGCTACTTTCAGGATACACTGCGAAAGTATTAGGACTACTCGCTACTCCCGAGTACTCATAAGTACTCAGAGAGTAGCGAGTAGCCAGAATACCGCTACTATTCGGCGAATACCGAATAGTAGCGAGTATACTCGCTCATCCCTAGTCTTATATAATATTTTAATTTTCTGAGATAAAGACTTTTGGGGTTTCATTGGCTGTAAGCAATATTCATCAACATTAACAGAAATAAACACTTGAAATAGATCACTCTGTGTTTAAAAACTCTATATAATATGTGTTTCACTTTATGTATGGAAATACTGAAATAAATAGTTTTTTTTTTATGTTATTCTTATTTACTGAGGCTCACCTGTAGCTACTTGAGTTGCTGTTCCAGTCACATCAATGATGAGATTCTAAGGGCCACTTTACACACACCAACTTATCTGTCCAACTTCTGAACAACTTACTGGTTGCAGTGAAATCATGGACACATTGTTCCATTTGTACACAGCCACAATATAGAACAATGTGTCCATGATTTCACTGCAACCAGTAAGTTGTTCAGAAGTTGGACAGATAAGTTGGTGTGTGTAAAGTGGCCCTAACACTACAAGTCTTCTATTTTGCTGATCATCTTGGCTCCTGGAACTTACACCTCTTCCCCCACAGCTCACACATTGTTCAGTTATCCTGGGCCATTGATGTACAATTATTGAAGACTCCCTTTAAAGCCGCCATATCTCTTTGTTATAGTGAGATAATACGCCACATATGTTCTGAAGCGCTATGTATTATATCTTGGAAGGAAAAGGGCTTATGTTTGACAATATCATTGACTCGCATTCATCATGGCAGTGCTATGACTGCCACGTATCCCATACAATTAGATGCATTAAATATTCAGCGTGCATACACAACGCACTTACTGCTCCACTTGATCCACATCAGAGCACGGCTTATCCCAGGATGAAATTTGCCTCCTGCAATGATTCTTTTTCATATTCATGGTAGCACAAATTACTATATAGTATTATTTGCTTTAAAAATAAAGTATTACTTTCTTATATAATTTTTCACGTGAATTAAAGCCAAATCATCATAGTTATGGAATACTCTCAGATTGGGTACCCATCGCCCATCTTTTCAATGCCATTTTCCAAATAGTCATATAGAATTCATTCATCAGAAGTTGACCAACTATTTAAATGTATATTTGGTGATATTCCAGAGTAGGGATGAGCGAACCTGACCTGTAATGTCATCTAGTGTCTGGTGCCAAACCCTGTACACTGACTTCTAACTGTACGTACTGTTTAGAGTCTGCACCCAAATAAAGCTTGTTGAAAGGCTGTCGTCGTGTTTTTTGGAAGCTAAGACACCAGGGCTAAGGGGCTGCAAAACTAAGCAAAATGGCAGTAAGAGCAGGACAATTACACATACTTGTTGGTCAGACGGTTTCTTGGCCTGCCCATTAAACATTAAGAACGTTAAGAAAGAATATGTCCCACCACAGCTCAGAGCAGGTTTCTCAGTGTGTGAGATGTAAGGATACAGGTCTGATCTCCTGGCTTAACATCCTGCATGTTTCAGTGTGGGAGGGGCAGTGCAGCTGAGTTTAGCTGTGTCACATTACAATCCCTTCTTTCTATCCTTCTATACCTCAACCTTGTCACATCAAGCCTGATTCTGTACTTTCTGTAATGTTCACTTAGAAGCTCTATTGCTTTAAATGGCCTTAAATATCAGCCAGCCGGGCCACTGCACTGATTGTAAAATTCTTTCAATACGTAATCAATGTTATTTTTCATCCATTGCATGGGGACCACATAAGATACGTGTCCCATATGACTGATTATGTCTAATTGGTAGTCCGGCGCTAAACCCCAGGAGATTTTAGATCTGCATCCTGCAAATATTTAAATGGTAGAATACAACCCCTGGCAAAAATGATGGGATTCCCTGGCTCGGAGGATGTTCATTCAGTTGTTTAATGTTGTACAAAAAAAGCAGATCACAGACATGGCACAAAACTAAAGTCATTTCAAATGGCAACTTTATGGCTTTTAGAAACACTAAAAGAAATCAAGATTTAAAATGTGGTAGTCAGTAAGGGTAATTTTTTTCAGACCAAGCAGAGGGAAAAAATTATGGAATCACTCAATTCTGAGGAAAAAATTATGGAATCATGAAAAACAAACACCCAAAAGAACACTCCAATACATCACTAGTATTTTGTTGCACCACCACTGGCTTATATAACAGCTTGCAGTCTCTGAGGCATGGACTTAATGTGCGACAAACAGTACTCTTCATTAATCTGGCTCCAACTTTCTCTGATTGCTGTTGCCAGATCAGCTTTGCAGGTTGGAGCCTTGTCATGGACCATTTTCTTCAACTTCCACCAAAAAGTTTCAATTGGATTGAGATCTGGACTATTTGCAGGCCATGACATTCACCTTGTGTGTCTTCTTTCAGTGAATGTTTTCACAGTCTTTGCTCTATGGCAGGATGCATTATCATCTTGAAAAATGTTTTCATCATCCCCAAACATCCTTTCAATTGATGGGATAAGAAAACTGGCTAAAATGTCAATGTAAACTTGGGCATTTATTGAAGATGTAATGACAGCCATCTCCCCAGTGTCTTTACCTGACATTCAGCCCCATATCATCAATGACTGTGGACATTTGCATGTTCTCTTCATGCAGTCATCATTATAAATCTCATTGGAATGGCACCAAATAAAAGTTCCAGCATCATCACCTTGCCCAATGCAGATTCGCAATTCATCACTGAATATGACTTTCATCCAGTCATCCACAGTCCATGATTGCTTTTCCATAGTCCATTGTAACCTTGGTTTTTTCTATTTAGGTGTTAATGATGGCTTTTGTTTAGCTTTTCTGTATGTAAATCTCATCTCCTTTAGGCGGTTTCTTACTGTTTGGTCACAGACATTGACTCCAGTTTCCTCTCCAGTTTCCCTCATTCTTTCATTTGTTTTGTTATGCATTTCCTGTTTTGGAGACATATTGCTTTAAGTTTCCGGTCTTGATGCTTTGATGTCTTCCTTGGTCTACCAGTATGTTTTCCTTTAACAACCTTCCCATGCTGTTTGTATTTGGTCCAGATTTTAGACACAGCTGACTGTGGACAACCAACATCTTTTCAACATTGCGTGGTAATTTATCCTGTTTTAAGAGTTTGATAATTCCTCTCTTTTGTTTCAATTGACATCTCTCGTGTTGGAGCCATGATTTATGTCAGTCTACTTGGTGCAACAGCTCTCTAAGGGTGATCACTCCTTTTTAGATGCAGACTAATGAGCAGATCTATTTTGACGCAGGTGTTAGTTTTGGGGATGAAAATTTACAGGGTGATTCCATAATTGTTTCCTCAGAATTGAGTGATTCCGCAATTTTTTCCCTCTGCTTGGTCTGAAAAAAGTTACCCTTACTGACTATCACATTTTTTATCTTGATTTCTTTTAGTATTTCTTAAAGCCATAAAGTTACTATTTGAAATTACTTTAGTTTTGTGCTATGTCTGTGATCTGCTTTTTTTCAACAACACTAAACAACTGAATGAACATCCTCCAAGCCCGGTGACTCTATAATTTTTGCCAGGGGTTGTTATACAGTTAATCACTATAAATAGAGATTTAAAAAAAAAAAAAAAAAGCCAAGTTTCAGGCCCATACTTGACCTTGAACCCCAAACCCCATATAAGTCAATTTTGACCTGAACGTAATTGCTTTACAATGATGCTAGTAAGTGCTAGAGAGCTACAAAAGTAAGCAAAATGGGGGTAAGAGCAAGACAATGATACAAATCATGTTTTCTCAGCAGATAAGACTGCTGTCGGACTGTTTCCAGGCCCGTTCATTAAACCTTATGAATATTCACTGCTTCCTCCGCCCACCCTCTCTGACCGCATCTTTGATTGGTTGCATTCAGATTGCTATACAAGCCCCCCACCCTCTGTGCCTTCAGCTGCAGGGCTGACATCAGGCAGGGAATGGGGCAATATCCATGGCTCTTCCCACCCTGATAATATCAGCACACTGCTGTCTGCTTTATCTGCGCTGGTTATCAAATAAGAGGAGACCCCACATCTTAAATAAGTAAATAATTTGAAATAATCGACATTGACTCCCTGCCATTTTTGATAACCAGTGGAGATAAAGCAGACAGTAGTGTACTGATATTATCAGGGTGGGAATCAAATGAGGGTTGTCTGTCTGATTTATTTCAAATAAAGGATTTTTTTTTCTGTGGTGTATTTTTTAACTATTTCCTCACAGGATTGATAATGGGCGGATTTGATAGAGGCCTGCCATTATCAATATGCGTTTAATGACAAGCTGTCTATACTGGGCTGTCATTAACCCCTTCTATCACCCCGATGCCACGACATTAGGGTTTCAGGAAGAGCCGGGTAAAGTTCCAGGAATTGGCACGTTTAATGAATGGGTCAATTTCTGGGCGGCTGCAGGATGCTATTCTTTAGCCTGGGGTGGCCCAATAACTAAGGACTTCACCACACTGAGAATACCAGCCCATAGCTGTCTGGGATTTACCTTGGTTGGCAATTAAGAATAGGACAAAGCCCATGCATTTTTAAAAATGTATTTATTTAAAGGGATCCTGTCACCTCCAAAAACGCCACCTAAGCTACAAAAACATGTCTCTGCAGCATCCCATCACTAATCTCACACTCCTTTTGTCTCCTCAAAGCATCCTGTCAAACTAGATAAAAACAATTTTTACTCACTCATTAGGCATTATAATTAGCAGGGGCTATATTGTTTAGACCCTTAGGGCGTGTTTGTTTTGCAGGCTCCAGGATCCACACTCTCTCTCTGTGCTGCTTTGCTTGTGCAGGCTTTGCTCTCCCTCTCCCCCTCTCTGTCACTCACAGAAAGCAAATCATTAGGCCTGCCTTCAGCTCCACATCACAGCAGCACAGACAGAGAGAGGCTAGATCCTGGAGCTTGCAAAACAACACGCCCAAAAGGCAATTGCATATAGCCCCTACTTCCTTGTCATCCTAATAAGTAAGTATCAAAGTGTTTATTTCAACTTTGAAAGGAAGCATTTAGCACAGAGAAGGATGGTTATAATGCTAATAGGAAGGTGCAAGGACATGTATTGATAGGTTAGGTGGCTTCTAGGAGGTGACCGGTTCCCTTTAAATAATTAAGAAAAGAATATTGGTCTTCCCTGTATTTTGATATCCAGCAAGTGTAAAGCCAGGCAGTGTGGGGGTGGCAGCCAGTAACTGTTTGCTTCATCAGCGCTGAAAATCAAAAATACAGCGAGGCTCTATGCAACTTTTAAAAAATTATTTATTTGTTTTTACACTACTATGAGCCAGGTTCATTGTCTATGGCAACCAATCACAGACACCGACACAATGGGTGAGGGGCACAGCAACTAATCACAGATGCTGTCACAGAGAGTGGGCATCTGTGATTGGCTGCTGGAGCCAATGCAGTCACTCGGAAACAGTCCATACGTTCTAGCATCTACCCTGGAAGTACAAGCACGCGGACACAGGTAATTATGAGCTGATGTTTAATCAATGTTCTGTTTATTTTTGCAGCCCCCCAGCCACCATTTTAAAATTTTAAAGTCTAAGTTTGGGGTTTGGACTCAAGTTTGCGTCAGACCCGGTCCCGAACTCAGACTTTAAAAAAAGTCTGTCCACGTCCGATGAACTCGAAAATCGTTGGGTTTGCCCATCTTTATACATGATCACTAGTTTGACTTTATTTTAGGATGGGTGTTTAGCAGTCCTTAAACAATGGAATACATATTTCTTGTCGGCTTTACAAATACTGCACTTTGAATTATTGTCAAGTTGAGTCTGACTTTTTTGTAATAGACTGTTGTATGAGTCATATGTGAATCCTTCATGTGCAGATAGTAATGTATGGCCGATTGATATACATTTTTTTTGCAGGTAAAATATAAAAGAGACTTTGAAGAAAGTAAAGGACGAGGTTTCAGCATTGTCACAGACACACCTGAGCTACAACGACTAAAAAAGACCCAAGAGCAGATTAGTAACGTATGTCTAGGCGCGATCCCGATAAAACGTGTGGAGTAGGCACTGCCGGTGTGAAGTGTTTGTATGTGAGCATGTAGGAAGTGTGAGCGTGAATGTGTGTCAGGTTCAACTGCAACAAGATGACACACTATGTCTTGGACCACCACATCTATCGTCAATTGTCAAAAATCAAGGTACTTAATTATGTAGATATATGAGAAAAGTGTGATGAGCAGATGTTCCATTCAAGGGTCTGTCAAAGCTGGATGATAACCACTGTAAACACCGTAATGATGGACATAATGATTTTATTTAGATTTTTCAGTGAAGCAGATGATTACATAATACTTAACTACAGTTTTCTTAGATCCTGATGATTTCTTGTTAGAATCCTATTGTAATTATTTTGCCATTCGGTCACCCATTGACTTATAGTGTGTCTCCAGTAGTTACAGTTTTTCTAAGAGAGCTGATTTGCATACTTTTCCACATGGAGCATTTCCAGTAAGAACTCCTGGACGAGAGCCAGTACTCCTGGACTGAGTCCTAAAAGAAGAAGACGACGATATGAGAACAGGTGAATTTTTAAAAATTTTTTAATATTTAAAAAAATGAAAATAAATGGTAACATGTGTATAGTATAGAAGTATCAAGCAAGAATATTTTACAGGATCCTGGTTCAGTTGCCTCATCGGTAGTCCATGGCCATAGAACTAGAGCCCTGCAAACCTCAAACTCCCTGCCAGCATCACCGGTGCCTCTTTCAATCTGTAGGTCACTGCAACGTCATCTATGTATCTCATCACAATAAAATTACATTGGGGGCCTCCTGAAGAAAAGATGGTCAGCAGGGAGTTGGAGGTCTATTTAGCTCTAGTCCAGATGGTGTAGGCTACCAATGTGGTCAGTCAACCCAGGTCCTGCAAATCTTTTTTTGGACTCTTTTAGACAGATATCCAACTCTGTTCATTGACTCTGAATGCCAAGGTGAATTTCAAGCATCTGTGCCATCAGCTACATGCAGTGGAATATAATTGTTCTTCTCAAGCTGCATGGACCAGTAGTATGCCAACCATAATAGTCTGTGAACCCATATTGTAGCATGGTATACCTGTGATTTCAAAAAGAGGTGCACAAATTATTTTTATGCCTCCAGGCACAGTCTTACAAAGATATTGTGCCCTAGAAGTATTGCCTTCCTAATAGAGTGCCATAGATGGCATATAGTGTCTCTGGTATACAGTATTAGTATGGCAGCATGGGTGTTCAGGACATATCGCTGCTGTTTATTTGGTCCTTCCTATATAAAAATGTGACAGATTTTGCATAAATCTCAGAATAAAGGAGTAAAGATGCCATTATCAGGCTCACGTCTCCCCAGGCACTTGCTCACTAGCACATCTTATACTGTGTATTGTGGATTTTCAAAGCCTGTACATTTCTTTGCAAAACATAAAACGTCCTTCTCGTCTTTGTAACAATTCAGGTCTTTGACAACTTTGCATTTTTTTTCCATTTTTGTACTCTAAGCAAATTCATCCACTGGTTGAGAGGCTGAAAGCTATTTCTGACCGCATGTGCTGAGTGTTAAAAATACATCCTCATATCTAATGGCAAAGTAAAAGCTCTTTTATTTCCACCTTACAAACATAATTCCCAAGATCTTATTTCAGGGTTGAGAAACTTATTGTAGCAACTTTTACCTTTAGGTTCAAAAGGACCAAAGTCGAGTTAGAGAAATTCATCACAAGTGGAGATGAGCGAACCCTTTACGGTTCAGTTCGGTTGGTGCCCGAACCTGTTAATATTTTGGTTCGGTGGCGCTGTTCAGGACACGATCTTGACCCGTGCTGGTTAGACCTTCGGCCCTGCACCCACATACAACCAGCCATAAGCAGAACACTCCGGAGGTGTGGGGGGGATTTTTCTTTTTTTTTCTTAGGGACAAAACATTACAGCAACAACCACTGACTTTACCCCCGGTGCGTGCCGATAACAAACAGCAAGAGGCTCGCACTGAGTCAGGCACCAAACATACCAGAGCACAGCTCTGCACGCTCCTACACTTTGTACAATCAAATCACCTGAACTCCAGCCCTGAACAGGTTCCCTCATCTCTTATCTCAAGTTCCTTATTATAAGGAAAATTGGAGTTGGTGGTCTCTGCAAACAATCAAGTTGCCTCTTTAATTTTTCAAGAAACTACAAAGAAAAGGAAGTTAAAAACTGATTATTTCAATTGTAAATCAATTTATTTCGAAAGATTCCCTTCAATTTTATTCCAACTCTGCATTCTTTTTCTTTAATCTGAGTCTGGTTAAAGGGCAACTGTCTGTAGGATCAACCCACTTAAGCCGTCTATATGGGCATGTAGGATGTAGGAAGCTGAATAATATGATACCTTGCTTTCTGCAATCTGATGAATGGTTTATGAGAAATTCATGTTTTTTCTTATATGCAAATGAGCTGAAAAGATCTCTGGAGGCAGATTAATCAGGAACAGGAATCTTTTAAGCTAATTTGCATATAAGAAACACATGGTTTTCTCAGGAACCATTTCTTGGATTGTAGATATAAAGGTAGCATTTGATTCCACTTCCTATGACCTTAGGAAGGTTGATCCCTTAAAGGGAATCGGTTAGCAGGCTTTTGCTACCTCATATGACAGCAGCATAATGTAGGCAAAGAAACCTTGAATCCAACGATGTATCACATAAATTACTGGCTGCCATGTAGCAGAGCTGGGAGAGCTGCCCCCAACCATACCAGGCTCATTATAGAGATTGCACATTGACTGTGAGGTGTCCATCACAGCAGGGGGCGTGTCAGACTGCCCTGCAGGTGACTTTGTAGTCCTGTAATGGTGATCACAGAAATAAAACCTTTAGTTCAAGTAAGCAATAGCACACAGCCTGATAAAAGAAGCACAGTTGCTTTTTGTTTTTTATCCCCTGCAGAATGATGTCCTCAGTAGACTCAGCAAAAACCTGCTGACAGATTCCCTTTAAGGCAATCTAAGGAAGGCCATGCCTGTCCAAAGGCAGGTAAGAAGGGTACCATTCTTTTTGGCCTCTTAAAGCCCTACTGCTTTGTGTCTTGCATGGTTTAGTTTGATATAAATTAAAAGAGCAAGGAAGCGCACATAGAGTAGTACCTCTATTTTATAGGTCCCTCAGACCCCAAATGGTTAGACTCACCTGATGTAGTTGTGAGTGTCACAACTACAATAAAAGCACACAGGAGGTCGCTGCAGGGTCCCAGCTGAACAATGTAGAATCCAGATAAGGGTGAAAAGAGCTGGGATGAGATGCTGCGCTGACCACAAAGATAAACACAGAGTTAATCACACACTCTGTTTATTTATGCATAAATAAACAGAGTATGTGATTAACTCTGTGTTTATCTTTGTGGTCAGCGCGACATCTCATCCCAGCTCTTTTCACCCCTATCTGGATTCTACATGGTTTAGTTTGGAGATCTCTGCACACATATATGCATACAGCCTTCTTAAAGACATTTTGCATAAACAAAACCTTTTACAATCCTGCACACAATCAGCAATATTGGCTAAAATGCACACAACGTTCAGTACTATAACATACACAGTTATTATAGCATGCCACATTACACATCATTATCAAATATCATAACTTAGGAAAGCTCCTTCAATAACTATCTTGACCCACTTTATCACATTTCTATGCATAATGTAATGGCGCAAGTATTAAACTGTACTGTGGTATTATGTGGGGACCCTATTTATTCACTGGTATCAACATTCACTTTTGTATTTGCAAGACTGCACTGTTACAAAGAAGAAATCGTCCTGAGCGCCCATGGGTCCTTCTAAAACGTAGGTACCTTTATACATGGCTTATTGGATTAGTCAATAATGTTAAATATTATTGATATAATTAATATTTGGAATAAAATAATTGTCTCCCAGTGAAATATCAGACATTACAGCAAGACTTTGAAAGATACTTTGCAAACTTTATATGTTACATAGTCATTATAATGTATTTATTATTAATTTTATTAATTTTTTTAACCTGTGATTTATAAATAATTAACAGGTCAATTGAGAATGTATTCCTTCCATAAAAATGAGTAAAAGTTGTATTGATCTGTTATACATGCAAAGTTCACAATACTCTTAATGTTTAAAAAGGGGTTGTCCCACAAATTGAAAATATAAATTACTGAACTAATGCACATCATTACTGTCACAATATCAATGCAAAAAAAAACAACAACAAAACCCCCTACTCTCCATTATAATGTTCACCTCTTTCAACCTCTTTACTTACCCTTCTGCAATTATGGTCTCTTTTCTTCCTGTAGGCAGGTACCATCCTATCCCCATGTGACCAGGTAGCAAGAGAATTGTCATGCCTTTTTGATTTGATTCGGTGATCCTGTGCTGTGTGATTGGCTTCTTTCTATGTTGAGCTACAGTAGGTTCAGTTCCTGTCCAAGTGCTGATTATCTTTAACCTTTGTTTCATTCTTTTTCAGCCTGCAGGTTTTTTCAGTTGATTCATATAGGCTGCCCTATCACATTGCAAGTGCTGCTAGTTATATCTTCCCTTTGCTGATCTTTTCTGCTGGCTATATTCCTATTTGGATCCCGCATCTCCTCCCAGTTCCGCAGTTGGTATGAGAAAAGCTTGACGTGCTTTTAGGTAGCCAGGTCCGAGTTGACATCTCCTAGTCTTGCAGTTAGGGATATTCCAGCCTGCGCAGGTTCCATCAGGGACTGTGCAGCAAGAGACTTTAGTCTGTACAGGAAGCGGTGGGGTCAGGTGAAGTAGTTTAGAGACAGGCCTGTTTTCTGTTGTGACTTACCCTGTGTGCATAACAAGAATTTATCAGGTGTGCATTGCAATCAGCTTCTGCTAACACCTCATCTCCTGTCTTCCTCCTCTGACCTGCAAAATAAATTATCCAACATACAGCCTCAACAATCCCCCAAAAGTAAAACAAAAACCAATGTCCTATTTTGAAAAGCAAACAATTGGCCATCACCTCTAAACAGAATAAGGCTGCGTTAACACACAACGTATTGTTTGCATTTGCGCAGTGCTATTAAGCACAGCGTTTTTTAGCGCTGCATAAATGCTGTGAACACAGCTCTGTTCACATGTACCGTCTTTTTGCGGATGTGCTTTGTACATGTTAATTATTTGCGTTTTTTTCAGTGCGCTTTTTACTCATCTAGCTCCCCCAGAGATCGCTTCATACCGGCGCCGTGGGACCTTGTACAGGACCTTACACAGCACCATGTGACTGGGTGACATCACCGGTGACATGGAGCTGCAGGGTCCTAGAGTCCGCCGCTCACTGCGGGCCGGTGGGGGCTCAGAAGACACCAGCGGTCACCGAGGGAGCGCTGCGTTCTGTGAGGATACGCTCTTGGTGCAGCCTTACACCAAAAGCGCATCCTCACAAGTACGTTGTAAACGCAGCCTAAAACAAGTGTGAACAGGGGCAAGCTGCTTTGACTGCATAATATAGAAACCAATGAACACAACAGCCTCTGTAAGTTCTAACGCGTGTAAATATTGAATCTATGAAATTTGGACTGCATTACTGCTGTATATCCTCCTCTGTGGCCTCCCTGCTAAAAGTCTCGCACCTCTTCAGTCTGTCCTTAGCTCTGCTGCCTGAATAATCCACCTCTCTCCTTGCTGCTCCTCCACTTCTCCCCACTACAAATCTCTTCATTGGCCCATGATTCCCCAACAAATCCAGTTCAACTACTAATATTGACCTACAAAGCCGTCCATAACCTGTCTCCTCCATGTATGTATCTCCAAACTAAGCTTCTGATATCTTCCAAGACGTAATCTCCGCTGCTCCTAAGACCTCTTCCTCTCCTCCACACTCATCACGACCTCCATGGCTTCTCCTGTATATCCCCATCTTCTGGAATTATGTGCCCCAACACGTCTGGTTATCCACCACATTCAAAATTTTCAGCTAGAACTTGAAAGCCCATCTATTCAGGAAAGCTTACAGCCTGCGATGACCCCGCTGCCACTTCCCACCATTGGAACTGCCGAAGTCCCCCAACCTACTGTCTCCTTCCCCATTATCCCGCGTAGACTGTAAACCCACCGGGCCCTTTCCCCTCTGTACCACTGTCATTGTTAGTTTGTTCATGGTAACTTATATCTATAATTTTGTATGTAACCCCTTCTCATGTACAGCACCATGGGATTAATGGTGCTTTAAAAATAAATATTAATAATTACTACTACTAATATAATATTTATTCTTTTATATAGGGCTATTAATTCCATAGCACTTTACTAATAGTGTAGAATATAGTTATAAAATATATTGCTGGTGGGCTCTCATGAATTGGTCAGTTTGCACACGAAGTACAGTCATGTTTTAAGTATTTTCAGTATTCATCTATCTCTATCACACTTCAGAGCCGAAACGCTGTCATTACTAATATTGGCCAATAAATCATTGTCTTTTTAGTATACTGCATGGTGTGCTGCCTCTATTTATTTGTTATCTATCTATCTATCTATCTATCTATCTATCTATCTATCTATCTATCTATCTATCTATCTATCCATCTATCCATCCATCCATCCATCCATCCTCTCTTTTGCTTTTTCATCCCCACTTACATCTACTGATCATTGTGTATCTACCGTGCGAAACTGCAGCGGTGCTGAAACAAAACATGAAAATGTAATATATTATATTTTAATGTATATTGCAAATACAATTCTTTTCTCACACTTGATTGCATTTTGAGCAATATGTTTTGTGGGACAACCCCTTTAACACAAATATATTTCCACAATAAGTGCAGCCTTCCAATCTCTTGATGAAAAAAGGCTTGTGGTGAAAATGATGATGATGCCGCTTATTTCGCACATATGGCTGACACATAGTTATCCTTATCATACCCAGTGATGATCTGGCCAAAGCAAAAAAAGTGTAACAAATGAGATAAGTGACGCTGGCAATAATACTAAGAAAAGCTAGACAGGAAGAATGAACGAGTCCATTTGTTGGCTATTCCGCCCAATCCCAGGGCCCTATTGCACATGCACACTCGGTTTGGTAGAGTGTTGTTCATGTGTGTTTCATAGGGAGAGGGGAGTGAGTGCTGTCAAATGGATCTGGTGATGGTTTTCTTCATCTAAAAACAAAATGATCAAAAATCAACAAGCCCAATCCTTGTCTCCCCTGTCATCATCCTTTGTAGGAGAGTCAGGAGACACCGACACATATACGATAGCTGGCAGACGTTCTACCCAAGCATGAACATGAAACGTGCGTTCCATAGCCAAAATGTCTTTCAAAACACACTGGTTCTGATAAAGATTTTCATTGCAATATTCAATGGTACTAATATATGTATTTGATTATAATAGGTTTTTTCAGCATCACTTTCTATACATTTGGTAGAGTCAACCTGAAGAAGAGACACTCTTGTAGGTGGAAGAATAATGATCGACGTGTTCATATGCAAATGTTTAGTTGCCCATGTGCTCAAACAGGACTGAAGGCCAAGAAGATGAAATTTTGTGCCCTGTTCCAAAGAAAAGTTGTGACACTTCTTTTCTGACATGAGCAGGTAAATGGCAATCATTATCACTTCTTCTATAACTGTATCGCTATTCTAACTGTAAGGTGTGAACCCACAAATCTTAGTTTTTAATGAACCAAGTAAAATAATTTAAAGATTGTGTTAAATCTTCATCAGGACCCCCAACTTTCAGGGATTTTTAATAATCTTGGTCTTCTCATATTGGCTAAAGCAAACATATACGCCCCTCTAGTCTCTAGAACCTGGTGTGTCTGCCATCCATGCAACCACTAAAGTGATGCCACTCAGTGCAATATACGGTAGGACTTACAGTTGCCTGATTGTGATCTCACCTCTTCTATTTGATCCACTTGGGTGACTTGCTTAAAGTAGTGATGGGCGAATCCTAAATTACTCGGAATCGCTTGACTCTAGCGAGTCCGAGCCCAGGACTCGCTACTCGTTGCGAGTCTAGTGATTGTACAATGTTAATGAATGGGGAAGCGAGTAATAGCGAGTAGTGTGAGATTTACAAATCGCAGATGTGTCTCGGAAGCTTCAGCCTGAAGCAATCCTAGTTGTGTCATTTATTTGCATTGCTAGTTTACTTTGTAAGTAATCGCTGACTCGCACAGATAAGATCCTGTCTTCTCTGTGTTCTGGCTGCCCCAGCTCCAGGGTCCTAGAGCCCGCCTGCTGCCTGATGTAGCAGTGCTGAGATTGTTCTCAGTCTGCTCATTCCCTGTGTACAGACATGAATGTCTGTGCACAGAGATGATGTAGCAGAGCTGAGATTGTTCTCAGTCTGCTCATTCCCTGTGCATAGAGATCTATATATATGCACAGGGGATGTAGCAGAGAGGACATTGCGTTTTGGACTGTGTCGGACGGAAGAGGATTTTTTTGAATTAAAGATGGAATCCCTAATGGCTTTTTTTTTTATTTCTAATAAAAAATTTTCTTTGTGTTGTGTTTTTTTAAAACAATTTAATAGAAATTCATGGCGGTCATGTCTAATATTGGCGTGACCGCCATAAATTTCGGGCTTAGGGCCAGCTGATAATACAAAGCTGGCCCTAACCCCTTTATTACCCAGCGTGCCACCGCTACCAGGGCCGCTGGAAGAGCGGGGTTCAGCGCCAGAGATGGAACTTCAATGAACGCGCCATCGTCTGGGGCGGCTGTCGGCTGCAATTTGCAGCGGGGGGTGCCCAGAAAGCTTGGGCATCCCTGCGCTGCGGATTCCAGCCCCCAGCTGCTTAGCTGTACCTGGCTAGACATAGAAATTGCGCGGAGCCCCACGCATTTTTTTAAATTATTTCATGAAATTCTGAGATTCTGACTCTGACTCTGAGACTCTGACTCTGAAATTCATGAAATAATTTTAAAAAAATGCGTGGGGCTCCGCGCAATTTCTATGTCTAGCCAGGTACAGCTAAGCAGCTGGGGGCTGGAATCCGCAGCGCAGGGATGCCCAAGCTTTCTGGGCACCCCCCACTGCAAATTGCAGCCCGCAGCCGCCCCAGAAGATGGCGCGTTCATTGAAGCGCCATCCTCTGGCGCTGAACCCCGCTCTTCCAGCGGCCCTGGTGGCGGTAGCACGCTGGGTAATAAAGGGGTTAATACCAGCTTTGTTATACAAGCTGGTATTAAGCCCGAGATTCTTAATGTCAGGCCACATTTGACCCAGCCACTAAGAATCTCCAATAAAGGGTTAAAAAAACACAGAGAAAAATTTTTATTTGAAATAAAAAAAAAGCCATTAGGACTCCATCTTTAATTAAAAAAATCCTCTTCCGTCCGACGTAGTCCAAAACCGATGTCCTCTCTGCTCATCCCTGTGAATAGATAGATGTCTATGCACAGGGAATGAGCAGACTGAGAACAATCTCAGCACTGCTACATCATGTCTGTGAGCAGGTGGGCTCTAGGACCCGGAGCTGCACAGAGAAGACAGCTGGACTCGGCTCGCAAAGAAACAGCAGTTACTTTGCGAGTTTCCCTGCTATCACTGGCACAGTAGCCGAGTCTAATGCAAACAATGGCAATCCGAGTTTTGTCAGCGTTTCTGACAAAACTAGGATTGATATTGATTTGCATTGGACTCGTGCGAGTAATCACTGGGAAACTCGCAGAGTACCGAGTCCTGCGAGTCCCTTACTACTCGCCGAGTAACGAGTCCTAGCGAGTAGATTCCCCATCCCTAGCTTAAAGGGATTGTCCAATCTACAATGATAATTATTCAATCACTCTATGTGACTGCAGATTATCAATCTTCCTAGCACCCGCACTGTGCACTGCGAGGATTTGCAAGTTTCTAAGCCAGAAACAGACCAAAACTGCACAATCTACATGTTTCCGGCCAGAACTCAACTACTGGCTGCGGCCTCTCTCAAAACAAGTGAAAGCAGTGGGTGTGTCTGACTAGTAGGCATGGTCGACTAGCAGGCACTAGCTTGCTTCATACATTTGTATTGAGCAAGGCCGTGCCTACTAGTCTGGTTCTGGCCAGGAACATGCATATCGTATAATTGCAGTCCATTCGCGGCTTACAAACTGGTGAATCCTCAGAGTGCTTGGTGTGGGCACTGGGAAGTCTGACAAGTCTGCAGTCATGTAGAGTAACAGTGAATTGTCATTTTAGACCTGACAACACCTTTAAGGGTACCGTCACACGGTGCAATGGCGGCGGAGATGTCGACAGCAACTGGTGGGAGCGCGCACGCTTTTGGCGCCCCGCCAGCGTCGTAGCCCCCCGTTTACATGGGGAGACACCTCCGGTGATGCACCGGCGAGCTGACAGGCATCGCCCCATATCAGCCGCCTGGTTTCACATCAGTGATGTGAAACCAGGCGAGCACTCAGAGGCGCCGACATTGCCCCTTTACATTAGGCTATGCAGGGGCGATATCGGCGCTTTTAGGCCACGCCTCTACGTCACCTAATAAATCGGCGGTGCCGTCACCAGGTGTGACGGCACCCTTAGACAGAGGCTCTGACTATAACGTGTAATAGAATTTTATTTAGTCATGGTCCCAGAACATGTAGGATTTACTACTGATCTTCCATTATTTGAGTAACTGATATATATGCATTCACCTATAATATATATAAATGTGTGTGAAAAATCAGGAGTAAAACTTGAATGAAACTGAATGTGTCTAGTTCCTCGTTTCCCTGGAGCCGCTGAAGATCCTACTACAGACTTCTTAAGACCATATTGGTGGAAATGTTGACAATACTATCTGTAACTTCCATTCTTTTGGAATCATTAACTACACTTTAAGCATACTAAGGCTGGCTTCAGACTTGCAGATGCACTTGCAGCGTTTTGCAGATGCATCTGCAAGCATCTGCATGCAGACCGCGGCCCCTATGTTTATAATGGTGCGCACGGCGGTCTGCAGATGCTTGCAGACCTCCGTGCGCACCCATTCACTCCTATATGTGATCTGTGCGCACGCGGATGCCTGCGCACAAATCACACACTCCCGCCCGCACCATGTACGCGAGATGTCGCGTCCCTGGTGCGGACGAGAGTGTGTGATCTGTACGCAGGCATCCGCGTGCGCACAGATCACATATAGGAGTGAATGGGTGCGTACGGCGGTCTGCAAGCATCTGCAGACCGCCGTGCGCACCATTGTAAACATAGGGGCCGCGGTCTGCATGCAGATGCTTGCAGATGCATCTGCAAAACGCTGCAGATGCATCTGCAAGTCTGAAGGCAGCCTTAAGTTTTACCTTGGTGTCGAAGTCACACACATTTAGATTAAGGAACACTCATTCTTCTTTTGGGCATGGAGATGCTCTCTTGAAGTTGAGTAGATGTATGTATATAATGCATGATATCTATATCTAGAGATTAATTTACTTTAGATTGTTCAAAAATATTATTTGTAAGCCTTTCTCATCTTCATGTCTCTGATTTAAGAATTATATTTCCTATATCTAATGTCATTGGAAGTTAGTAGGAGAATAGCTGTGAGCAAATCTTCAATGTCGTCACTGGACGAGGTCTTCAAATCAAGGTGGTGACAAAGACACGGCTCGTACATAGTGTGGTCTGTTCTGTAGTAACATTTGGAAGGGGAACCTGGACGATGAAGAAACAAGACAGAAGAAGATCAAAGAAATGTGCTGAAGAAGGAGGTTATCAATACCATGGATGGTAACAAGAATAAACACATACATTTTGGATCAAATCAAGTCAGAATGTCACTGGAAGCAAAGATCACAAAGCTACGACTTGTCTACACATCATATGAATAGGGAAATCACTGGAGAAGGACATCATGGTTAGAAGAATAAAAGGAACAAGGCCACCACACTGTCCATCAATAATGTGGACCTATCTAGGCTTGGAGAAGACCCTGATGGACCTATCTAGGCTTGAAGAAGACCCTGATGGACCTATCTAGGCTTGGAGAAGAGCCTGGTGGACCTATCTAGGCTTGGAGAAGAGCCTGGTGGACCTATCTAGGCTTGAAGAAGACCCTGATGGACCTATCTAGGCTTGGAGAAGAGCCTGGTGGATCTATCTAGGCTGCACAATATCCATCTTCCTACAGAGAGTTAATCCATCAAGTCACCATGGTTCCAGATCGAACTGAAGGCCATTAAATAATAATAATATTTCATGTATCATAGTCAGCAGTGCCACTACAACTAAAAGTACTACTTCTACACTCCTACAGTCATTCCATTGACCAAAATACTACTTTGGAAAGTAGAAATCTGAACCATGTGATTGACACAGTCAAACTTAATAAAAGAAACTTTGTAATATATCTGGTAAATGAAAAATTTTCATTCTTCACTCCCTACCCCATGAAATGGATTATTGATTCTAAAACAAAACAGCAAACATCTATCTGGAGGTGGACTAACATCTCACTGAGGCATCAGGTTACATGCAGCCCAACGAAGTCTATGGAGAGGGAGGTTTAGTGAGGCACACAAGATGCTTCTGCTTTCTAGGAGATGAAGAGTTTTATCTCACTGCAATACTGGAGTCTGCTAAGAACTGCTGTATAATGTGCTTCATGCTAACTCAGAGACAATTAACAATCAGAAATTGAGCTTGCAGAGAAAAATGCTTAGTCATCAGATCAACACATTAAATACTTCTTTACCCTAATACATACCGTACCTATGTATAAAGCATATCCATCATTTTCATTTTTATTTCATAGATCATAGTGCTTATGAAAATAAGAAACTTTGTAATATATCCTATCAGACAAATCTGCTTCTTTCTACACCTGGACTGATCATTCATTTTTAATATTCAAGTATACAATGTGTCTTCAGTGAATACAGATTTTCACATTACTGTGATAGGAGATGACAGATGGGGCTCATATATTTCAATGGAGGATCACAAGTGTTCTGCTGCAAGTTCTCTGGAAAGGTCCGTTACACCTCTAAGTGTAATGGTGCCGTCACACGCATCAAGTTGAGGAACGATATTGTTTCATGCACGCGCGATCGGTAACAATATCGTTCAGATCGCTGATGAGCTGTCACACAGGCAGACTCACCAGCGATCAATGAACCAGAGACATTGTGGAAATGATTTACATATTGTTTCCACGATGTCTTGCTCCCGCTGCCAGGCTGCGGTAAGTGGGAGCAGGCTGGTCTCCAAGGTAAACTGCGGGTATCTAGGCAGCCCGCTGCCTAGATACCTGATGTTTACCTTGGTTACCAGCCTTCTCCGCTCACCGGCTGGTATCCAAGGTACACAGCGGGTAACTAGGGACCCTAGTTACCCGCTGTGTACCTTGGAAACCAGCTCGTGAGCGGAGAAGGCTGGTAACCAAATTTATACATCGGGTATCTACGCAGTGCGCGCTGCCTAGTTACCCGCAGTTTACCTTGGATACCAGCTCCAACGCTTGCTGAGAGGCGCTGGGAGCTGGCTTATCGGTCGTCTCCCGGTGTCCACCGGGCGACCAATGATTGATTTGAGGATAGGACCTCAAATCAAACGATGAACACTCAGCCGACTGACCGTTCATCGTTTGTAGTGTCACTCGCAACGATGTTGTTTCAACATCGTTCAAGCGTCACAGAACACGTGACTTTGAACGATATCGGCAACGATATTGTTACGTGTGACGTGGCCTTAACTGTCATTTCAGGGAAATTTGCAGCAGAACACTTGTGTCCTCCTCCATTGAAATTTATGAGCACCATCTGTCATCTCCAAATTTTAGTAATGTGAAAATCTGTATTCAATGAAAACACACAGTGCCATGATTTCAAAATATTAAGAAGGAAAAGAAGCAGATTTCTCTGAGAAGATGTGAACTGTCCAGCTTCAGTTTATGGCCCTCTACAACTTACATAGGAATCATAAGGTTTCCACAGGCCACTAATCATAAACAATAATACAATCTGTTCCTCTTATCTTAGAATTTTGACTTTACTTTCCCAGCTCCTTTCCCCCTCCCTAGCCTGACTCTGCTTTACGTCAACTGTCTGTATTAACTACCTCACCTAACCCTGCCTATGTATATATGTACTAGATGGTGGCCCGATTCTAACACCTCGGGTATTCTAGAATATTTATGTTGTTTATTTATTAAAATTTAAAAACAATGCAATGAATACATAGGATTTTCCCCAATCAGCGACGCAGCTTCGTTCAGTATATCTGTGACACCTCACTGATCAGTGAGGTACCGTCACACTTGACGACGCTCCAACGATGGAACCTGGTAGGGATTGCTGGAGCATCAGTATGTGGTCGCTGGTGAAGGTTCACACTGAATAGCGCCGGTCGGGGTACTTCCGCTGCGAGCGGCCGGGAGATGACGGCTCACTGTTGACCTCTGTGACAGGATCAGCGATCTCACAGCCGGGGCCTGGTTGTTGCTGCGTGTCACACTGAGTGAAATCACTAGCGCCGGTCAGGGTACTTCCACTGCGAGCAGCCAGGAGATTACCAGCTAGCGCCGGTCATCTCCGGCTATGTCGCCGCTGACCTCTGTGCGGCAGGAGATGACCTGCGGCCACCGTCGGGAGTTCAGCGGCTAGCGCCGCTGATCTCCCATGGTACGGTGGCGTGCGTGGTTCAAATCCCGCGCTCAGTGGCGATCAATCAGCAACGCGGGATTTCCGTAGAGAGACAGACAGACACGATAAGGCGATTATATAGTAGGATGTGCCTTCAGAATTTTGTCATTATCAGCCTGACAAAGGGACCATAGAGTCTCAAACGCTTGCTTTGCTATTTATTAACATCTTTCCAGTTAGCCATTAAAAGGTATCAATCACTGAGGACTCCCAGATTGTAATATTTTTCTTTTTACAAAGTTGGATATTGATGAAGCTAATACAGTTCATAATATTTCAGGGTAAAATGAGCAGGAACAAGCTGGTTATATGCCAGGCGGTTTGATGGGTGGTGGGTATTGTGCAGAAAAGAGAACAGGCTGTAAGAGGTCTTCATTATGAATTCCACAATATCTCCTGACACGGATGTAACATTTCTTAGCCATTTAGAGTAATGATGAAAAGTACAATGTTGTATGTCTCCCCAGTTCAGGATTAGGAGAGACGATTCTTAGTGTCTCGTAGAAACTGGATCACCGGTTCTGACATCCAGCACTGCTGTCTTTATTACAGTCCCTTCTTCTTCTTCATCATCTTCTTGTTCCAGAAGAGACATCAGAAAACAGCTCTAAGTGGAAAGGCAAGGACTGAAAGGAAATAATTGTCCTGTTCCTCCCGTGATACGACCAAAACTCAAAGGGGACACCTGGCAAAGTTTATAAGGTAAGGAAACGAGATCTACTTGAGAAAATAAGTCGACGGTTTCCAGGGGAATGCTGCTGTTGAAAGCAAACTCTCACGAGCTAAATGGGCCCATTGTACCGGGAATGTCCTTTCGGCACTCCCAGTAGCTCTGCTGAATTTTAAGATGCGGTGTCTTATTTTCTCAATCTGGCAAACAGTGGACTTGAAAGGCTTCAATTGTGTCATTTGCACTTTGTATGTTTCTCTTGTTGCTGTGGTGGATGAAATAAAATTGACAGAAAGTAGCAGCGTGCCAAAGTGCCATCATTACAATCACAATGATGACACTTTATTTCAAGACCAATTAAGTTGATACTTGTCTTAAAGTGTACCCACCCTCTACGCAAACCGGCGTAACAGAAGAGTACGCCATAAGCATGTATGAAGAAGTCACAGCCGGGCTGCTTCTGGAAATAAGATCTAGACAGAATCCTGCCTCAAGATAAAACATGGGAAATGGAAAATGTCTTTATTCCTCCAGTTGGGGAAAAACTCATTGAGGTCACTCTTTCATTGCTTTCATTGGGTGACCATGTAATACATGACTATATCAAGTCCCCCCGAATGGTATTCATGTAGTGGCTCTGTCCTGATTCAAGAAGAGTTTTCCTAAGACTCATCACCAACACACACCATTGTAGGTTACATGGACACCCACATTACTGATGGACAGTGTGGTGGCCCACATGTTAGCACCAAGAGTGTAAGCTCCATATTTGAGCTGATTTCCTCCAGACACTGGTATCTTCCCACACATCAAACACATTGAATTTATAAATTCCATTTACTCTACATTATTATTATTATTATTATTAAATAATTGTCCTTCAGCTCGATCTTGAGCCATGGTGACTTGGTGGATGAATACCCTGAAGGAAGATCGATCTTAAGCAGCTAAGATAGGTCCACCTGGGTCTACTCCACCGTTATGTTGATACAGTGGCGTAACTTCAGAGCCGCGGGCCCCGGTGCAGGATGCACTCCGGGGCCCCTTAGGTATGAGCCGAGGTGGGGGGGATAGTTGGTGCTGTTGGAAAATTTTGAGGAGCGGGGGGGGGGGGTGCTAGCGGGGTGGCTGGCGTGAATACCTGCTCTGCCGGCTTGACAGTAGAGGAGAATAGGGGCGGGCAATGCGCAGCTGCGGGAAAGTGGCTTCTCTCACTTCCCGTCCCCCGTACACTCCTCATCCAGCGATATCGCGTTCGCGGCGGGCGGCTGGGAAGTGGGCCATTGTGTTACTAGTCTTCCTCTTCACTTTGTTCCTTCTATTCTTCCTACCATAATGTCCTTCTCTAGTGATTTCTCTCTTCATATGATGTGTCCAAAGTAGACAGGTTGTAGCTTGGTGATCTTCACTATGGGTGACATGTCTGGCTTGATTTGTTCCAGAATGGATTTTTTTGTTAGGTTTTCTAGAGGGTTTTTTATCCAGAATGATGTCAAAGATGTTTACCCTGGAAAACTTGTTTGTGTAGAACATTGATTTTATCACAACTGTGTCATTCTTCAGTTTTTCTGTGGAGTCACTGATAAAGAATTAAAACTTGTTGCTGGATTTCCCTACAAACTTCACCACATCACTGGTGGTCCCAAAACGTACAACCAGACATGAGCAAGTCAAAATCTCATTCATTTTTAGCAATCGCTGAAGCTGGCGGGGTAGAACAATTTGCAATTCACTTTGTGTGAGTCACCTGAAGTTTGCATCAACCTTAGGAGGCTTACGTGACCTTCGGAGCAGTCAGGAGGCTTCTCCATAATATTGTATAGCTATCCCATCACATCACATCGCAGCTTATATAAAGGAAGAAGCAAGGAATGCAAGCAAGGAATGTAGCCGTCATTTTATGATGAATCTGGTGTCATGAGTGTGTTGCATCTGATGTGATCTCTGGGGCATCTGTGATCTGACGGTCTCAATGCTTGATTGATAACAGGTCCTCTGTGGAGCCCACTGTTATCTTAAATTACAGTGGATTTTCTTTTGTTCTATTCTGAAGGGGTTAAGGACCATTTACCTTCTGGCTGAGATTTCTCATAGCTTTAATCTCAGCTGTAGCCTCTTATCATGACTCCCTTCTGCTATATTTGCCCTACTCTTTCTGACAGTGATGCAGCTTGTCTCTAGAAAAGATGCGGTGTTCATTTCAGTGGTAGACGTGAAGTTCCTGCTAGAGAAGATTTTGAATCTTTTGTATTTGTTTCCTCCACTTCATTATGCTCCCATGCACTCCTACCCCTTCACTCCCTGGGGAGGCAGGGAACAAGTAGGGGAGTTGTGACCAGGAGTGTGGCAAGGTATGAGACCCAGTGTCCCAACCTTCAGGATTAATCCTGGGGATAGTCTAGGGTCCCCTAGCATAAGGGACAGCAAAGGAGCCCTTTATCTACAGTCACAGTACAACATCTGGATGGTGAGAGAATGTCACGGCTCACAGTTGTGAGGCACAGGCTGATAATTATCACCGGTTACCATTAATTTATCCATAAATATTTATGGTGATATCACTTTGACCTTACTAAGGCTGTGTTTTCATTAAAGGGGTTGGCCACATGCTCTGGTTAGTGCAACTACCCTCATAAACTGACCAGCATTTCTGTCCATGTATTAGCTGCTTATGGAAAAGCATGTGACTAGACCAGTCAATCAGCCTCAATTAATTGTAAGAAACTCACAAGGTAAAGCTGCTTTACTATAGGAGGAGGCCGATGGACTGTTTGGGTCCCATGCTCCTCCAGCAGCAGCCATTGTATGGATAGTGTGTGTAGTGCCGATGAGGGTGTGCAGAAAGGTGCACTAGAGAATGTGAGGTAGCACCCGCTTGCATAACGACAAAACACACGTATTTATAATTTAACCAATGTCTACCTGTTTATTTCTCAGATATTAATAACATAACCCGGGTAGCATGTTTGACACATTGCTCATTGATTAACACACTTTACATAAATACACCTACATTAAGATATAACATTACATAACACTTATTGCACATTACCATGAACACGTCTTATCGTAACCCGGGACCTGTAACCATCTCTCTGTCACCATTGGAGCTCTATTAACAGCTCCCATGGTGGCTACGGCCTCCGGCCTATATACACTTTACACATACATTTCTCATTTTACCCTATTATATATATCAACGGGTCCTGTGGGTCCCAATGGCGGTCCCTGCCGCCTGGCTTTAGTCACCCAGCTTGGTGACTCCACATTTACCCCGTAGTCAGGATTCCTGCCTGACCGGGACCTTACATATCACATGTGATCCATCATACAATATTCATGGATCCCATGCATCCTCACACCCGCTCACAGCCCATCATAATACATCCATGGACTGTGGCTCCTCCATGACTGTAACAGGGACCTGGTCAACCGTAGAATCCGGGCTAACCATGCATCACCATGGCCTACTCACCACGGTACGGGCCACCAGTCCCACCAAACCTCTATCTCATGGCAGGTCTCCAGGTCGACGACAGTACCCTGCATCTGAGTAGCACCCTATCGGATCAGCCATGGTTACCCTTCTAGGAGCCTTCGTGACCCCTGTCTCTGGCCACAGGCACACCCACACCATTAGAGTCGTGGTTGAGGGACAGGTACCCGCTGCAAGCAGCAGGCCAAGCCTCCCTCTCGTCCCATCGGGACGGAATGCCTCCAATATCATCCACTCCAGCTTTGGCTCTCCCACAGACTCCGCACATGGCCTTTCTACCTAAGCCATAACATACACATATAGTTAAAACAGGTCCCTCACTGACTATCTAGTCGGACCTCAGGGCTGGCTATGCCCGCCTGGCACATTTCACGCACCAGGTGCACAGTTCACACAAGCATTCGAGAACTGCTTAATTACCGGGCACGGATCCAGGTCTCGCTGCCTGGGTCACGGGTCCACCAAGCGTCCCCAAGGGCTCCTTTCCCGGACGTGTCTCAACCACACGCCCGGACCAGTCTCCACCTGGGTCAGCCCAGGCTTCCCCACTCCAGGAGCTGTAACAACACCAGACCTGGTCACCAGTATGGAGCTAGCATGCTCCCTTCATTTCACACAAAGCCCTGCACTACTCTGCACTCTGGCTGCTCATGGATCACCATCCTCTCAGGCTGATCTCTGGCTGATAATGAATCTTCTCAAACACTCAGCTGGCAGGCTCTTATCGTGCCTGCCACTCCCACACTGACTCATCCAGCTGGGCTGCTATTCCTCAGGACACACCCACCTGACACACCCACCTGGGCTGTCAGCAATCAACATCCATTCCTTTCCTCAGGGCCTCATCGATCTCAGGAGCCACTCACAGCCGCTCATTAGACTCATGAATGTATCAGAACTACAGCAGTCACTCTCACATTTAACACCTTGTGTTCCAGGTAGGTTCACACAGCATCATCACAGGAAAACCGGCCAGTGTGAACAGGATCATACCCTGATCCTGCATGTGATGCGCCCCGGCCATGGGGACCATGCCGCGGTGCCTCACAAGAGACAAAAGCGTCAACCACTTTAAAGAGTTGGAAAAACGTTGTTCTTTTACTCGGTGTCAATGTGAAGCTTTACAGTACTTTCCATTTGTTGCAAATCAATTTGATGCAAATTTAGCAAAACAATTTGGTGGAGCTAAGGAAATAGAGTTCCACAACATTCGTTCTATGCAAAACCCTTTTAAACTGATATAATTTGCGGAAAAATAATTGAAACCAGATATCTGTTTTTAACAGTCAATAATTACTTTTCCTTAGTTGCAATTTCTAACACATTTTAATGTGACAAGTTAACATATAGCCCAATGATCTATTTACAGATATTATATTTTGCGCCAAGTTGGATATCAAGAACAGCTTTTCCCCCAGGCTGCCTGACATATACAATATACTGAGAAGAGTATATTGGTTTTGAGCACTTGCCAGTATGCCTGGAAGTAATGTACATTATGTAGATTGCATTATTAAACAAGTACAAACAGGCTTACGTTATCATCTTGTCCATTTGCACAATGGTTGCTTGTGCTTTTAATTTATGCTTTACTTTTCATATGCAAACAATATTATAATTTTTTATTTCAGGAAGAAATGTAACCTTTGCTTCAACTATATTAAAGAAGCACTCCTGGGAAGAATTGTTTAGTAAATCTCTGTGTGTGCATGTATTGTAGTGTCAGTGTGTTAATATACTCACCTACTGCCATCTTCTTGAGATCCAACCCTGTTCTGCTCCTCTTCTCAGTGGCATCATCGTTCTGCAGACTCTCCAGGTCGCACTGCGCTCTACGTGACCTGGAAGTGACATTTACGATATAAGTCTATGGAGCCTCAGAACGAGGCTCCAAAGACTTACATTGTAAAGAGACTTTCAGCTCACACATACAGGAAACAGGATATTGTGAGGCATGGTGATGTCATCCAGTAGTGGAGTGGAATGGCACAGGATCCTGGAGAAGACGGGGGAGGTGAGTATAACACATACACACTAGATTACATGCATATATACACAGATTTATTTATAAAAAAACCTTGATTCTTTAACTATATATTTATGTTACTATATTACTGACTTATTCCACAAAAAAGAAGTTATTGCCTAATCAAAGAATTGGAAATAATCACTGATTGCGAAGGGTAGGGGGGGCCGATGGCCGAAACTTTAAGCAATTCCAAGAAATTGGCTCAAAATCCAGTCCTCCAACCTGAGAGCAGTGTAGGTGTGCATGCATGGCCTCCACTCATTCCATGTCTATGGATGGCTCAATAATGCACTCAATTTTTTCCAAAATTCCCATAGATAATTAATCCATCAAAAGCTGAGCATGTGCACAATCGCTCCATTCAAAATGGAACTTCAGAACCTCAATATCCCAATGGTCATAGAGATAAACAAAGGGGTCTATCCTTAGGATATGTATTAGCTTAGTACTAAAGATGAGCAAGAGTGTTCATGACAGCTTGATGCTCAATGGAGCATCCAAGTGCTTGGGTATGCTTGGTATCGGCCAAGTATCATGGGTGCTTGGATGTGTCATTTGTAAACGTTCCAACAGAGAGCTCCCTTTAGTGAACAATGTGAGCGGGCACACAGTGAGAGTCGCTTCTAGTCTAATCTGGTCTTTTTATTTGTAAGGTAAATTAATTGTTTGCACCTTGTGGTGACCCCTCTGTATTTGCTCTCATGACGTCATCTCTTTATGGTAGACTTAGATACTGAATAAATTACTTCCTGGTGAGTGTTCCTTCTTAGGTGGATGCTGTGGAGGGGTTTCTTCGCCATAGAAAGGATTCAGTGATCACCCACCACTGTTCCCCTCTGTCGACGTCCAGGCCTTTTTCAGTTTCCAAATCTATCAAACTGTTGATTTGGCCACTCCTAACATTTCTGCTATCGCGCTGATGGTTTTCTTCTTTCTTTTCAGCTAGATGATGGTCAATTTCTCTTCCATTGAGAGCTACTCTGACTGCATGTTGTGGGTTTGCAGCAACAGTTTAAAATGCAAATGCCACACCTGGAATCAGCTCCAGACCTTTCACTTGCTTAATTGTTGATGAATAAATGAGGGAAAAGCCCATGCAGTCCAATAAAAAGCTTTTGAGATAATTGTCTAATTACTTTTGGTCCCCTGAAAAAGAGGCAGCTACATATTATTAAACTGTAATTCTAAACCCTTACTCCAATTAGGATGTGAATACCCTTAAATTAAAGCTGGGAGGCTGCACTTTCAAGCCCATATAGATAATATAGCTGTATCTTAAATCAGCTAAAAGATGTGTTATACTCCAAATATATTTGGACTTAATAGTATACCTATGTCTTAGGACTTAAGGGTTTAAAGGACTTTTCTAAGGGTATGTCATCAAGGTGCGGGTCTGTTGTTCTTGTTCTTTCCTTTTCAATCTGTACTAACAAATCTCTATTTCTTATTTCTTCTTTTTAAATCCGACAAACAGTTCCAGGGACATGGGACTTCTTATTTAGTGTAATATTTATGGTCTTTTTCATCGGGGTATGTTGCACAGGGAAAGGGCCCATTCAGAAAGTCATGAAAATCTGTCACAGAGGGTATTGCACCCATAAAAGCGATGCAGATACTGCAGCTGCAAGCGGATTCTAGGATGGATGGGTGGAACCCATAGACCATCACCCCACAATAGATCACACAGTGGGAGGTACCCGGGAGGAATAAAACCACCTCTAGGGGGAACTAGTGAGAGTTCAGGCAGTGGACCGGAAGGAGAAAGGTCATCTTTCAGCAGAATGGCAAACTAGGAGCAAGAATAGTCTCCCTCTTTTTGGGCGAGAGGGAGAGAGGGTCTGGAACAGTCGGAGAAGAAGGAAGATAGAAAGAGTGAGGGACGAGGAAAGAAAGATCCCAGACGCAGACAGCCAGTTAGGGAAGGAAGGACTTGAGAAGGTCTAACCACAACAGCTTACCGGGCACCGAAGCCCGCACCTGTGGGATCCTCCAAGGACCACAGAAAAATCTGAACTCCTGAGGAGTATAGATAGACTACTCCCGGGCTCTTAAGTGACCAAAAGAGGGTACCAGGCACCGCTTGATGGTTCGGCAGCCAGCAGAAGGTAACCTGACGGGAGCGAGAAGAGAGAGACAGCAGGAGGTCAGATTCGCTTTATGGGATCAGACTTCATATAAATTACTTGGGAAACAGGAAGGAAAAGACGGGAGAAAAAGGCACACACTGAGGGTTCCATCCTACCACCTGGGATACGCTTGCAGCCACCCGTTAGCTACTTGTCATTATAACATCTTGCTGAACTGAGAACTGTAACCAATGCTGCTAAAGTGTCCAGTAAAGTACCCGGAGTCAAGTGAACTCGACTCTGCTGCATCTTCCTTTGCATGAACTTATTCTTTCACAGGGATTGCTGCACCGGAGGTCCAGTCCTGCCTGCGGAGGACTACACCATCTCAGCCACAATACCACCGACCTCCGGCGGACTGTGGCAGCGCTGGTGCTACTTCACCAGGAACTGCAGGTGGCGTCACAACAACAAACTGTAAATAATCCCTGTATATAAAACCCCCTTTTCAAAAGATACCCCAGGACACGGAGTCAGGTGCAGCCGCCATCCCCCGTGACAACCGGAAATTTAACCCTTGCCTCTAGACCCCCGAGTACCCCAAAGCCTGGGCGCTACATAATCTCTTATGGTCAGCAAGGTTTTCTCTGTAATGTAGAGTGTAAGCTCTTTTGGTCAGTGGGTCCTCTCTCTACTGTAGAGTGTAAACTCTTTGGTCAGTGTGATCTCTCTCTCTTTCCCTTGTGTATTTTCTGACCAGTTGCAATCTTTTCATTATTGAATTTCATGCAAATTTAATCATAATGAATCAATTTGTACTATGAAATTTCGGCATAGTCTAATGTCAAAATATCTGCTCATCTCACTATTTAGAATTTTAGTTTTTACTCATCCTTTTTGCTGGTTTTATCGTAAAATGAACGACCAATCTCCAATTACTTATGCAATTTTCAAAAGTTGAATGAGGATTTTTCTGCTCTATTGAACAATTTCATGTGGGATGGTCGACATATTTGGACACATCATTCTGTCGCTAAGCCCACATTACATAATTGTCGGACCCCAGGGCCGGAACCGGGCTATACTGTCTCTGGGAGCTACGGGGGTTGAGACACGGTTTTTGTGACCCTGGGTGTAGCTGAAAAAGCAGGAAATTACATCTGGCGGGAAAGGGAGGTGCTGAATAGGGATATTATTTGTGATGCCACCCGTGGTATGTGGCTATAGTGGGCCACCGCTGCTGCACAACCTCCGGGGCAGCTGGGATGTAGTGGCTCTCCACAGGCAGAGCCGTTCCCCAGGGCAGCAAAAGTAGTTTAGGTGTAGGGTGCAGGACGATGGGCACAAGCAATAGGCAGACTCTCTGTTTTGTTGGTCACTCAGACTTTTACTTGTAGAGATGGTTTGGAGCAGCAGTCTTGGCCGAGAGCAACTCAGGGTTCCTTCTCACCCGGCTGGGTCTTTGGCTCCCTCACTGTGCTCTGTGTGTTGGCTCCTGTGGCTGCATCAGCTAAGCTGCCGGCCCTGTCTCTTCCTGGGAGGTGCCAGTATGACAGGCAACTCGAGTCCTTTCTAACCCTCGTCTCGGGTGTCGGCTCCTGAACTCTCTCCGTTGCTGTGTCTCCGGGCACGGGGGGGACTGAGGAACCTGGAATTCCCCACCTTCCGCTGTTGCCTGCCAGGACGTTAGACCCTGCACAGTCTCAGACCCGGTGTCTGTTCTCTGCGCTTTCCTCTGGGGTGAGCATGGTGTCGCTTGGCTCCCCAGGTGATCCTGCAAACCCCCCTCAGACCCTAGCCTTATGTCAGCGATCCTGGGACGAGCTCTACAGCCTCAGTCCACCAGGATGTCTTCCTCAGTACTCCTAGGAACTGAACTGCTGTACCTAGGATGAGCTTAGCACAGCTCGATCCTCCAGGTACTCTTCACAATCCTCTTGGGTACTGAACTAAATGGCTCTGCCCCAGACCAGAATTTATAGGGGAGCTCACCTTGAACCCGGGCTTGGTCTCCCCCTTCTGGCCTGGAGGCAGAAGGGTTTGTGTGTGGTTTTCCTGCCCGATGAGAAGACCCGTTTGTTGCTATCAGCATGACACCACCACCCGGGGGCAGTGATGACACAGTGGCACTAAGACCCTCGGGTGCCACATAATTATTGTGATCAGAGCTGGCGTTAGCAATTAGTGCACCTGGGGAAGTTCCTGGTCACTGGACAAGTAAACTGACCCACTTGCCATCTGTGAGCGGAGGCAAAGAGGGGAACCTGCACACCGACAGCTGTCCTCTCTCCTGCTCGGCATTGATCTTTGTGATCAGTACAGAATAGAAGAGGAAGCTTACAGGGAGGTCCACGGAAGCTACTGGAGCTGTGTATCTGAATGACCTTCCAGTCAGGAGACTGATCATGTGCAGATCACATTACTGAAAGGAAGGTCCTGGTAGGTCCTCCAGCTGCTCACTGCTGCAGCCTCCATGTAGCTTCCAGTTGCTCTTCTCTTGCTCTGCACCGATCAAGAACTGCAAGATATGGTAATGTATAGTGTGTGTAAGTAAATGTGTCTGTTGCAAAGCTGTATGTATCTGTGTGCATGTAGTGTACATATAGCAGAGCTGTATCTGTATGTACCTGTTGTATCCATTTATGTGTATGCAGCAGAGCTTTGTGTGTCTATATGTGCATGTAGTGTTCGTGTAGCAAAGCTATGTGTCTGTATGTGCATGTAGCAGAGCTTTTTGTTTCTATATATTAATGTAGTGTGTTTGTAGAAGAGCCATCTGTGTCCATGTGTGTGTAGTGTGCATGTATTACAGCTGTGTGTGGTGTGCATGTAGCAGAGCTGTTGGTGTCTATATGTGCATGTAGCAGATCTGTTTATATGTGCATGTAGTGTGCATGTAGCAGAGCTGTGCATGTAGTGTGCATGCAGTAGAGCCCTATATGTCTATAGGCATATAGCAGAGCTGTGTGTGTCTAATATCTAATCTGCAGAAAGACACCAACAATAGATTTATTGCATCCGTATTCTACCCTAGTACAGTCGGGCTAATTACCCCTCCCTTTTACACTGCCAGGAAACATTAATTAATAAGAAGGTGCGGAAGTACAGCAGCGAAGAGGGAGGGGGGAGTGTTAAAGGGACCCACTGAGACTCTTTCAATGCACACAAAGACCTGGAGCCAGCCCTGACCGTGACGATGGGTCATTAACATTAAAATCTTATGGATTGTCAGCCAGCATAAATGCGCCCTAAATCATTTGTAATTTACAATTTTGCTATTTCATTGGTGATTAGTTAATGCTATAAAATACAGTATATATCACAATCTATATGAATCAATGACTCTTTATAATCTTTTCCTGAATTATAACTCACTTAACACCATTTCTGTATAACTGACTCATAAATGGCAGCAATGTGACATAAAGCCTGGAGTTACCTCACTCTTGGCAATGTTCGTCTCCAGCCCTCGTTATGTGTCGTACCTGCTGACTTGGAATGACCTCCACGTTGTACGCTCCAAATTGGTTGCAGTCGCTGTTTAGATTAAGACTGCTGTAGGCAATCAAAAACCTAGCAGGTTTCACAATGGGACAAGTGCTCATTCCACCCTGTTACCAGCATGCCAGCTTTGGATAAGTCACGGCACATACTTATGGAGAGCCTATTAATTCCGGAGTTTTTGCTCCTATGCGTATTTGCTCTTGCAGTAAGATTAAAACCTGATTTTCGAAAGCGTAATACAGTATGTGTGAATTGAACGCAAAGAAGCAGCTCAAGCAACATTCCAAGGTTCGTTGAATCTCCATACCTGTGACAGCCATAAGACCTTTGCGTGAACGTCCGGGGTCTGTAAAATGACAACTTCAATAACCGTTCAGGTTGTGTTTCCCACACACTGACAGATCCTAATAAAGCTAGAGTTTCATGATGACATGGTACACCCACACCTTGTGGTAAAAACCAGGGCGCATTCTCAGTATTAACCTATGGGAAAAAAAATCTACTTTATTTTCCGATACTAAAACCTAGAAGGTTGGGTCTTGGTTTTAGTATACCTGCCATTTCACCAGCACTTGCAGACCATGCTGTTTAGCCCATACCTACCACTGACAGTCACAGGGCTCCTACATACACATTTATCCATAGCCTTCTAGCCTTCACCATATACAGCGACAGACACAATGCTACCCCATGTAAAGTATAAGCCCTAGGACTAAAGTTGCACCTCTCCTTCTTGTGACGTCCTCGTGAAAATGTTGGTAGCATTACTCTACAGACACTAATGGGGGAATTTTTTCCAGACTGGTGTTTATACATCAGTCTTGTATCTATAGATGTAATGCTTCAGTCTTGGGACAGTATCTGGTGAAGTCTTGTTCCGGGGCCGGTTTCATTTCCTGCTGAGCTGCTGCCTAGTCGGTGTCTGTACAAATGCTGATGTATCTTCCGTTGATTTGCGGTTGGTTAGATGTTCTCACTTGCTTATTTTGTCTCTGTCCTATCACATCCCGGACGAAGCTATTTTACTGTCCTTTCACCAGCCTACTTTGCTGAGTATGTTTCTATGTGATTCCTGCTAAGGAGTTCCATTCCTGCAGCCAAGGTTTTTTGGCATTTAGGCAGAAACAAGTGTTGTATTTTCTTTGTGTATCTCTCATTTGCCTTCCGTACACCTATTGTCTATTAGGTTCGTAGGAGGTCACCCTTGCTTGCATTTATTATTTCTCCTTTGTCTACTTGTGAATGTGCTTTATATTTACTCAACTTTGGTTTTTGTCTACCCCTGCACACTTTTCTTATCCTGTTTAGTTGTGTGTAGCCACTTTCCCTCTGGTTTTTCATGAGGAACGAGAAACAGCTTGATAACCTTTTAGGGAGACAAGTCCCAGCTGTGGTTTCTAGTCAAGCGACTAGGGACTTTCTAGTCTGTACAGAACCACTAGATGTGATGCAGCTTAAGAGGGTTAGGCTTAAATTATCCTTCTACCCATGTTGAAGCATACACGTGCAAACATTAATTTACTGTAATAAGGCATGCCAATTTAACTTAATTAAGTTAACTTTAATCAAAATTATTAATAAGCATTTAAATACAAGAATTTTTGCAATATATTTTACCTTATTTTTCCTCCTCTTCTCCCAAACACTATGCTGCAGGGTTGTTTTTGCCATCTAGATCAAGTTCCCTAATGGTACCTTTACACGCAGCTACAGGTAACAGGTTTTCCACAGGTAACTTACTGGTTGCAGTGAAATCATGGAGACATGGTTCTATCTTGGTGCTGCGTACAAATGGAACTATGTCTCCATGATTTCACTGCAGCCAGTAAGTTACCTGTGGAAAACCTGTTACCTGTAGCTGCGTGTAAAGGTACCATTAGGGTGCGTGCACACGGTCTAGAGGAGCTGCGTGTTGGACGCAGCTCATCCGGACATGAGGGAAGCCGCAGGTGGCCGCAGGGAGACCGCAGCCGCCGTGTACTTACCGTATGTGGTGGGTGCAGGGCGGCTTCTTTATTTATTTGGAAGCTACCTTGAAAAATGTATAGCTGAGAAATGTATCACTTATTTTTTCTGATAAACCTCCTACATCCATGGGAAAACAAAGATTGCACAAAACAGTTGCAATGTGCCGACATGTTGTACTCATTGCTTTCACATTAGTGGATTGTCCACTTGGCCGTACTCTCAAGTCTACACCCTAATGGGGACCCCGATATTCTGCATTACCAGTCATAACCCATGGTCGGGAGTGGCACTGTTTTTGACCCTTTGTCTATAATCCAGGACAACTTCATTAAGCCTTTTGAGATTCCAATATAAGCAGGTTTGTGTGAATACATAAAGACGACGGCTTTAAGCTGATTTTCTCAAAATGCTCTGTCTAAGCAGAAAGATTATATTTCCATATTAAATATTAACCTGCTCTGAACTTCTGGCTGCACAGAGAATGTGGTATTCATCGCTCAATTGCTCTATTTTTCAGTAGCCCGTGCTTCATCTGAACGAGCTCTGTGATGTGTGCCATACCAGGCTTATCTCTGAACATACCACGCAAGTTCATGTTATCATTCATGCTTGGTTTCATGGCTGATCAAATACTTTCCTGAGAAGTTCATATCCATTCCACTCTCTATATCATTATAACATGGCTACAACGGATAACACAAAATATCTTTTTTTTTAAATATACCGTACGTTAATAGAAATTTCTATACATAATTACATAATGTAGGCTCAGTCAATAACACATGCAGTTTTACCCCTCATTATAATATAGTGTCCTCCTTTATTATATACATTGACGATGAATCTATATTTGGTTTGTGTTTTTCTAAGGCAGTGTTCCCAACTTTAGACTTGGGGCCACAATGGCTCACCAGAAGGGTGAGCGTCTAGGAGTGGACCCACTGGGTCTTAGAGGCCACTGGGACTTCTTTTATAACCACATGAGGGGAGATAGGCTTAGCTGGTTGCCAGGTGCTGCCCCAGGTGATCTTGATGTCACAGCAGCTGACTTCAGGGGTCAGCTCTTACGGGCAGAGTCTCTGGGTAAAGACGTGAAGCCAGATGGCTAATGCTGGCAGGTAGCCCTTTAAGAGACACAAGGATGAGGCGTGTGCCGCCTAAGCACGCTCATAGGAGACCATAGACCCTGGGATCGGGAAGTCTCTGCCATGGACTGCTGGCGGGATGATCATGCCACAGACGTCAGTCTCCCACCTGTGGAGATGCCGACACCATGGCTATAGGTGTAACAATTAGCAATCAGCAATGATGAGAAGGTCTTAAGATAGTGACTTTTATGGGTAGACTCACACAGAAGAGTAGATATGAATGTGTATATTTTGATGGGGGGCAGTAATAGGATAAAAATGGTAAGCTGAAAAAGAATAATACTGCCAGAAAAGTGCATGAAACCAAAATCAAAAGTGTATTGAGTGTGCTTGATCCAGGAATACCAAATGGGGGCACAAGATCTAGGTGTACATTTGGTGGTGAAGCTTTGGTTGTCATTATACCATTAATTGAGGGTCTCTGGTTGTCTCTTCTGCTG
This sequence comes from Allobates femoralis, assembly GCA_033576535.1. Classification (NCBI taxonomy): domain Eukaryota; kingdom Metazoa; phylum Chordata; class Amphibia; order Anura; family Aromobatidae; genus Allobates; species Allobates femoralis. The sequence goes on from JARQOC010000005.1 coordinate 537,522,051, forward strand.
GGGGTAATTAGGAGTCTGGTTGTAGCTTGTGACCATGTCTCAAAATTGAATGTGGCTCACAAGGTAAGAAAGGTTGGAGACCACTGTTCTAGGGTGTGTATGAATTTCTTTGTGGTTTGATGAATAGGGCCATATGTAATATTTGTTTGTCGAATGGTGTAGGGTTGGTAATTCATAAGGAAAAAAAACTGTCTATGGTGTGGTGTTGTTTCCCCACTCTTTCAAATCTGTCAAATGAAGCACCTGTATGTTTGCTTCTGGCCTGCCACCTGACCCCACGCTACACTGGTCAAGTAATAGGAGGACGGTAGTGACTCACCATGGCCGGGACTCCGGTTTAGACAGGCGATGCTTCCTTCCTCCTTGTCACGGGTGGACCGCGCCTGCCGGTAGTGAGGCCCGGTGTAGTGCAGATCAAAAGTTGAAGACGTCTTGGTGGAACAGATTAAAGGGGTTTTTAATTTATTCGTGACGCCACCTATGAGTAGTTTCGGTAAGGACTACCGACGCTGCGGAGCCCCCGGGGGATGGATAGCAGCAAGATGTTACCCTCCCCACAGGCTGAGCGGTGATCCCCGGAGGCTGGAGCTGCTTAAGATGTTGTGCGGCAGCTGCGGTTACCTTGTAGTGCGGACGGACAGTTCATAAGGAAGCACGGACACAGAAAGTCTCTGCAACGGGTCTTTACTGTAACCAGCAGGCAGTACATGGCATACAGTGGTTGAGTAGTAGACCGGGTGGACTCAGCAGTGATGGTGTCCCTTAGAAATCCGCAGTGTTCCTCCATTCTAACTAATTGGTTGCCAGTGTCGCCCAGGAACACCAGGTCGGGTACGGGGAGGCTGCTTCAATGCCCTATCCATGATGTACGTTCTGGATGTTTTGGGGAGCCTTGGATCCCTCGGTGGGTACACCGCTGGTTAGACGACTGGAAGTTGGCTGGTGGTGGGGTGCTCCTGTAAAGCTGCTCCTCCACGTTTCTGGTTCGCGTAGCAGAGGTTAACTGCTGCCAGCTTCGGTACCAGTGAACCGGCTGTGAGTTGTGGGCACGGGAGTCTTTCGGGAACCCGTGTGAATAATGCCCAATCCCGGTTAGTAAGGCCTCAGGTGCTAACACCCGACCGGTGACGGCCCGGGGGCTGCACGGGGTGCGGAGCCCCCGCTCCTCTCCAAGTTCAAGTCCTCAGACTCTGTTCTAGGCTGTAGTGTTCTAGGTTCTCCTTCTGTTCTGTGTCTAGACTACTGTGTGTGTTCTACTACACTTCCCTAACACTCCACCCACCAGGACCTAGGATTGGCCCTCTGTTCTAGGTGATGCATGCAGGGTTGGATTTCTAAATTAACCAGGTCATTGCTGAGTCAGAGAATATTGCGGCTGCTTTTATGGCTGCAATACCCTCTTGTGACGCACTCGTTGCGGGGCGCCACAGTAGTTTTTGAACACTCTGAGTCTATATATGTTATGATTTTGATGTATAGTCAATACCAGGTACATGACCACAGACATTTATTTTTTACATGCTCTTTTAGAGTTCATAATTTTCATGAGACACGAGTTCTCATTTTATTATTGTGAACAGTTAAGCAAGTCGAAGATGAAATAAAAGTCATAACGTTAAAGATGACACATTTATTAGTTTATTAGGACACTTTACTAAGAACAAACAACGCGTTTCAACCAGCAACGGCCTTCATCAGGTGTACGATACACTTATGGAATTTCTAAAAGGAGAATGTCCTCATAGACTAAAACCTACATGTCCTCATAGACTACAGCCTACATAGTCGATGAAGGCCGTTGCTGGCAGAGAAGCGTTGTTTGTTCTTAGTAAAGTGTCCTAATGAATTCGATGTTGAGAAGAATATCTCATCTCCAACCCTCCTTGTCCTCCTGAAGCTCCGAAAAGGGAAATCTTCTATCTACTACTGATCTTAACTAGACAACAGAACTTGAGTGTCATCATTGTTTGTTATGTAGAACCCCAGATGAGTTCTGTCTACAGATGAGTCCATGTTTCTCTTGGATGAGTCTTTGATTTGGCCGATTTGAGCTACTATGTATACTTCGATGCTTTCTTTTTTTTTCTTATGGATCTATTGTCATTTTGCATAAAAAAACTACCGGAGATTAAAAATAAAAATCACTCATCTTTTTTGCCTCTATTAGAGACCGGACTGTTTTTATAACGCAGAGATGTTATTGAGGTGTTTCTTGTAGTCAACATCTAAATATATATTATCAGGGGCTACAATGTTACTGCTGGCCACTTGAGCTATTCCTCTCTATCAGGAGGACCGACAGATAAGCGGCCGGTGGCTCCATATATGGCTGAGCCCTCGATACGTTTAGTACAGTCAAGCAGACACCGTCTTCGGTCCGGGTCAGTCCTGTACATGAGTCTCTGACTTGGGTTTGGTCTCTTCGCAGGTTTCTCTACATTTCTTCACTTTCTGTAAAGATGAAGATTCCAATCATCATTGACTCCGCACTGGATGACAGCAATGCAGGGGAAAAGGTAAATCTGGCATCTACTTTCTTTCAGCTTTAAGCAAGTCCTTTTATTTTATTTTATTTTCTTTTTTTAAACTAAATTTAATGATGTTTTTTTCATTTTAGGTATTCCCTAATCCGGTATTGGAAGACAGAAACGTGGAATTTGCCAAAAAATGCACCGAATATATTAGTGATGTAAGTGAATGTTTATTTCCTACCACTCATGTGCTGTCTGTATGTATACTAGAGAATTAGAATCAAAATTCATTATGGGGATATTGTCATGACCAGGGTCATAGATGTAGAAAGGCGCAAATGTAATCTCTGGATCCTTGTACTTAAGGGCCTCAAAAGATTTGATTTTTTACAATCGGTCCCCTCTTCTGTGTGTATGCCCATAGCAAGGTCGATAACTTGAATATTTATTTTTTCTCGACAGTTTTTTAAAAAATTACCAAAAAAGTTTTTTCAGACTCATTGGAAAACCTTAATAAGTCATTATGGTCATAAGTGATCCATGTTTACAGCTTTTAATTCTGATATGTAGATATCAGCTGTATTCACTGTAAAATGATGAAAATAATCTATTTTTTCAGTTTTAAAAAACTCAGACACCTTAATTATTTTTTTGCGTACAGGGCAAAAGTGCACTATGTTTAAGGACTGTCCTATAATTTATGGGGGTTGGCAACCCAGGCCCATAGGCTAAAATAAATTTGTCCGGTAATGACCTTAAAGGCTTTGTCTGGTATAGATAAAACCCATGTACCCCATCAGAGCATTCTAAGATTCCTCCATTAATTTGATGAAGTGCAAAATAACTAGAAAGAGTGTTTTCCTCTGGAATACAAGCTATATCAATGCAGTACAGCACCGCCTATTTTATTTTTTTATGTAAAAGACACCATGTAATGCTTACTTCTCCCTGCGGAGGCACTGTAGGGAATTGAATACTTACTTCCAGATTTCCTTGGAGATTGCAGTCAAGCTTGGACTGGACCATAGGGAAACAGGTGAATCCCCGGTGGGCCACTGTGCAGGTTGGGCCACTGTGCAGGTTGGGCCCCTGTGCATGGTGGGCCACTGTGCAGGTTGGGCCACTGTGCGGTTGGGCCCCTTTGCATGGTGGGCCCTGTGCAGGTTGGGCCCCTGTGCAGGGTGGGCCCCCCACCCTCCTGTACCTCCTATATGTACAGGAGTTGGCACACTTGATTCCCTATGTACAAAGACACCATCTCATCATTCAATTAAACTGCCCAATTTAGTATTGATATATAATTTTGTGAATGAGGGATATGTCAGACATGTATGCAGCTGATATATGGGCCCCAGAGTTGATGTTACTGTGGGCCCAGAAACCTGACACTGATTGCAATTCATCAATGGTGTTTCCAGCAGTTGGATACCATGTGGTCACCTTATTTTATGGTAATTTACCTATCTATCTAGCATTGTGGAAAGCGAGCAACCCCTTCAATTGGATTATCCAACCAATTTTACTTCTATGCTAGAAATATGTGAACTAACATTTTTCTCCTTTTAAAGGGAACCAACCACCAGGATTTAACTACCTGTAAATCAGTGCAGCAGGTGATTGACATGTGCAGCATGACATCACTATTTTATTTATTCCTCCCCTGTGGGCTTGTCTTTTTGCTGTAAGCCGAACCCCCTCCTCTCCCTCTCATTCAGACTTACCCAGGGTAGGTGGTTCGGCTTACACCAGAAAGGCAAGCCCACAGGGGAGGAATAAATAAAAACCCAAATAGTGATGTCATGCTGCACACATCAATCACCTGCTGCGCTGATTTACAGGTGGCTAAATCCTGGTGGTTGGTTCCCTTTAAAATCCATATTTTGTCATTTTTCCATACTTGGTAGCTCTGTCAAATTCCAGTGATGTGGGCGGTAGCAGTGCTGAAGGACAGGAGCAAGCAGTGAAGCGGGTGACTGCGCATGTCCTCTGCAGACAACACTTCTCCCTGCTATAAGTAGTGGCACAATGTGCATCCACCGCCATGTCCGTCACGCAGATATGCATCATGGAGAAAAATGAGGGGAGAGCAGCAAACATGAGCAAGAAGTGCTGCCCTGACACTAATTATCAGGGTGTGCAGCTTATCCTGAATATATGTGACCACCAGTCACATCAAATGGACCAGCGGATCTGAAACTGTTGCTAAAGATAGGGGGCGCTGTTTATTATATATCTGAAACCGTACTTCATATTTAATGGCTGTGAGTCTATATTAAGTTTTTATATCATTAATTATAGCACAGGGCATCCCTTTAATTGTCTACCACAGTAAATCTGGTTAACGGTGTTGTATTTAATAATGCAGCTGGTCTGTAGCTATAAGTCTGTACCTTCAAGGTCGAGCTGCAGCTCCCCTCTCAGATCATATATAAAGTCTTGATAAGCTGCCAGAATAAAGAAAGAGCATCTAAAGTACTTTGTAACCTTATCATTTTTTTTATTTCTGTGTTAAATATAAAACTCCCTATAGGAGAGCACCGTATGCCCCGACAGTGATATTAAAAGTAACATCAGTAATGAAAAGCTGAACAGATGCTTGTAATGTAACAATGTGGAAGGGTCTTTGCATAGTTACATTGTATTGACTTATTTGCTCATTATTGTATATTATGTCAAATTAAAGGGGATCTTTCACCAGATTTCACAAATACAAAATGCATTATTAAGTAGACCTGTTAAGCCAGATGAGTTCTTTGTACTTTACTTTGAAAACCTCTATTATAATGAGTGTATAAAATGGTGCAGGCTTAACGCTCCCGATCCTTCAATCTAGCAAGAGCAGGTCAGGTTTCTGCTCTAGCTGTCTGACACAGCTGGGATTCTGGCTAAAAGACAGAAGAGGTTAAATACCACTTCTGTCTTCTCTTTTGCCTGCTAAATAGTGCTTCTAAATTAAATAGACGGCTGATGCTTCTATTCTACAAAGTGATCACATGATCGCCGGTGTCTGGCCGACTGTCAAAAGTGTGTCACGGCCTGATGAGACTACGGTTTAGGTGATCTGGGATCAGAAGGTCACAGCATTTAGTTGATCGCAGATTCTCTTTGGAACCCACTTGTCTTTTATCATAAGTAGGAGCTTATTTATTCCATTTGGTGCTGAACGGGTTAAGGCTTCTTTTCTATCCTGCTGCGATTAACATACAGTTGCTTCCACTCCCTTCTGCTATATAAACCCACACCTTACTATCTGCTATGCCGGTTATAGTTCATTCTATGCTGACCTGTGATGGAGTTGTCTCTGGAGAAAGCTGTGATTATCTGTCCAGCGGATGCAGTGAATTCCCTATGTGGAGAAGAAATGGAGTTATTATGTTGAATATGTCTCCATTGTTTTTCTTGCCTACCTCATCTTGTCTTTATTAGTACTAAGACTAGTGTCTTGCTGGTCTGTGCAATAGGCAGGGCTAGTCCAAGGGTGAGCCAGGCCTAGGCACAAGATCTCACATGGGGAAAGGACCTATTAGGGATGTTAGGGAGCTCATGGATCGGCCACAGGTGGATCAGGTGGTGGGTGACTCTCTCCCCTCTCCCTGCATCTGACAGCCTTCTGAAGTGTATCACTGGCTTTACAGAATGACTTTAATTAAGGATTATACAGTCATTCTGACATGGATTTTCATAGCAAATACATCTGCCTCATCGGGTATAAAATATTTATTTCATAATGTATGAAGCTTATATTTTGGCATCTGATAGGTTAGTTGGCTTTAAGAACAGAGGACAGGAGATGATGTCATAAAGAATACTCATTTCTTTATTTCGATGACTCCCTTCACTCTGCTTCTAGTTATACTGAATTTTCCATATTTCTAGATAAATTTCACAAGTCATCTAAGCATAGAAAACAAAATAACATCAATGAGTGAATAAAATTAGACTTTCTCATTTTTTAAATGACAAAAATGATCCAATATCATATGTTCATGAGTGACGAAAGTATGTGAACCTTTAGAATTAGCATAAAATTTGAGTTGTGAAAGCTCATCAAGCTGGAAAAGGTAACAACACTATCTCTAAGGAGTTTGGACTCCAACAATTCAGACAATTCAGTCAGACTGTCACGAGGAGAAAAGGAGGAAAGGAACCAGGGCCCCTGAACTACCCCTCAGGTTTAAGGGATCCCTGACCTTCCTTAATTCAGGGGTACCCTTGATGGTAGAACCCCCAACCCCCACCCCTGGAGGTGAACCGTAATGGAACCCACAGATTACACAGTGAGTATCGCACAGCAGCTATCCCTTGGGTATGAATTGAGGTAACCTCAGTGACATCCCACTTTCTGTCTCGTGATACCCGCAACGTCACACGAGTGTGATATGTAGAATTAAATCTCAGATGAACATTCATTAAAAATGTAAATTTACAGAGGATCTGTCACTTGCTCAAACATTTTAGATAATTACGTAGTAATAATATTTGAGATCCCAGATTTTGTGTCTCTTTTTTCTTTTTGCAGTGCGTCACTCCATTACTGAGATATTCACACTGTTTGTTTTGGAGTGCCATATGTGAAATCTCTGCTTGCAGTCCAACCCAGAGGTCACAATCTTCTTTGCACTTTCACTTTTTCTGTAGATCACTGAAAATCACAGCTCAACAATATCTGAGTCTTCTACACTGCTAAATCAGACATGGGGATGTGATTTGCAGTGTTTGGAGGGGGGGGGTGAAAGCACGCACCCCATGAGAAAAGTCTGAAAATAGTCCCTTTTTATAGAGCAAAAAGTTGCGTGTTTTGTTAAATTGTGTCTAAGGAAAGGCTTTTTTCTTTGTGGAGATTGACACAGCAATTCAGCATGCCAGTAATGAGGAGACTTGGGGTGGAAACACACTATCCTACTTACATGAGAGCCTCTCGGACAAGACTCGGATCAGTGACCCTGAACGACCTCTCCCTCCCTGGATGGGAGTGTTAGCTGCTTGTGTTTTTGTGCAGCATCACACTACCATCCAGAGAGGGAGAGGCGTTCAGGGGACTGATCCGTGTCTCCTCCGAGAGACTCACATGTAAGTAGGATAGTGTGATTCCAGCCTTAAAGCCACAATGATCCTCTGGGAACTATGCAAATTGTCTCTTCCTGGAGGAAGTCGACTTGAACACTAGCGCCACCTACTGGAAGTAGATTTGACTTTTAATGGTTGATACTTCCAATAGGTGGCACTAAAGTTGGTCTACTTTCTCTCTGAAGAGACAATCTGTTACCTATGCACACAGTCCTAAGATTGCACTAAAAGGTCTTCTGTACAGAAAATAAAACACATCAGGAGAAAAATTTTGTGACTTGACGAAGCAAACATCTGGAAAACAAAAACTTCGCCCATGATGGGGAGTACTAAAAAAAAAATAAATAAATAAATAAAATGAAATAACTGACCACAAAAAAATGTATTTAAAAAAAGATGCAAATAAAAACAGGTGTAAAATACCACAAACTTTTTGGATTTTGGCCCCAACGAAAAAGAAAAATATGGGAAGAATATGCATAGAACTGCAGTACAGCTCCATTCTAGCAATAGGAGGAATGTTAAAGAAGACGTACAAAGTGAACGGACATTCATTCTGTGAGAAGTGTATATTAATACTGTATGGAGTTGCATATGAAAGTTTCTTATGGACCTACGCTTTCCACAGTTTGCAATGGCAACACTGCCATCTCCAGGACATAGGACGGTGCAGTGCTTCACTAACAGGAGAAATATGTTATAAGTAGTTATACAGTGGATGAAAAAGTTCGGAAACCTCAGCAAATCAGAAATGTTCCAAAAATTACGGTATACCTTATTTTCTCATTTTTAAGAGATGGGAGAGACAAAAACCTGATTATATCACCAATCGGAAGTCGCTAAGGATGAAATCTGTTGTGTCAACTTTCCTTTGTGTGTCCAAAACTTTCTCCCATTATCAAGAAAAGGATTTGGGGTGACGATGAGGAATGGAGAATTCCCATGTTTGAGACTTTAATCGAGGCTCCACGGACTCCATTTGCATGAGAAATGGAGAATGTCACGGATAGTTTTACCGTAGATACTATACATACGGTAAATTTCACATTTTTTAGGAAAATAGTTCAAAGCCAAGAAAAGTATTTTAAAAATGCATTATTCTACCAACGTTTGGTAGGGAATTCCGAAACAATAGAGGGGATGATACATTTTAATCTCTCATTTACTGGTAAAGGATTAATCACAGATACAATAAGGCAATGTTCACATGATGCAATTACGTTGCGTTTTTCAATAAATCAATGTTTTACTGCTTTATTGGAAAATTGCTGCTCAAATAAAGCAGCACTATGACATCGAGAGTTCATTAGTGATGAGATTTTTGGAGGACCCAGCATGTTAGTGCTTTGCATGGTGGACAACTCATTACTTAAAATGAGAAATGTGTAATACTCTATTTCTCCTGTGGTGGCGCTACAGATGAATTAAACTTTCACAGCTGGATTTACCTGTAAGCTGCAGCCTATTGATTTATTTGCCCATACAATAATATTGACTCCTTTCTATTGAATGGACTTTGTTTTACAGATCACCTACAAAGAGGAGTATCAAAAATCCAAGGGCAAGAATGAGTTTGTTCCTGACACTGCTAAACTTAAAGCCATCACAGACTCCATATCAGAGGTAAGATTCATTTAGCAATTGTATGAGCTATGCTGCATTAGGGCAGGGGTGAACAACATTTTTGGTCCAAAAGCCAAGTTGCCATACTAAACCAATCCCGAGGACCACAAAAACTGTACATACATGAATACATCACCAGAACCACAATCAGTACATTAATACATAATCAGAAGCAAGTATTAAGTATATGAGGAGGATTTGAGGGTTTCTGCTCCCCAGTGTGAACACTAATTTAAGCAGTTTTTGCAGCAGAAACTCAAGACATCCTTCTCATAAAATTACTCAAACTTAGAGATTTGGGATTAAGTTATAACACAACCATGAAGCACATTCTGGATTGCTACATGTGTAAAAGATCAGAACCACCGTCAGTACATGAAATAAGCATCAAAACCACCATCAGTGCATGAATATGGCTCCAAGCATAGTGCATCGATCGATCGTAATATCAGATCAGCTCCATATATACCTGTATTGCTTAAACCTACAATTCCCAGTATGTCCTTAACAATGTTAAGGAGAGGCTGCAAGTTGTTGTTACCAGTCATTATCAGAGTGCAGACCATAAGGAACCACGGTATTTAGGAGACATATTCAATATCACAAATATTTATATCCAGCTCCCTTTTAGGTGACATCTTCTCTGATTGGAGTCGTTTCCATCCCTTTTGTCTTCATGTAGTATAGATGCCATGATGAGATTTCACTCTCAGTCTTCAGCAGCACATCCTGCCATGGTGTCTGTAAAAATAAAAGTTCATTATACTGCCCATAAATAAAAATATCTCACATTCTGAACCCCTAAATAAATAATTACCCCTTACTGTGCTTCCTGCACAAAATATCCCTCCCGCCACACTGTCCCCCGCCATAAAGTTATCTCCCCACACTGCCCCTCCTCTAATACTCCCCCACACTGTTCCACTCTATAAAATATATGTTTATTTGCTCATACGTTAACATTGACTCCTTTCTTGTGAATGGACTTTTTATTACAGATCACCTACAAAGAGGAATATCAAAAATCCAAGGGGAAGAATGAGTTTGTTCCTGACACTGCTAAACTGAAAGCCGTCACAGACTCCATGTCAGAGGTAAGAATCATTCAGCGATTGAGTGAGCTGTGATCTATTAGAGCAGAATGCACAACATTATTGGTCCAAGGGCCACATTGCCATAATGAACCAATCTCTAGGGACACAATTTTTTTTTAAGTCGGTAAATACATGAATACATCACCAGAACCACCATTCGTATACTAATACATCATCAGAAGCAAACTTTAAGTATTTGAGGAGGATTTGTAGAGTTTTTGCTCCAAATAAATCAATGTGAATATCCACTAATTTAAACTGAGTTTTTGAAGCAGAAACTCAAGAAATTCTCATAATAAAAATACTCAAAACATAGACATTTAAGATTAAGCGTTAACATAGCCGTGAAGCACTTTATGGATTGCTACATGTGTAGAAGATCAGAACCACTGTTAGTAAATGAGTGCTGTACCAGAACCACCGTCAGAACATGAGTGCTGTTCCATAACCACCTTCAGTCCGAGTGCGGTACCAAAAGTAGTTAAGCAATCAATTGTAATGTCAGGCCAACTCCATTTACAACAGTATTGCTTGAATGTACAACTCCAGTATGTCCTTAACAACGGTAAGGAGATGCTGCAAGTTGATGTTACCAGCCATCATCAGACTGCAGACCATAAGGAACCTTAGTATTTATGAAACATAGTCAGCATCACAAATAATAATTTATATCCAGGTACCTTACAGGTGACATCTTCTCTGATTAGAGTTCTTTCCATCCCTTTTATCTCCTTGTAGTACAGATGCCATGATAAGATTTCATTCCCAGAGCTTGTCTCTTGCCTTTTCTCTGTCTTCAGCAGTACATCCCAAATTGATGCCCCTTAAAAGTATCATTCTTCTGCCCATAAATAAAAATATGTCACAAGATATGACCTTAAATGAATAATTGTCCCTTACTTTGCTTTCTGCACAAAATATCCCTCCTCCAACACTGCCCCTCTCCATAATGTCATCCCCCTATACTTCCCCTCTCTATAATATCCCCCACACTTCCACTCTCTATAATATCCAACCCACACTATGCCTCTCATGATATCCGTGCACACACTGCCACTCTCTATTATATTCCCCACACACTGTGTGTCTCCATAATATTTGTCACACTGACCCTTTTCATAATATTCCCCCACACTACCTTTCTCCATAACATTCTCCCACACACTGTGTCTCTCCATAATATTTGTCACACTGCCCCTCTACATATTATCCCCCACAATGGCTCTCTCAATAATGTCATCCCTCCCACACTGCATAATATTCCCCCCACTATGCCCTTCTCCATAATATCTCTGTCACACTGCCTCTTTCCATAATTCACACACTTCCCCTCCCCATAATATTCCTCTCCTCACACAGCCCCTCTCCATACTGTCCCCACACTGAGCTGCTCCATAATATCACCACCCCTCACAATCTCCCTTTCTTCATAATATCTCCTGAAATTAGACCTTTCCATAATATTTCACTGCCCTTCGCTATATTGTGCCTCCTTTCACAATATCCCCCATAGTGTGTGTCCTGGCACACATTCAATGATCAGCTCCTCCATGGAGCACTTACCAGAGCTGACATGTTCGCTGTCTCTGAGGCGCAGTCAGCAGTGTGATGAGGTTAGCAGCGTGATGACCTGATCACGCTGCTGCAATTCGGAGGCGGGCTGACAGGCTCTCTGCTCTGCCCCAATGCTGGCACTCAGGTTTCAAATGTGTTTGTGTCTGAGCGACTGCCAGGCAGGGCCTCTTGAGATCAATAGGTTGAGCAGAAAATAGAGGGAGCTTTTTGAAAGTAAAATACATAGGGGCTGATTCATCAAGCCATTGATGGCAGTTTTCTGATGTTAAACTAGGTACATTTTTGCAATTCATAGTTGCACAAAAATGTTGTGACTTCTGTTGTTTTTAGACCAGTCCCAACTAGGGGTGCCATCTTTACGAAACCTGTTTGGAGCTTGGCCAAGTGCTTCAAAAGTGGCATAAATTACAACAGAAATGTATGATTTCTGTCACTGATATCTCTTATGGTGAGACTAAGGTGACACAACAGTATTTTCGCTCATCAGAGTTAATTGGTTTTATTATTCTGATCAGAGTGTGACCTGATCGGTGAAAATCAGACAGCACTTGGATGTTATCTGATTGCCGTCCAATTTTTTACACAGAGCCATTGACCTGCATGGCTGAGTGTGATCTGCTTTACGGATGCAGAAATGTGTACTACATGATTTTACCTCTGGTGGCACGGGAGATTACTTAAACACAGCTGGATTTACCTGTATAATGAAGCTTATTGATTTATTTTCTCGTACAATAACATTGACTCCTTTCTAGTGAATGAACTTTGTTTTACAGGTCATCTACAAAGAGGAATATCAAAAATCCAAGGGGAAGAATGAGTTTGTTCCTGACACTGCTAAACTAAAAGCCGTCACAGACTCCATGTCAGAGGTAAGATTCATTTAGCAATTTAGCAATTGTGTGAGCTTTGATGTACAGTATGAGCAGAAACTCAAGAAATCCACCTCATAAAAATATTCAAAACTTAGATTTGAGATTAAGTTTTAACACAGCCATGAAGCACATTATGGATTGTTACATGTGAAAAAGATCAGAACCACCATCTGTACATGAGTGCTGTACCAGAGCCACCATCAGTACATGAGTGCTGTACCAGAGCCACCACCAGTACATGAGTGCTGTACCAGAGCCAGCATCAGTACATGAGTGCTGTACCAGAGCCACCATCAGTACATGAGTGCTATACCAGAGCCACCATCAGTACATGAGTGCTGTACTAGAGCCACCATCAGTACATGAGTGCTGTACCAGAGCCACCATCAGTACATGAGTGCTGTACTAGAGCCACCATCAGTACATGAGTGCTGTACCAGAGCCACCATCAGTACATGAGTGCTGTACCAGAGCCACCATCAGTACATGGGTGCTGTACCAGAGCTACCATCAGCACGAGTGCTGTACAGAGCCACCATCAGCACGAGTGCTGTACCAGAGCCACCATCAGTACATGAGTGCTGTACCAGAGCCACCATCAGTACATGAGTGCTGTACCAGAACCATTATCAGTACATGAATGTGGCACTGAGCATAGTGCAGCAATCAATTGCAATGACAGGTCAGCCACATATACAAATGTATCACTTGAACATATAACACTCACTATGTCCTTAACAGTGGTGAGGAGATGCTGCAAGTTGTTGTTATGCAGACCATAAGGAAACTTCATATTTTATATCCAGGTACCTTATAGGTGACATTTTCTCTGAGTCATTTCCATCCCTTTTGTCTCCACATAGTACAAATGCCATGATGAGATTTCATGCCCAGACTTCCCTTTTCTCTGTCTTCAGCAGTACATCCCGACATGGTGCCCTTAGAAATAAAAGTATAATTCTTCTGCCTATAAATATTAATATGTCACATGCTGCGTCTCTAAATAAATAATTCCCCTTACTATGCTTTCTGTACAAAATATTCCTCCCCCTCTCCATAATATCACCCCTAAACTGCTCCTCTCCATAATGTCGTCCCCCCATTCTTCCCCTCTATATAATATCCCCCACACTGCCGCTTATTTTAATATCCACCCCACAATGTGTCTCTCATAATAATCCCTCCACACACTGCCACTACTTCAGAATATTCCCCCACACTGCCTCTCTCCATAATATTCCCTCACACATCGCCTTTACATGATATTCCCTCACACTGCCCCTCTCAATAACGTTCCCCTGCACACTGCACCTCTCCACAATATCCCCCACACTTCCCCTTTTCATAATGTCAACCCCCACACACCCTGCTTTCTATAATATGCCCCTCCAACCCGGGCCCCTCTCCATAAGGTTATGCCTTTCACACTGCCCCTCTCCATAATATTCCCCCCACCATTCCTAATCCATAAAATATCCCCCACACTTCCCTTCTCTATAATGTGGCCTCCCCCACACTGTCCCTCTCCATTATATTCCCCTACACTGCCCCTCTCTATATTATTCCTCCCCCTACACAGCATCTTTCATACTGTCCCCTCCCCACACTGAGCCACTGTGTAATATCGCCATCAAAACACACTCCCCTTCTCCAAAACATCTCCTCAAACTGCTCCTTTTGATAATATTCCTCCACACTGTCCCTCGCCAAACCTCCCCCCACATTGCCGCTTTCCATAATATTCCTCCCCCCACTCAGCCCCTCTCGATATTGCTCCCTCTCTACACTAAGCCACTCCATAATATTATCACCCCACGCACGTTCTCTTCTTTAAACTATATACTCAAACTGCCAATTTCATAATATTTCACTTCCTCTCACTATATCGTGCCTCCTTTCCCAATATCCCCCATAGTGTGTGTGCCCTGGCACACATTTAATCTTCAGTTCCTCCATGGAGCACTTACCAACGCTGACATATCTGCTGCCTCTGCAGCGCCGGCAGCAGTGTGATGACTTGACTGCAATTCAGAGCAGCTATCAGACCACCGAGGACTATGGTAGTACAGCCGGTTGGTGACGCTCCCTGCAGGTGGAGCGGGGTCCCCTGGGCAGTGGTGAACGGACGGGAAATGTTGCACAGGAAGGTGGTTATGCAGCCGGGCCGCTGCTACAGTCTCTAGGCCAGAAAGGTTCAGGGATGGAAGAACTGACACACACACTGAGAATCGTTTCTGTACCTTTACTGGTGTTATGGTAGGCACTGTCCAGGGTACACTCCAGGTGGTCGGGATGCACTACTAGATCTCCACAGTGAGTCGTGGATAAGGCCTCCTTGTCTCTGTTCCCTCATTGAAGTCTCTGACCAGTATATAACTAGCCTGACCTCCTCTGCGTCTCTCTCTCTCACCCTGTTGTGGGGTCAAAAACCTTTGTGTGGGCTACCGCTATGACTTCTCCTGCGGTCCCTGGCTTCCCTGTTGGTTGCGTTGCAGCAGATGAATTAAACAAAGCTGGGTTTACCTGCATAATACAGCTTATTGATTTATTTTCTTGTACAATAACATTGACTCCTTTCTAGTGATGACTATGTTTTACAGGTCATCTTCCTGATGGGCAGATATCAAAAATCCAAGGGACAGAATGAAGCTTATTGATTTATTTTCTTGTACAATAACATTGACTCCTTTCTAGTGAATGGACTATGTTTTACAGGTCATCTACAAAGAGGAATATCAAAAATCCAAGGGAAAAAATGAGTTTGTTCCTGACACTGCTAAACTGAAAGCCGTCACAGACTCCATGTCAGAGGTAAGATTCATTTAGCAATTTAGCAATTGTGTGAGCTTTGATGTACAAGCAGAAGTTTAAGGAATCCACCTGATAAAAATACTCAAAACTTAGAGATTTGAGATTAAGGTTTTAACACAGCCATGAAGCACATTATGGATTGTTACATGTGTAAAAGATCAGAACCACCACCAGTACATGAGTGCTGTACCAGAGCCACATCATACATGATGCGTCAGGCCACTAGTACATGAGTGCTGTACCAGAGCCACCATCGGTGCATGAGTACTGTACTAGAACCATCATCAGTACTTGAGTGCAGTATCATTACAACCATCAGTACATGAGTATGGCACCGAGCATAGTGCAGCAATCAATTGTAATGTCAGGTCAGCCCCATATTCAAATGTTTCACTTGACATACTACTCTCAGTATGCTCTTAACAATGGTAAAGGGATGCTGATAGTTGTTGTTACCAGTCATCATCAGACTGCAGACCATAAGGAACCTTACTATTGATGAGACATGGTCAGTATTACAAATAATCATTTATATCCAGGTACTTATAGGTGACATTTTCTCTGTTTGACTCATTTCCATCCCTTTTGTCTCCACATAGTACAGATGCCATGATACGATTTCAATTCCAGACTCCCCTTTTCTCTGTGTTCAGCAGCACATCCTGACATGGTGTCCTTTAGAAATAAAAGTATCATTCTTCTGCCTTAAATCAAAATAAGTCACATTCTGCGCCTCTTAGGGCCCTTACGTCCCGCACAACAGATGATACAACCCGCTAAAATGCTTACATTAGCTTGCGTCGTCAATATAGCCCCACTAGCGGTTGTCGTGAATACGGTAGCACAACGGCACATGATACTCTGTTTCCGAGCACTGCACTCTGAAAACAGGTGCTACAAAGCATTGAAGCGAGCTGTATCGCTTAAAGACACAGACAGGTTGTTCTACCACATGCTTATGTAGTCAGGCCTGACACAGGCTCCCGCTTACCCGCAACCCCCTTCGCATCATTGGAGAAGCTCCTGCGTTGCTATTGTTGTCCTGCACAGGGCGGCATATTTAATATCTACCAGTCACACTACACAATTGCTCAGCCCTCATAATATTAACAGCCTCTGCTATTGCCTGCCCAACATGTCTCTTGCCATGTCCTATCAGCGTACGGACGTCCTCGACTCCACACATGTGGCACGCTATGTGCTGTCCCTGCTGCACCAGGTCCTCCCATATTAGCTGGTTGTAGCGGTGTGTAAATGAGGTAAGGTAAGCTACAGATGGCTACTTGAGACACCCGGCGATGTATCTAGCTGTAGATGTAACGTAGCGTAGCGCACCTTGTGGCGGCGTGTAAAGGTGGTGCGTTTCCCGTTTGTAACCGTTTGGGCGTGCTCGTGCACGTGAAGTAGCGGGTTGTATCCATCCTCCAGTAGCGGCGTGTAAAGGTACCTTAAATTAATAATTGCTCCTTACTGTTCTTCGTGCACAGAATATCCCCCCCACACTACCCATCTCCATAATGTCGTCCTCCCATACTTCCCATCTACATAATATCCCCCACCACACCCCTTTTCGTAATATCTACCCCACAATGTGTCTCTCATAATATCCCTCCACACACTGGCACTCTTCATAATATTCCCCCCACACTGCCCCTCTCCATATTATTCCACACACTGCCCTTCTCAATACCATTTCCTTGCACACTGTGCCTCGCCGTAATAACCCCCACACTTCCCCTTTATATAGTGTCAACCCCAACACGCCCTCCTTTCCATATTATTCCCCCCAACCCGGCCTCTTTCTATAATGTTGTGCCAGTCACACTGCCCCTCTCTTTAATGTTCTCCCAACTATGCTTCTCTCCATTAAAATATCCCCCACTCCCCTCTCTATAATTTTGTGCCCCTACACTGCCCCTCTCTATAATATTCCCACACACTGCCTCTGTCCATATTATTTCTCCCCCCACACAGCTCCTCTCCCAACTGTCCTCTCCCAGCACTGAGCCACTCCATAATTTCACCACCCCACATACACTCCCCTTCTTCAAAATATCTCCCTAAACTGCCCCTTTCCATAATATTCCCTCAGACTGCCCCTGTCCATAAGATTCCCTCACACTGCCCCTGTCCATAATATCCCCCACACTTTCCCATTCCATAATAGTCCCCCTACTATGATCTCCTTCATAATATCTCCCCTACACTGCCCATCTCCATAATATCTCCCCCACACTGCCCCTCTCCATAATATTTCCCCTACACGTTCCTCTCCATTCTGTCCCCTCCGCACACTGAGCCACTCCATAATTTCACCACCCACAGACACTCCCCTTCTTCAAAATATCTCTCCAAACTGCCCCATGCCATAATATTTCACTGCCTCACAATATTGTGCCACCCTTCACAATATCCCCCATAGTGTATGTGCCTTGGCACACATTTCATCTTCAGCGTCTCCAAGGAGCGCTTAGCAGGACACACATGTCTGCTGTCTCTGCGCTGTCGGCAGCAGTGTGATGACATCAGTAGTGTGATGACCTCATCACACGGCTGCAGTTTGGAGAAGAGACTGACTGGGCCGCAGCAAAGCTTTTGTGATGAACGAGTCTAATCGTTACTATTCGCTGTTCACACAGATAGTACGGTGTTCGTGATACTCGTTGCTTGGCGAGTATTGCTGGTGCTCGTGAGTGATGGGTCCATTGTTATCGATCTGACACAAGTTGACAGCACCCTTCAGTACACAATAGGAGCTGGCACCTTAGTGAGGGCAGATTGAATGTTAGGATCTCTCTGGGGGCACAACAAGATATTTTAGGCTTTGAAATAGTAAAAAAGGTCACCCTCCTGCCCTGTCCAGGAAAGACTTGTTTTATGGCTGTACGTGTGTGGGCGGAACCTATCACTTAATGACTAACATTAGACTCGCTGTTTGGATGAATATGTGAGTATTAAAGACTACTCATTATGAGTATAGCGAGTGCGATTATTTCGCTACCCGCTCATCACTAGTGCCGACCTGTTTTAGATCATAAAAAATAGTTAACAACATAATTGTTTTCGCTAAAATGTTCACTAAAATGTTTTTTTTTTTTGTATCCAGCATTAGAATGGAAGGAGATAATTTGTTGAATTCAATAAAATAAGCAGAAAAAAAGGAAGCCTTTTGAAAGCAAAATACATAAAGGCTGATTCATCAAGCAATTGGCGCCAATTTTCTAGTGTTAGGCTGGAAACACACTGTCCATGAGATATGCGAGACACTCGGAGGAGTGTCAGATCATTAACCCTGAATCAAAAATATAAACCCCGGCACACAATATGTGAATAAGAAAGTTCAAAGACACATCAAATGGTGTTGGAGCGTAACTGTAATTTATTCTCTCGCAGCTGAGCACAACGTAAAAGCATACAGTGTGACGTTTCGGCTAACATAGCCTTCCTCAGACACTGATGATATACTAGATCAGAGTGAATAAATGACAAAGAAAAACATGTCAAAAACATTGTGTACATATTATTGACAATATTACATGGTATACAAGAGAAAACAGTTGCATCCAATTGAAACTAGGATTGTAATAGAGTGAAAAATCAAAAACATAGTAAAGCCGAACTCATCGTACCAAAATGCGTAAGTGCTTATACATGGGGCTGCAACATGAATGAGGGAATCAAACGCAAGAAATCTGTGTGTAGAAAAAGACAATTATTAATCCATAATTGTATATGCACATCTAGACATATCTTGTCTCTGAAGGACCAAATATGGGAGGTGTAACCCGAATACGACTAACGTATATAGGTATATATATCTATATATATATTTTATTAAATGAGAAAAATAGAAATAAAAATGAGGCAAAAAGCTGGGGGAAAAAAAATTAAACTCAAGCACCAGGCTTACCCAGGGGCACCTGGTAGGGTCAGAACCTATGGTCGCGAGTAACGGTTGTCAGAGGAACCCAATGGTATATTTATGATAACTGTGTAGATCAGCGACGGGCTCTGTTAACAATTGTGGTCATAGAAGAACTGAGTAAAGAAATATAAACCAGACAATAGAGTAAACACATGACCTCAAAAGGGCTCATAAAGCGAAAAAAGAAAAAACCTGAGGTAGATTGATTACCTGTAACATATGTTCAATTGTGACAGTATCTTACGGTCTAAATGCCTTAGGGGCCGGCAGAGGGTATAGTATTCTGGGTTCACCCCCATATTATGCCTTCAGAGACAAGATATGTCGATAGTTGCATTACAATTATGGATTATATATTGTCTTTTCTACACACAGATTTCTTGCGTTTGATTCCCTCATTCATTTTGCAGCCCCATGTATAAATCAAACTTACGCATTTTGGTACATTGTTCTGGCTTTACTATGCTTTTGATTTTCACTCTATTACAATCCATAAGTTTCAATTGGATGCAACTGTTTTTCTCTGTATCACATGTAAATCTGTCAATAATTGTACAAATGTTTTTGACATTTTTTCTTTGTCATTTATTCACTCTGATCTTATATCATACAGTGTCTGAGAAGGCTATTTAGCCGAAACGCACACTGTATGCTTTACGTTGTGCTCAGCTGCCGTAAGAATAAATTACAGTTACCGCTCCAAACACCGTTTGATGTGTCTTTGACTTTCTATTACCCAATTGTGTGCCGGGTTTATATTTTGATATTGGACTATTTTTCCCCGCCACCGATAATACAGTAGTCCGCCTACTTTATTCATTAACCTGAATGACCTCTCCCTGTCAGCAACTCCACACTCCATCCTGACAGGTAAAGGTTGTTCCGGCTTAACGTCTTGACACCATCGAGTGACTCTTAATCCCCAGACAGTGTGTTTCCATCTTACCTGCTTGACAATGTAGCTAAATGTTTGCAAATTTTTCTCCCTCAAGAAAATTCGGTTTGATTGTTATTATCCACACTCTGTCAAGTGCGAGCAGAGTGCGATCAGTAGTGCGATCAAGTGCGATCAGAGTTGCAGAGTGTGATCAGATTTTCTCAGATGTGGGTAAGATGACAAAAATAATTCTCACTCCTTTCTCACATTCTGTCAGCCATGAAAATCAGTAGCACTTGGATGTCACCCTATACTGGATCCATTTTTTTCCACAAACCTGACTTCCAAGGCCAAGTGTGTACAGATTTGTACGATGCACAATTTGCTAATACTTATTTCTTCCTAAGTAGTGCCACAGATTACATTTCCAATGGATTTACCTGTACATTACAGCTTGTTGATTATTGACACATTACATTGACTTCTTTCTATTGAATGACTTTGTTTCTCAGATCATCTACAAGAGAAATATTCAAAGATCCAAGGTGCAGAAGAGTTTGTTCCTGACACTGCTAAACTGAAAGCTTTCACAGATCCATGTCAGAGGTAAAGAACCATTTATCAATTGTGTAGAGGTTAATGAAAGCGACAGATGCACAACATTTTTGGTCAAGGGCCACTTACCACACTGAACCAATCTCAATTGTCAGCAAAAAAAATTCAAGAGGAAATAATGAATAATATATTTAGAGACAAACAGTATATTATACATCACCAACCACCATCAGTATATTACTATAATCCACAGAACAACATCAGCAAATTAATACATCACGAATACACTCAATGCATAACATCACAGTAATTAATATTTAAATTATTTAATTTATTTAAATGTATTTAATGTATTATTTAATTAATTAATAAAGTTAATTTTTAAGCATTTAGTAGGATTTAAAGTTTCAGCTCCAGAAATAAAGTTGTGAACATAACGCTAATTTAAAACAGAGTTTTTGGTAGCAGAAACTCAAAAAATACTTCTCATAATAGAACATTCCCACCTATACCGTGCCTTTCCATAATATCCCCCACACTGCCCCTCTACAAAATGTCATCCTGCCACTTGGACCAACAATACAGCATGAGTCCTAAGAGAGCAATTGAAAGATGTCCAAGTGCCTTTTTGTGCAGTCCAGACATCATTAAAATAAATAAGATGTTATATGGAAGGCTTCGTTCACGTACAGTAATCATCCGTTAGAATGGATCCATCAGCAAACTGTTGGCAGAATAGTTGTGCAAACACAACTTTATCCATTTACAAAGTCCATTATTTTTTAAAGGGAACCTCTCAGCTCATTTATGCCCCCGCAGTTATCACTCTCTGTACCTGATTATAATAGTACTATGAAGCTGCAGGTACAATCAGTGATAGCTGGGGGGGGTTGGCCTAAATGACCTGACAGGTTCCCTTTAACATTGGAGCCTATGGAGAATGGATCCCTTAACTGGTTGTTATTTATCAATTCATTTTTCTTTTATTTGTGCAAGATCCATTCTTACTGGATCAATTTCAAATGGAGGATAAATAGCAATCAGTTAATGGATCTGTTTCCATAGCTTCCCATGTTAACAAAACGAATCCTGCAAAAATCAGTTGTTTAACAATGGACAAAAAAGTTGTGTTTGTGCAACTTTTTGGTCAACAGATCGCTGCTGGGTCTGTTCTAACAGGTAATTAATGGACATGTGAACTCATCAATATTGTACGCACAAGTGACCAGCCAGCATCTGTCCAGATACAAGGAGCTATTTAGATCTACCTTTCATATCCATCTATCATCCATTTATCCATCTATCCATTCATTTATCCATCGATCCATCCATTTATCCATCCATCGATCCATCCATCCATCCATCCATCCATTCCTTCTTCCTTTATAGGGTGCAGTCAGCCTCATCACTGGGAAACATTGCCTTATTCCCAATAAAAGGATATGCCTTTGATGACTTATGTGTGTAGTCAGCTACTCCACGCATGATGGAGGCCACACACAGGACTACACGACACATGTAAATCTGGTGCTCTCGTTCTTCTGATTTATGCTGAACAACTGCAGATATCTCCAGTAATAGTTATTTTTCTGTTTTGAGTTTTAATGACGTCTCACACAGGGACCAGTAATTGATTTCCAGGCTGGATCTCTATAGACAGGCTGACTTTATTACTGTGCCCATGAAACCCTGCTCCATGAATGCAACACGATGAGGATGAAACATGGACGGTTGTGACCACGATTCATGATGAGAGTGGAAATTGGAGACCTTTCATCTGTTCCGCTGTTGTCGCTTGTTTTGACATGTTGATCCTTCTCACTGCCCTATACTTTGAGAATTGAGTAAATCTTATGTTAATGGCACAGAGCCTTTCTATAAACTCTGGTAACCGGCAATCATAAAACAGGGAGGAGAGGAGGTGAATATCAAAACAACACAATAGAGCTCTCTGAGATAGGAGGGATGTTCACTAAAGGTTCCCTGACCCACTTTTATTTATTGCAGGACACTGATACTGCACATGTGTGATGATATAAGTCAATGTAGGTTATGTGCCAATTTACAACTCTGAACTGATAAAGGTCTTTCTTTTTATGGGTGCTGAAGTGGTGTGAGGTGTGATAATGGACCCAGTGAAAAACAGAGCAGTCATCAAGTTCCTTTACTTGAAAGGTTGCACACCAAAGTAGACGTTCAATGAGATGAAAGAGGTTTATGGTGATGATTCTCCATCATATGATGTAATCAACAACTGGCATCAGCATTTTAAATGTTGTTGAACTTCGGTGGAAATGGGTCTAATTACAGGTCGACCCCATTCCACTATCGATGAACACACCTCTCAAGTAAAGGAACTTGATGACTCTGTATTCCACTGGGTCCATTATCACACCTCACACTACTTCAGCACCTGAAAAAGAAAGAACTTTATCAATTCAGAGTTGCAAATTGGCACATAACCTATAGAGACTTATATCATTACACATGTGCAGTTTTAGTGTCCTGTGATAAATAGAAGTAGATCAGAGGAAATCTGAACGCCCCTCATGGATGCCGATCGAAATGCTTGGAACCACATCCACTATACAATCATGTCATATACTGTGGCATATCCTATGCAATATGTATATATATATATATATATATATATATATATATATATATATATATACATGAGATAGGAATTCCCTTTAAAGTTAGCCATTATGTCTCAATGGCTGTTGTCTAACACCTACTCCCCTCCGCCTCCCTTGCACATACATGCTTGGCAGAGTATGCATGTGTTTCAGTGGAGAGAACGGTGTAAACCACTGGCTGATTGTGTGCCAACTGCTTATCATCTCTGAGAATAAAACGACTGGGCATGTTGCAATTTTACATGTATGATCATTTTCTTCCCTGTTAGGCACAGTTAGAAGTCCCCTAAACCAGATGTCCCCAACTCGAGTCCTCAAGACCCACCGACAGTGCATGTTTTAAGGATTTCCTTAGCATTTGACAACTGGAATCGTCACCTGTGCAGGAGATTAAATTATCAAGTGTAAAATACTAAGGAAATCCTGAGAACCTACACTGTTGTTGGGCCTTGAGGACAGGAGTTGAAGACCTCTGCCCTGAACAAGATGGTATCTCTGAGAAAGCCGCCATATTTTATTAGCAAATAACAACCTCCTTTAATATTTGATTGAATGTCTTAGCAAACATTTTGTTGCTTTTTTATTCATATCATCTGTTATACAATATTAAGCCTACTAATTACTACAAAGAAAGTCTTATTTTTTATAATTACCTGTACATACTCCGTGCACAAGTCACCATTCTACAAACTTCCATCATTCTATTTCATAAAGTTATCAAACAGCGTTCTTTTCCTTAATTCCCAAATCTCACCATGAAATCTATCAAGGTCTGATATGTCCATTCTAAAGAATACAGAATGTTCTGCCTTCGTTCGCGTATATGCGATGTGAATTCCAGCATACAGCTAAACCTTCTCTGTATCCCAAATAAACAGACTGTTGGTTCTGTAGTCAATTGTTTATTGTTCAATGGAGAGCAATGAGGAGATGATTCAATCATGTGATATAATATGATGGTTCATCAATCATTGTGTGATGTGCAGTAAAATGATAAAAAAACTGATAATATACATCAGTGCTAAACATATCACATAAACAA
Source organism: Allobates femoralis (assembly GCA_033576535.1). Lineage (NCBI taxonomy): Eukaryota > Metazoa > Chordata > Amphibia > Anura > Aromobatidae > Allobates > Allobates femoralis. Next base: position 537,546,605 of record JARQOC010000005.1, read on the forward strand.
CAATAGTCAGCAGATATAATACATGAGCAGTGTATGCACATCATATATATATCCTCACAAAGCTATGACACTGTACAGCATAGAAAACATAAACAGACACATCTAAACAGCCCTGATAGTGTACAGCTTGAGGAAAAACACCTATCTCTTACATACCAATTCCTATATAAAATGACTGCTGTACTAGGCTAATGACGCTCACCCAGGGCTCGGGTACTCAGCTCTCGGGCTCGGGTTCAGTTCTGTCTCGGGGATGTCACGGGTGGCCTGCCCGAGGCTGTGGCCCTGGGGTCAATTAAATAGGGGAAAGTATTTACAAGGTTGTCTTTGTGATGCCACCTGCTGAGTTTGGTGATGTCCACCAGCGCCACCACAGTCCTCCGGTGGTTGATGGTATTGCGGCTTGGATGAATTAGTCCCCGCAGGCGGGACTGGACCACTGGGGCAGCGATTCTGTAAAAGAACAGTTTATAAAGGGAAAGATGCAGCAGAGTCAGGAACTTCACTTCACCGGGTAATTTTACTGAAACTTCTCCAAAGTCATACAGTTCAGCAGTGCAGTAGATAGTATATTGGCAAATGCTCCGGATGCTGCAATTGGAATGTCTGGCTGTAGATGGATCACTCCTTGTGTACCTTTCCTTTTTCTTTCTTTCCTTGCCTCCCAGTGGCGGTGAAGTCTAATCTCTTAAAGATGATCTGACCTCCTGCTGCTTCTCTTTCTCTCTTTCCCTCCAGTGTGGTCTCCGGGACAACCTTCTCTAAGCTATGCAGTGGCCTCTGCTCCTAGCTTTTGGCTCCCTTTCTTGACTCACTCAGGAGACTGGGGCTGTATCTGGAATATCCCCGTGCTTCGGATTCTCTGTGAGCCGTGTAGGAACTCACAGTTGCGGGCTCCGGTACCCGGTTTCCTTCCTTTGAACTAGCTCACTACTGAGCCTCCATTCCTTCCCTCATTTCTCTGGGATCTGTTCTTTCTGGGCCCCTCAGCTGAGGAGACCCTCCTTGCTCCAGCTCTTACTCCATCTTCTACTCCAACTGAACTGAACTGACTGGTTCCCCGTAGAGGTCACTATATTCCCTCCCGGGGTCCCTCCCACCTACCACTCTAGTGTGTGGGTGTTAACTCTAGGGTTTCATGTAGTGACCATTGTTCCAATTGCAGTGGGGTGACTACACCGCTTTTCTGGGTGCAGTACCCCTTTTATGGCACCTACATGGTGAGGCGCCACACTAACAAGGCTCTAGAGCAGTGATGGCGAACTCCAGGCCTCGAGTGCCACACACAGTCCAGGTTTTCAGGATTTCCATTGCATTTGACAGTTGACAATCAAATTACCAACTGCCAAACTCTAAGGAAATCCTGAAAACCTGCACTGTGTGCAGCACTCGAGGCCTGGAGTTCGCCATCACTGCTCTAGAGTATTAGCATTCACACAGGAGTAAGATTCTCACCGGATTGACTTGGCAAAAGGGAGTTGGGATTTCCATGTGGTTGCTCTCTTGATAAAGGAATGTGGAAGTGGTCAGAAACGCGTTGAAATTAAAGGCACCATTATCCTTTACCTCCTGGAGTTTCGGTTCAGTTTATTATTTGCAGTGTGCACGGACCAAAGAGCACTGTCCATTTACGAATATTACTGGGAGCGACACACATCTCACATCCAACATACATCTCTGGTAGAGATGCATAGACCTCACATCCAGCCTATATTACTAGGTGAGACACACAGACCTCACATCCAGCATATATTAATGGGAGAGACACACAGAGCTCACATCCAGCCTATATTACTAGGTGAGACACACAGACCTCACATCCAGCATATATTAATGGGAGAGACACACAGAGCTCACATCCAGCCTATATTACTGGAGAGACACACAGACCTCACATCCAGCCTATATTACTGGGAGAGACACACAGAGCTCACATCCAGCCTATATTACTGGAAGAGACACATAGACCTCACATCCAGCCTATATTACTGGAGAGACACATAGAGCTCACATCCAGCCTATATTACTGGAAGAGACACATAGACCTCACATCCAGCCTATATTACTGGGAGAGAGACACAGGGCTCATATCCAGTCTATATTACTGGGAGAGACACAGGGCTCATATCCAGCCTATATTAATGCAGAGACACACAGAGATCACATCCAGCCTATATTAATGGGAGATACACACAGAGCTCACATCCAGCCTGTATTACTGGGAGATACACACAGAGCTCACATCTAGCCTATATTACTGAGAGTGAGACACATAGAGCTCACATCCAGCCTATATTACTGAGAGAGAGACACATAGAGTTCACATCCAGCCTATATTACACACTTACAAAAGAAAAATCTTAAACTTAAATAAGATTGAAAACTGCATATTGGGACATCTTCCAATTAATGAAGGGATGTACATTGCAGATTGAAATTTAGTACATTTTTTTAGGTAATCACAAACATATAAAAATCATTGTTTTTTCTTGTCAAAAGAATCCATAGGCTTTAAACCTGTGACTTACCAATAATCTTACTTGTTTTCATCCAGAAAAAGTATAAGGAAGCCAGTAAGAAAAGATTGTCCAACTCCCTGTACAAGATGATGCCAGAAACGATAGACACGGTGTTTGCAAAACAAGTGACGCAGCTTCAGAGCGAGGTATTGTCAAAAAGTTGTATTTGCTTTTTGCTGTTGTTTCACTTAATTGTAAAGTTCTGTGTAATGTGTTGGCGTTATATAAATGTATTATTACTGTCATCCAAAAAAGTAAAATAAAAAATGAATACCCGGAACTATTAATCGCTATTAATCTAGTTTTTCTAAACAATATTTGCCCAACCATTACAGTATGTTAATTTATTTTTTAACTTTTGCTCAGCGAATGGAGAGGTAACACTAGATCCTGGCAGACACCTTGCAAAGTTTGTCAACTTAACGAGCGCTGTCTTTAAGTAACAGAAGGAGCCTTGTTCTAGAAGACTGCCGAGTACGTCATGCCAAGTTTCGACGGCAAATCCCAGAAATCAGGCTTTACACTGTTTATAAATATTCCCCTTATGTCATAAGACATTCAGGCCATGCACTATTTAGTATATGAATGCAAACTTTTTTTTTCCAAATAAATATAGTAAACATATTAAAGATAAGAGGTATTTCTATCCCACATATTTATGTATGTCCACAGGACGTGCTGTAAATGTCCCACACCTGCCTCAAGATCACATCACATTGACGGCTCATAGTATTCAATAAGAAATGAGCTCTAAGCCATCGCTCCCTCAGTGATTCCATCTACTTCCTGTAGACCGGCAATACTTTTTCATAGACTGAGGTTTGTTCAAATGGTCAAACCTTTAAAAATTCAATTTTAACACAAGTATATAGACTTTAAAGAAGCATTCCCATCTTGAACATTTATAGCATACCCTGACAGTGCTCCTGAAGTATGCTAGATGAGGAACAAAGAAGAACAAAAACTGCCAATAGAAGTCAACGGAGAGAGAGACACAAGTGTAGTTCTACGTCTCTTTCTAATGACATGTGACAGGTTTCCCAGAGGTGAGACCCTCATGTCTCAAACATATTTATAGGTTACCCTCTTAAGATTGGAATACCCCTTTGTTCTCTATATATTTGTGTAAAAATTAGTTTTAGACAACAAATACCTATGAAAGAGGTTTTGCCACAGGAATCTGTTGTCATACACACCTAAGTAAAAAAGGAAACCACAGTCTCTCTGTAGCTGCACCTCCACCCAACTGGTTCCTCTACAGACTAGTACACCAAGTGCACAGTTCATAAAGGCACCTGCACAGATTGGAATAACCCTAACCACGGGACTAGAAGATGACTACTTGGGCCATGCTTCCTGTTCGGCCATCGAGATTATCACATACCTCATAGGAAAGCAGGTTGCTAAGGCTAAATTCACATCTTCATTTGTATTCCATTTCACTTGCAATCCGTTTTTCTCCAGCCACGTTTTGATCAGCGTGTGTAAAAAACGCATGCGTTCTGCATTTTCAGAAAATGACATGCGTTTTTACTTGCGTTTTCAATGTGTTTCCCTTTGAAATCAATGGGTGCGTTAATGTGTGCGTTTGCAATGCGTTTTTTGGCACACATGCTGTCAAAAATGGATTACAAGCCAAATGAAATACAAATGCAAATGTGAAAAGGCCCTAAGTGCAACAGGGCAAGCAGAGGCAGATAATACAAACGTGACTGTGTGGTAGTACAGAAAGTGTATATCTGAGCTCTACCTCCAGCTAGGAACCCCTAAGCTAATCTCTGTCCCCAAGATTGCCCCAAAGGGTGGGCATGCCTTGGCCTCCTACCTTGCTAGGCTCCTGAATCTGTCTCCCCTAGATGTCCCCCCCTCAAGGGAGTGAAAGGTCTGGAGAGCAAGGAAACACACAGGGAACATTGGCAAGGCAACCGATCTAACAGGGTTCCAGGAAATTCCCTAGATTTGGAGAGAATTAGGCAAAATAAGGTGATCAAGAATATTACAAAAAAAAATCATAACTTTGCCAAGGCTAATCAATAGTTAATTAAAAAACAAGGTTTGTTAATGCCCATTTAATGTGGCCAATAATCTGTCAGATTCTGATGCTAATGGTCATAATAATTGTGCAATGTGAATGGTTAAGTGACTATTTAAAATGTTCAAAAACTTTTGTTCATGCATCAACTCATCTAGGTGAGGAAAATATTCTCATTCATGTTTTGTAGAATATGTAATGTAAATGGAGATTGTTTGCTTGTTCAATGGTTAGATCAGCATAAAGGGAAAATGGAAAAATCGCTATTCAATTGTCCTGCATATTCGTATGACATCTTTTGCCAGTTGTGACTTACAAACGCATTGGTCATTTTTTGAACAATTATTTGTTAGTGGGAATGAACCTTTACTCTCTACGTGTTGACATAAAGGGGTTATCCGTGACTACTTACAGTTAGTTACAACTTTGCCTGTTACTTTTTAGTAAAAAAAATAGTCATGGACCACCTCTTTACAGTTACACTTTCCTGATAAGTGTCCTTTAGTGATGAGTGAGCATGCTCGTCACTGCTCGATACTCGATAGAATATCGCAGATGCTCAGATGTGTAGTTAGAGAATTAAATGACACGAACAATGATGAGAGTCGGCACTAAAGTGTGAACCGCTTACTGTCTCTAAATGGCTAGCTATCCTACGCCACTCAACTTAGGATATGTCGAATTACAGAAGGACTGCCGAAATGTGCAGTCTGCAGCAGGAGATGCAGCGTCAGACCTGGAGACTTAATTGGGCAATAGTTGTACGATACCACATGCCTGGTCTAGGGTTTTTTAAGTAATGCATATGTCATTTTAGCCCTTTTTCCAATCATTTAGGATCAACTTAAACTAAAGAGGTTTTCCACTACTAATGTGACCCCCTTTCATTTGCCCTAACTATTCCAAACTAACATTTTTGTAATATACTTTTGCTGCCTACTCTGCTATTATACGCTTATCTCTCTGAGCTTATTATTGTCATTGTTGCTTTATTTATCCAGTCTGGAGACCGGAATCGGACCAAATGAGCAGGACCTATTACTGGTGAGGGCCAAGAGAGCGTGAAGTGTGATTTGAGCAAACATGCTCAGAGTGCTGTCACTCACAGAGAGGCAGCCGCTCCGCACCATTGAGGTGTCCTGCTTGGTTGGTCCGATTCTGGCTCAAAGCTACAACAACAATAGATGTATTTTAGTGATGGGCGAATCTACTCGCTAGGACTCGTTACTCGGCGAGTAGTAAGGGACTCGCAGGACTCGCTACTCGGCGAGTTTCCCAGCGAGGACTCGCAAAGTAGCGAGTCCAATGCAATTAAATGGGAATCCTAGTTTTACTAGCGAGACTCGCTCTATCACATCGCTATGTAGCTTGAATCTCCCCCAAATCGTTTAGAGAATGGCACCGCTTCACGGATACCCGCTGTAAGTAGCGATTCCGAGCGAGTCGTAGCGACTCCTAGCGAATCCTAGCGAGTCTACGAATCCGAGTCCTGTATTCTGTATTCGGGACTCGCGAATACAGAATCTGTTATGTTCCGACAAATCTTCCGAGACAGCCTAGCGTGTTAGGTCAGACAAACTTGTGAAGATGGACAAGGATGTTAGCCAATCTTATTCAGTAATGCCACAGCCCTCTTCTTGTGGCATTACTATGATTGGCTTCTGTCCATCGTGATGGCTATGTCATCGATGACAGGCAAGGCTGTATATAAGCCTTGCCACCGCCATTTTGAGCACATTTCTCTGAAGATCTGAGCTAGAACAGGGTGAGGTAGATTCTGGAGCAGATCATAGGGATTGTCAGTGAGTGTAGGGAACTTCAAGATTCCTTATATTAACCCCAAACAGCTCTTGTGAGAGCTAGCAGGAGGACAGAGGAGTACTGTGTACTGTGACACTTTAGGCAGGCAGGGAAGCAGGGAGCTGCAGCCTTTATAGTGTTCACAGGAGCGACCTCATAGCTTCGCTTACTCACTCAGCTGTTCTAATAGCTGAAGTGAGAGGCTTAGCTGAGGTACTATTTACAATTTTTTGCCAGCTGATAGATTTTGGGTCCTAAAAACCCCTTCAGCGTTATTTTGTCTGTGGCAGAACAGTGCGTTGCTGCTCTCCTAGCTGCAAATAGCACGTACGCCACCTACTTCTGCGACTAATTGTGCGCACTTAATAATTTTTTTCAGGGAATAGTGTGCTGCTTCACTGCCAAGTGTTAGCACACACTTAACCCGCCAGTAAGTGACGCCTGCAGCAACACCAAACTCCATCTCGGTGTCTGTGCGCACTTTCTAATTTTTTCAGGGAATAGTGTAGTGCTTCACTGCCAAGTGGTAGCACACACTTAACCCGCCAGTAAGTGACGCCTGCAGCAACACCAAACTCCATCTCGGTGGCTGTGCGCACTTTCTAATTTTTTCAGGGAATAGTGTAGTGCTTCACTGCCAAGTGGTAGCACACACTTAACCCGCCAGTAAGTGACGCCTGCAGCAACACCAAACTCCATCTCGGTGGCTGTGCGCACTTTCTAATTTTTTCAGGGAATAGTGTAGTGCTTCACTGTCAAGTGGTAGCACACACTTAACCCGCCAGTAAGTGACGCCTGCAGCAACACCAAACTCCATCTCGGTGGCTGTGCGCACTTTCTAATTTTTTCAGGGAATAGTGTAGTGCTTCACTGCCAAGTGGTAGCACACACTTAACCCGCCAGTAAGTGACGCCTGCAGCAACACCAAACTCCATCTCGGTGGCTGTGCGCACTTTCTAATTTTTTCAGGGAATAGTGTAGTGCTTCACTGCCAAGTGGTAGCACACACTTAACCCGCCAGTAAGTGACGCCTGCAGCAACACCAAACTCCATCTCGGTGGCTGTGCGCACTTTCTAATTTTTTCAGGGAATAGTGTAGTGCTTCACTGCCAAGTGGTAGCACACACTTAACCCGCCAGTAAGTGACGCCTGCAGCAACACCAAACTCCATCTCGGTGGCTGTGCGCACTTTCTAATTTTTTCAGGGAATAGTGTAGTGCTTCACTGCCAAGTGGTAGCACACACTTAACCCGCCAGTAAGTGACGCCTGCAGCAACACCAAACTCCATCTCGGTGGCTGTGCATTTGTCAACAATGTCCCAAAAACACCAGATTCCCAAAAACCAGTCTGCAAAGGGACAGGGACGAGGTCGGGGCCCTAGCAGTCGTGAACAACAAGGCACTGGTAGAAGTAGACAGACAAGGATTGATCGATCCACCTTCCTGCTGTCTAAATTTCCCAGTACTCAACCGAAACGTGTCTTGAGGCCGGAAGATCAAGACCAAATAACATCTTGGATGGCTGACAAGACCTCAACCACGGGTTCTGGCAGCACACAATCATCCTTGACACCATATTCAAGTGCCGCTACTGACAAAGCGGGGTCATCTAATCCACAAAATCTTCCTATTTCCTCAAGCCATCGCCAGACGGAGGAAAATTTAGACCGTGAACTTGGGCATTCGGAAGATTTATTTGGTTCTTATCAGCCATTCAGACAACCGGACCTTTCTTTGTCACTGCCTGAACAGATACTTGAACCAGACGTACATTCCATCTATGGACAAAGTTTGGATTCACCTCGTCCTGAAGAACGTCCCTTTCAACAAAGCCATAGACCGTCTCAGGAGGTGGAGGATGATGATGATGATGAGACACACATCTCATCTGGCCAGCCTGACCAGTCACGTTATCCAGATGACTTTGAGGAGGAGGGGGTGGATGATGAGACCACTGATCCAACCTGGACACTTGACATGCAGAGCCAACAGAGCAGCCAGGAGGAGGAAAGTGGTTATTTACCACCGCCTAAAGCACCCAGGCTTACTCCTTTATCCCGAATCCAAGCTGTGACAACAGTAGCCCAAATTGTGTCAACTGTTGCACAAACTGTACCAACTGTTGCCCCAACTTTAAGAACAGTTGGCCAAAATGTGTCTACAGTTTGTGTTGGCCAGACTCATCCTTCAGTTCCTACACCACAACCTAAAGGACGAACATCCATTGTCTGGAAATTTTTCAAAGATAGCCCATCAGTACCAAATGTGGTTATATGTAACATCTGCTATGCCAGGCTGAGCAGAGGCCAGGGCAAAGTAAACTTGAGCACGAGCAGTATGCGAAAACACATGACTCTTAAGCACCCAAGTCAGTGGTTGGCCCATCAGGGTTCGACATCAGGGCCTTCTGACCTCAACACCGTTATGCCACTTCAGAATCGTCCTTCACCATCTACTGTTCATGCAGCAGCTCCTACTCATACGATCTCACCACAAGCTGCGTTAGACCAGAGATATGACAGTAGTCAAGTGACTTGTGAGTCTGCGCCAAATGTCCAGTTGTCTGTTCCACAGCTGTATGAGAGGCAGCGGAAGCACCCATCCACACACCCTTTTTCTCGACAAATGACAGCGCAAATTTCTAAGCTGTTAGCTGTAGAAATGCTGCCATTTAGGCTTGTTGATACTGAGGCTTTTAGGGAGTTGTTGGCTGTGGCAGCACCACGATACACTGTCCCCAGTCGCAATTTTTTTTCACGTACTGCCATACCCGCGCTACATCTGGACGTGGTTAACAACTTGAAGCGTGCACTGACAAATGCTGTGAGCGGAAAAGTTCACCTGACAACTGATACCTGGACAAGTACTTGTGGACAGGGCAGATACATATCCCTGACAGCTCACTGGATCAACCTTGTCGAGAGTGTCCCAAAGTGTAATAGTGGAATATCTGCGATCCTACCAACTCCACGAATAGCGGGCACAGCATCATTCCGGGTGTCCGCGTCCTCATATACTTCTACAACACAATGTGCGTCTTCAACTTCCTTGACCACTGCTGATTTGTCCGCCACATCACGTCAAAGTTGGGAGCTTTGCAGTACTGCATCAGCCAGGCGACAACAGGCTCTTCTTAAGCTCATCTGTCTAGGTGACACACCTCACACTGCAAACGAGCTGTGGAAAGGTGTTAAACAACAGACAGATGAGTGGCTGGCCCCACTGCAACTACAACCAGGTCTTGTTGTCAGTGATAACGGACGAAACCTTGTTGCAGCAATAAAGCTCGGTAAACTTCAACACGTGCCTTGCATGGCTCACGTACTGAATCTTGTAGTTCAGAAATTCTTGAAAAATTACCCAGAGTTATCTGATCTACTAGAGAAGGTGCGTAGAAATTGCGGACATTTCCGACATTCATCAACGGCACTTGCAAATCTATCTGCCCTTCAACAGCAATTTAATTTGCCCAAACACAGATTAATTTGCGACATGCCCACACGATGGAATTCTACATTCCATATGTTGGCTAGGTTCAATGAGCAGCAGAGGGCTATAGCGGAATATCAGCTGCAACATGCCCGTCACCCAGGAAGTAATACAAGACACATTGGTACGATGGAGTGGGTCTGGATCGCTGACCTTTGCGAGGTTCTAGAGAACTTCGATTACTGCACAAAACTGGTCAGCGGTGATGAGTCCATTATTAGTCTCACCATCCCCATGCTGTGTTTGCTTACAGATTCTCTCCTGAATCTTAAAACAGAATCATTGAGGGCACAGCAGAGGGCTATGGATCCACATTTTAACATCCAGGATCAGAGCCAGCAAAGCCAATTTCAGCCGGCAACATTGGCTGCAGAACAAAACAGTGATGAGGAAGATGAAGACGATTTATTTCTCCATGGTACTGAGGTGCACCCTGATGGAACTCCCAACCCCAGTTTTATGTCGGTACAGCATGGGTGGGCTGAAGAGCAGGAGGCGGAGACCGATTTTGAGACCATGATGCCTATTGTTCATCAGTCTGGTGACACAGAAGACATGAGTCTTTGTAGCCTAGCACACATGTCTGACTTCATGTCTCAATGTCTGTCCCAGGATCCACGCGTCATTAACATCTATGACAGCGACCTCTACTGGTTGTCAACATTCCTTGACCCACGCTACAAAGACAAGTTTCCATCGCTGCTGTTGCAGTCACCAAGGGGCTTAACGATGGATTATTTCAAAAGTGTGGTGGTTGACAATTTAATGTCAATTTCACCATCTGACTCCGCTATACCACGAACAAGCAGCTCTTTGCCACAGCAGCCTTTGGTTCGAACACAAACTGCCACATTGTCAAGAAGAGGTGGTGGTAAGATGTCCACCAACTGGGCGATGTTCAACAGACCTTCCAATCTGCAACGGATTGTGCCTACGGTCCCCTTGTCTAGGAGACAAACATTGTCAAACATGTTGAACGAGTATGTGTGTGACACTACCAGCTTCTTAACCGACCCCTCTGTACCCTTTAATTACTGGGTTTCCAAGCTTCACGCTTGGACTGAGCTGTCTTTGTATGCCTTGGAGTTGCTGGCCTGCCCAGCTGCTAGTGTGACATCAGAGCGTGTTTTTAGTGCCGCTGGGGGAATTGTCACTGATAGAAGGTCACGGCTGACTACAGAAAATGCCGACAGACTCACTCTCATTAAGTTTAACAAGGACTGGATATCATCAAAGTTCTTAACCCCTTCAGACGAGAGTACCCAAACCTAGAGGGACATTTTCAAATTTGTTACGTTTGGCTCAGTGCGGTTTAAACATTATGTCCTCTTCTTACACAAAGGATAAACAATGTCCCTCTGCTAAGAAGATTGGATAAATAATGTTCCTGCTACACTAGCTGCATGACAACAAAACTACACAATCAGTGTCAGTAATGTTACTTTAATAATGCATGCACTTGTGATGTTTTTTGACCGTTGAATTATGTCAGACAATCCAAAACAGTCTCTTGGCTGAATTTTTTAAGGCAACAAGCCTATGCCTGCATTGTGGGCATTTCTCAAACTGAAATAAAACATATAGTTTGGCTCAAGTGCCTTGCATAAATTTTAAAAATGTTGATCTCGCCCCTTGGGCTAATTTTTTGAGGCTACAAGCCTATACCTGCATCGAATACGTTGCTTGTACTATGCTCACAGGACAAGCAAATAGTATGGGCCACGCGCCCTCCTCAACTTCCAAATAGAGTTGATCTCGCCCCTTGGGCTAATTTTTTGAGGCTACAAGCCTATACCTGCATCGAATACGTTGCTTGTACTATGCTCTCAGGACAAGCAAATAGTATGGGCCATGCGCCCTCCTCAACTTCCAAATACAGTTGATCTCGCCCCTTGGGCTAATTTTTTGAGGCTACAAGCCTATACCTGCATCGAATACGTTGCTTGTACTATGCTCACAGGACAAGCAAATAGTATGGGCCACGCGCCCTCCTCAACTTCCAAATAGAGTTGATCTCGCCCCTTGGGCTAATTTTTTGAGGCTACAAGCCTATACCTGCATCGAATACGTTGCTTGTACTATGCTCTCAGGACAAGCAAATAGTATGGGCCACGCGCCCTCCTCAACTTCCAAATACAGTTGATCTCGCCCCTTGGGCTAATTTTTTGAGGCTACAAGCCTATACCTGCATCGAATACGTTGCTTGTACTATGCTCACAGGACAAGCAAATAGTATGGGCCACGCGCCCTCCTCAACTTCCAAATAGAGTTGATCTCGCCCCTTGGGCTAATTTTTTGTGGCAACAAGCCTATACCTGCATCGAATACGTTGCTTGTACTATGCTCTCAGGACAAGCAAATAGTATGGGCCACGCGCCCTCCTCAACTTCCAAATAGAGTTGATCTCGCCCCTTGGGCTAATTTTTTGAGGCTACAAGCCTATACCTGCATCGAATACGTTGCTTGTACTATGCTCACAGGACAAGCAAATAGTATGGGCCACGCGCCCTCCTCAACTTCCAAATAGAGTTGATCTCGCCCCTTGGGCTAATTTTTTGTGGCAACAGGCCTATGCCTGCATCGAAAACGTGGCTTGTACTAAGATCCTGCTGGAGCATGGCGAAGGGTCCCACTGTACGCTACGGAGATAACGCGTAGACGCGCTCTGTTGCAAGTAGACGTCCCAGCCTATCGCATCTGTGTTCCCAGTGTTGTTGCCATACCGAGTCATTAAGTCACCCCCCCACAAACACAGGCACTATTTATTTGTAAGCAACATTTGTATGTGCAGTCATGATTTTCCACATAATAACCAAGGTGCCTTCATGCGCCATGCGGGCCGTAAAGTACTTGCTAATGATGATGACTTTAAGCCCACCCACAAAAAAAACCTACACATCCATTCCCTCAAAAAAGACAGACACAAAGCAGTTTTTGTCAACTGGGTATTATTTCGCCATAATGGCAAAGATGTCAGAATTTTTTTTTTTTTTTTTTTTTTTTTTTGGGGTTTAAACTTAGTAAAAAAAAATAATAACATAACAAAGAAATTGTGCAATGCACAGGAACAAAAAATAAACAAAAAAAAAAGAAGGGGTCTACAGCTGGTGGAAGGTTGCCGCATCCTCCGGCCTTGGCTGTAACGTGGCACCATCACCCTGGTCGTTGAGTAGGTCCAGGGCCCCATGCAGTACCTCACCCAGTGGTTGGAAGCCTGTAGGCTGGGGCATCTGGGCCGGTTGGCCTTGGCTTGGTAGGCCACTGATTCTTGGACACCACCTCTGGGTCGCAACATACCTGTCCCGGGGTGTGGCCCTGTCCAGGATGTTAGATCTGCTGAGCCGCCACTCCTCCAAAAAATCAAACACCTGCCCAGGATGGTTTGGGGGCCTACACGCATCGAGGACAATGTGTATTGCTGACCATGCCCGCAGTCTTCTCTCGAATGGAATGTCATCCAAGAACGGTATGAGACTGCGGGCAAAGTCAGCACTACACTGTCCTCTGCGGTCTTGTGGTGCCCCCGGGATCAGAGCAGGGCTGCTGGGGTTCCAGTGACCCCCACACTGCTGCTGGCAGTCGGCACTGGAGGGCGCTGGTGTGGCCCTTCATCCTCCTCTTCTTGTATCTGCGGCCCCAAAGGTGGTGGTGGTGGTGGCGGCGGTGGTGGTGGTGGTGGTGGCGGTGGGGTGGTGTGTGGGCGGCGGTGGTGGTGGTGGTGGCGGTGGTGGTGGTGGTGCTACTCCCTCCTCCTCATCTGGTGGGGGTTGAGGGGCCTCCCTCCCCTCCTCAGGCAGCTGTGGTGGCGGGTTCCAACGCCGCCTCCGAAAGTGAGCAGCTCTGTGGTTAAATATAAAAAACATTTGGTGAATGGGTTGCCTTTGGAAACAAAACCATAGGCCAAACATAACATGTGCACGCTTTTTTGACTCAGTGTATCTGTGTATTCTGTGTCTTTTCATTGTTGCCCTTAAGATGGAATTGCAGCAAATAAATTAATGACATTTTTGGCTCATGCCTCAAACTATATTGTATGTGTGGGTACTGTTGCTCCACGATTTTTTGCCATTACATTACAAATTTTAAAATTAGTCTGCACTATTACACTGTGCCATGACTTAGGCAGGACAGCTATGTAGTCACTTGAAGACATATTAGTGGCCACAACTAATGTTTTGACTTTTTGTGGAAACTTTATGTGGACAAAGCTATAGCCTGACACTGTGAGGCAAACACATTATTCAGGGTTCTTTGCCATCAGATGGACACAAAAACACACAGTGTGGACGGCCTTGGTCTCAATGCACATAACCCAGATCTATAGGGCAGGTGAGCAAGACAGGAAATGGAGTCCTGCAGCATAGGTGACACATGAGCATTTGCCGTTAGTGGCCTACACTCCTTGTTGCTGCCATGTATGCTAATCAGGAATGTCTTGGTAAATAAAACACAACAAACAGATGGCTTGGGATTTGAAACGACTGTAATGGACATAGAGTATGGGGTTGTCTTTGAGCAGCAGGTCACACATCGTTGGTGCCAAACAAGGTGGTATGCACAGATGGACAGTTTTAGTTACTCCAACGGGGCCGAACCAAAAAACGGGAACAGCAAGGACAAACCTCGGGTTTCCTAAAGGACCTTGGACATAAAAGGCTGTTGCACTTAAAATATGGCCCTCTTTAGTTTGATTTAATACAGCATTAATACGCTATGTTTTCCGGAGGATTCGTAATGTGGCCATGAGTTAACGACAAAAAAAGTACAATTCACATGTGGGCCCTAATATCTACACCATCACCTTGCAGCCCCAAATAAACCCATGGGAAAACTGAACCACACATATTTGTAGTGATACAGGGTATGTTCTGAAATGTGTGTGAATGTGTCAGCAATCTGGGATGGTGTACAAACAGTTTAGTGCAAAAGGGGTATATCCTTGCAACGTTATTTTGCCGAAAAAAACACCCACAACTAAATGTGTAGGGATGTATGTGGCCCTTATGCAAGTCGAGGCCATTAGGAACTGATACAACTGAGGCTTATGACAGGCAAACCAGACAGGGCCACAGACCTTAGAGGCCATTGGAGGGAAGAACATGGCTTTGTTCCACAAACATGCCAACAATAATAGCTAATTGTGAGGTCACGGAACATTGTGTCTGACCACCCTGCAGAACATTGCTTATTTGTCCAAACGTCACAATGTGACTATAAATGTGTATGTCCTGGATCATTGCCAAAGGTGATAGAATTGTGTTGCACCATGGCAGAAACAAACCCCTGTGTGGGTATGTAAACCAGCACACTCATTATAGAGCTTCATACGTACATTGTGTGCCCTCGTGGACAGGGTCCTCTCCTCTTGTACCTGTATGACCTGATTGTCTTCATGGACTGTTTTTTGTCGTTAACCCTTATCCTCATGTAAAGTGCCATGGAACCTAATGGCGCTATATAAAAAAATAATAATAACAATAATAGTAAACAACAGTGCGGCAGACACATACCTTGGCATACGGGCCACCGGTTCCAGAAATGACAGCCGTTCATAGTGGCAATATATTATCCCGTGACCAGCTTCCGGGCCCCCCTCCAGGATCCTCCGGTGTTGCCGCTTAAATTGGTCGCGGCAGCTCCTCCAGCGCTTCATAATGTGGTCAACTGTGAAATGATTTCAAACCGGGTTTAGACCTCTTTAACATTTGAAACACTAAAAGTATGTGTACAAATCAACAATAACATTTTAATCATGTTGTGTGTGAAATGTGTATACAAGGCACATGGAAACGACAGTGTGGAACATCATCAACAGCATTACGGACATTGAGCTCACGTGGCCACAATCACAAATGGGGCAGGGCACATGTCAATGCATAGAGAATGTAATAGTGCGGGCACCAGACTCCGCTCATTAGTGGTATTTATATACACCCAACCCCCTGGCCTTCAGAGCCAGGAGGAACAGCCCTTAAACTAAGTGTACTATTGTGAACCCATCCAAATATAGGCAACCATGCAACGGCGCATTATAACACATTGAGGGCCCTGTATACCCTACTATGGGGGCCCTGTATGCCCACGGGGGCCCTGTATACCCACGGGGGCCCTGTATACCCACTGCTGTGGTCTTGTATACCCACGGGGGGGCTGTAGACCCTACTATGAGGGCCCTGTATAATCACTGGGGGCCATGTATAGCCAGTGCTGGGGGACCTGTGTACCCACGGGGGGGCTGTATACCCTAATATCGGTGGCATATATACACACTGGGGGGGCCTGTATACTCTGCAGGTGGAGCTGTATACTCTGCTGGGGGGATGTCTAACAGTGATAGCCGCTGTATACAAGAATGGCGGTCAATATGGTTTCCCACTTTTTTGGGGCTAAAGTAGGGGGGTCGGCTTATACACGGGTCGGCTTATACACGACTATATACGGTAAATGCAATATAACGTGTGAACACATTTAACTCACCCATATTGCTCTGCACATCATGGCCACAACGATGAAACGTTGGGAAAACGCTCTGTGCGATCTCCCTCCAGGCCGTAGTCCGCTGGACATTATCCCCATATGCAGGGTCAGTGGGCAGCCAAAGCAGGGGCCGAGCCTCCACCAGAGCAATTAATTGCAGGGTGTCGACAGGAGCCATGCTTCCTCGCTGTGACTTTATGCGCGTCCAGCCAGGAAGCTCGAGTCGGCTTATTTCCTGTTTGCACAAAGCATGTGGTTTGCTGCAGAAAGTCGCTTGCCTCGCCTCCAACACATGCGACGTTGGCCTCGGAGACAGCAGCAAAATACAGTTGCCAGTGGGGCTTCCGACACGGCAATGCGAGCGCTTTCCGACACACATCTGCGATTTTTAAATCACACATTACTCGCTATTATTCGCTTCCCCATTCATTAACATTGGACTCGCTAGACTCGCAACGAGTAGCGAGTCCCGGGCTCGGACTCGGTAGAGTCAAGCGAGTCCGAGTAATTTAGGATTCGCCCATCACTAATGTATTTATGAGCCTCGGAGAGATGAGCTTACAGGAGCAGGGAAGGTCTCCTTCAAGCCCCACATCCAAGCCCTCGCCACCTCCTGTCGACTCCAACTCAAGAACATTTCACGTATCCGCCCATTTCTTAATCATGACACTGACAAAACTCTCGTCCATGCCCTCATCATCTCCCGCCTTGGCTACTGCAACCTACTACTCACCGGTCTCCCTGCCTCCTCCCTTGCACCCCTCCGCTCTATCCTAAACTCAGCTGCCCGTCTAATCCACCTGCCTCCTCGCTATTCCCCTATCTCCCCTCTCCGCATGGCACTTCACTGGCTCCCCACCCCCCAAAGATCTCGATTTAAAATCCTAACCCTGACTTACAAAGCCATCCACAACCTGTCCCCCCCTTACATCTCCGACATGGTCTCTCGATACCAACATGCACGCAACCTACGCTCCTCACAAGAACTTCTCCTCTCCTCCCCCCTCATCTCATCCTCCCACAACTGCATTCAAGACTTCTTTTTAAAGACAGATATTCAGGGCACTAAGCGGTGCTGAAAGTCAGGTCCGGGAGAACTTCCCGTTAAGGCGGATCCCCCTCCGGTGGTGCGCAGCGAAAGCACAAATCAAGATAGCCAAGTATAAGAAGAAGCGGCACTCACCGAGGTAATATAGATGGTCCTTTATTCCACAATTCTAGAAATGGACAGGGTGCAGGGAGGAGGCCACGGGGGCCGACGGATGACGACGCCGTTTCGCGACAGCTGTCGCTTCTACGGGTCCGGATATGATACCATCTATATTACCTAGGTGAGTGCATTCAAGACTTCTCCCGCGCCTCCCCCATACTCTGGAACTCTCTCCCCCAGCACGTCAGACACTTGCCTACCCTTAAGAGTTTCAAAAAGAACCTGAAAACTCATCTATTCCAACAAGCCTGTGAGCCCTCATGGACAGAGTCCTCTCCCGTCGTGCATCAGCAAGCCTTGACTGTTCATATGTACTGTACCTGTTCTTGTTACCCCCACTTCTTATGTAAAGCTCCATGGAACCAATGGCGCTATATAAATAATAATAATAATAGTGTTAGTTAAGAAGAGTTAGGACAAATGAAAGGTAAAAGTGTAATACCATTTTAGAGTCTAAAATTCTGGTAAAATATTCTTGACCTCATCCGCACTTCACGCTTGTCATCCTATCTTCTCCAGTATATTTTTGCGAATGACTATCCTTAAAGCGCTGAAAGTTCATGGTGTTTTAAAGAAATCAGTACATCCAGGACAAGTCACAGCATCTCATACTTTGTTATCTGTGTATATCAAGATCTTGAATAAGCCTCTAATCTGCCAGAATATAAAAGGTATATGGATACTTATGATGAATGACAGCAGATGCTTCCTCCCCAGTCGTCTGCAAGCTGACACTGTGCGTTTCCTACTCTAAATGCCACATTAATTTACAGGGTTGGAGGAAAATGTGGCAGTCACGTTTCACGGGAATAGACATCTGCTGGAGAAAAATTAACCACAGACAACGACATCGATAAAAGAAACACTTTTTATTGTCATCGTAAAAATGAAATATACTTTGGCAATGTTAATATTTTTCTCTGCCGTAAATAAACCGGTTTCTTGTTCTGTTCTGCCATTCAATTACTCATATATTGGATACAGTATTTCTTATTTCACACCCAAATGACATCACTGAAATAAATTTACCGCACGTGATGGGTAAATTCGTTTTCCCACAGTCTGATATATGATCTGTTTCCCTTGATGGACTCTGGCGCTACCTTTATACCCTGAGAATATAGGATTATGTGCATTACGTCAGCACGTCGCTTTATAACAGAATGATGTATGTATATATATATATGGCAGGGGGTATATTATATTGTATATTAAACCATTTTTCTAGGGTTTCCTTATACAAAATAAATCATTCAAAATCTCAAATTCTGGATTTTAATTTAGATGAATCATCTACAGCTGTTTTGAAAAGCAAGTTTCAATTTTCCTGGTCAAACAACCAAATCTCATACTTAGGGTGGATTCACCTTGGCGTTCCCCTCCGCAGAGGGGAACCGCCATGTCAGCGCAGCCACCTCAAGGCCCTATGTTTATAATGGGGACGCATGGTGCTGCGCTTGACTGTGCATGACCGTGCGCTCCCATTCATTTGCCTGTGTGATTTGTACTCATGCGCATGCTTGCGTACAAATCATACATTGTCATCCGCACCAGGAACGCGACATGTCGCGTTCCTGGTGCGGACGAAAGAGTGTGATTTGTATGCAAGCATGGGACTTGCGGTGGCTGCGCTCACATGGCAGTTCCCCTCCGCAGAACACTGCGGAGGGGAACGCCAATGTGAAGCCAGTAGCATGGTGGCTCAAGTGGTTAGCACTGCAGCCTTTGCAGCACTGAGTTCTTGAGGTCCTGGGTTCAAATCCCACCAAGGACACAAAGGACAACATCTGCAAGGAGTTTGTATGTTCTCCCTGTGTTTGCGTGGGTTTCCTCCAGGCACTCCGGTTTCCTCCCACATTGTAAAGACATACTGATAGGATGTTTAGATTGTGAGCTCCAAGAGAGACAGCATTACTCATGTATGTAAAGTGCTATGGAATTAATAGTGCTATATAAATGAATAAATATTATATTATTATAAGTATAAGTATTACTCTAACTAATCCATTTAAATGCTTGATTCAGTAGAATCTGACTTCTTTATACAAAAAACTCCAAGTTGACTTCTCAAATCTGGCTAAGGCTGGGGTCACACACACAGATATCTGGGCAGATATTGTTCGCAGATCTCTGGTTGAAGTGAAATCATGGACAAATTGATCCATTTTGTGGCCATATACAAATAGACCAATTTGTCCATGATTTCACTTCAACCAGAGATCTGCGAACAATATCTGCACAGATATCTGTGTGTGTGACCCCAGCCTAAAACCGAGCTCTCGTGGTTAGGGAGAACTATAGCTTATAAAATGTGTATCCTCCCTAAGATTTTGTACTTAGTTCGAACAATTCCTGTAAACGTCCCCAAAAGTTGGTTGCAGAAACTCTAGGGCCAACTAAACAGGTTCATCTGGAACCAAAAGAAACCAAGAATATCTTCTGAAATCTTGATGAAGCACAAAAGGAAGGGAGGCCTAGGAGTTGCCAATCTACTTGGATACCATCTTGCTCTACTAATTAAAGGGAACCAACCACCCCCAATGACCCCACCGGACTATTAATATGGCTCCCTACACCCAGCACATACATGTGCTGCAATGTTTTTTGCTAAAAAAACTGCTTTTTAAAAGTAAAGATAATGCTTTATAAAGTTTCTACCGAAGGGACGGGTGGGCGTTACTTACATGGGGCTAAAGCCGAGATTCTGCTGCCACTCATCCTCCTCTCTCCCCTCGCAGCAGTAACGGCCAGCCCTTTGTTCAGCGTCACAGCCTGGTGCACGGGATCGCATGCCCGTGCACACGTCATCAGCTACAGCCGGGTAGCGAGCGCGCGCTCTGACTTCCATAGCTGAGTCTGATGTCTCCTCGGACCCCGTTTTACTGTACTGAGCATGATCAGTACAGTAAAACTGCTCCTACCTAGGAGCACAAGGGTTAAAAAAAAAAAAAAAAAAAAAAAAAATGTTATTCTCACCTCTCCACGAGCCCCCGCCGTCTTCCGCCATCTTCTTGGAGGCTGCCGGTGTCTCCCGCAGGCTGCCGGTGTCAGCAGAGGGCTTCCTCTGCCTTATAAGACCTGCGGTGATGTCACAGTCATGTGACCGCGGGTTACCATGGTGAACCCGCGGTCACGTGACTGTGACATCACCGCAGGTCCTATAAGGCAGAGGAAGCCCTCTGCTGACACCGGCAGCCTGCGGGAGCCACCGGGAGCCTCCAAGAAGATGGCGGAAGACGGCGGGGGCTCGTGGAGAGGTGAGAATAACATTTTTTTTTTTCTTTTTTTCACACCGCAGGGAGCGATTTTATGCCGGAATCGGGTGCCTATTTGGCACCCGATTCCAGGCATCAGAAGGGAGCCGATGCTGTCCGATTTATATCGGACAGCATCGGCTCCCTAAAAATCGTTATGTGAAAGTAGCCTATGCTGTGGGCACTAGGATCAGCCTCGGATCAGCAGTGATCCGAGGCTGTCCGATGTGAGTCACGGACACAAAATCGTAGCAGGCTGCGATTTTGTGCCCTTGATTACATCGGATGGGATCGGATAGTGCCAAAATCGGATGCCAATAGTGGCACATCCGATCCCATCCAATTCCCATAGGGATACATGGGGTCCGATTTCGGATCCGATTGTATCCGTTTTAGAACGGATACAATCGGATGACCGAAAATCGTTATGTGAAAGCAGCCTTAGATAGGTGAAACATCTAACTTTTAAATCTACAATTATGGCCTGGAGACAATTATTTACCAAATCCCAGAAATTGTATCCCCCAATGAGAATGCCCACCATCCCTTTAGAGGTACTTGACCTCCTTATCCCTACATTTTCTACATCCTCATGGTTGGAAAAGGGAATTAAGGATTTGCTAGATATCCTGGAGGAAAACTATCTTCTCCCTTTTAGCATCCTTAAAACTTAAAACTAAATTTTGCTTCACCAACAAAGAAGGAGATAGCTGGTTCTTGATTGATAAGTACATAAAAGACAAGAACTTTTCTTTTCAGCTTCCCCAAAACATAGTAAATCTTTTATCTACTCCATTAAATGCATGAAACCATTAAATGTTCTTTGTTTAATTTTATGGGATTTTAACCTATATGTTTTTTTTTATTATACCTTAAGAGTCATGCTGTGAAACTTACTGATTTGTTCATCGCCTTGCTTCTCTTTGTAACTATTTATTTTTCCCCTCCCCTTTGTCATTCTCCTTTAATTTACAAAATTCCTTAATAAAAATATTTTGAACACAGAAGAAGCTGGTGGAAAAAAAAGGCTCAAAAATTGGGTCTTATCCAACAAAAACAATATATAATTAAAAGTGAACTTGCTCACCTTGTCCTGGTTGTGTGAGACACAACCGCTATAGAAGCATATAAACGCCTGCCGAAGACAGACGAGTAGGTTTATTCTTAAGAAGACAAGAAAAGGGTCTATTGCACTGATACAGAAACACAAGGATCCATCATCTATTGTTCAAGGTTTATTTATCAACATGTCTTGAAGCATTTTGTCCTGAGGAAGAAGCAGATCACTTCGAAACACGTTGTTAATAAACTGCAGATGATGGATCCTTGTGTGTTCTCGGCAGCGCACTAGAACGCTTTTCTTGTCTTCTACTTTGGAATATTTCTGGTTGCACAAAGAGTTAACTGAGAATCCATTAGTCAACCAGCTTTGGCAGGAGTTTGTAAGCCTAACCTGTTATCTCTGACATCCTATGATCACACAAAGTTCAATATGCAGGGAGCCTCTGTTTATAGATGGTCTCTAGTTTGTTAATATCTCTAGTCATTAGATAGGACCTGTCCATGCTAAAAAAAGTCAAATACCTTGTAAAAATCCCTGCTCTCCATTGATTTTGCTGGTCTTTTCCTTTTTACGATGGGCCACTCCATTGGAGAGATATTCACATTTATTGGAGTGCACTATGTGAAATTGCTGCATGCAGTCCAACTGGGTGCGTCCTCACAGTCTTCTCAGGAGGAGTGTTCTGTCACCCTCCCTTCGAGACAATGCCAATCACAGCTCAGTAACTGATCTAGCAGTCTTAGTTGCTGCTGAGCAGTGTCTGGGAGGGATAAGGGACAGCACACGCCCCCCCCCCAGAGAAGATTCTGGAGAAACACCCAGTTAGACTACAATGCAGAGATTTCACATACTCCTCACCAAAAGAAAAAGTGTGAATATGTCTGCAAAGGTGCGAAGCAGAGAGAAATAGAAAAGAGCAGCAGGATCAGGGATTTTATTTAAGTATTTAACACATTTTCTCCCAGCAAGCGAGAGGTCTTCTTTAAAAAGTCAAAATTGACTTACAGTGCAGCTGCTTCTATTTGGTTGCTTTTTTCCCTTGTAAAGGAGAGCTAATTTTCTTATTCCTTAGAGCATAGCCATTACTATATAACTTGGATAATTCATTAATTTCTTGCAGGTCATTTACAAGCAAAAACATGATTCTGAAAAAGGAAAATCAACTTATGCTCAAATGTTGGAGCCTCCGGATATCAAACATGCGATGGAAGTGAACAAGTACCAGAGCAATGTGAGTAAATACAGTAGCATTGTCTTCTAGGGCTTTAGTATTGATTAGATTTGTAAATATGTCATCAATATCTGGTGATTACTGGGACTCTTAGGGTATCATCACACCTGGCGACGGGGCTGGAGATGTCGGCGGCGACGGGCGGGAGCGCGCACGTTTTTGGCGCCCCGCCAGCTTCACCGTCCCCCATTTACATGGGGCGACATCTCCAGCGCCGCGCCGGCGATCTGACAGGCGACATCGCCACCGAGGTGTCTCAAAACTACAGCGGCGATGCAGGACAATGGGAGACTATGGCTCCCATCGCCTGTCAGGCCGCTGGCGGCCGGTTACATGGGGCGATGTGGACACATCACCCCAGATCGGCCGCCTGGTTTCACATTACTGATGTGAAACCAGGCGACCTCTCGAAGGCGCCGACATCGCCCCTTTACATTAGGCGACGTAGGGGCGATGTCAACGCCGATAGGCCACGCCCCTACGTCGCCTATGTAATTGGCGATGTCGCCAGGAGTGACGGAACTTTTAGTGTATGTACACACCATCAGTAAAAGCAGCGTTTTGGACACTGTGTATTGCCACTGCGTGCAAACCACTGCGTTGTACAGTAGCAGCACAGTGGATGAGATTTCTAGAAATCCCATGGCTACAATGGTTCTCCCCACAGCAGCGTTATTTCACCTGTAGTCCAGGTTGCTGGACTTCTACATCTCCGTAGCATGTTCATTTCATGTGGCAGAGTCGGAAGCAAATGCAAGTGGGTGAATACAGGAAAAATCCACACTGCATTCACCGCAGATCATGGGTACGGGGCGTCTGCGCTCACCATGCATTCACCTGCGGCTTCTCTCAGATGTGGAGGCACTGCGTCCAATACGTAATCCCTCCGCATCGTGTGCACGTACCCTAAAAAATGCAGCACAGTTCTATGTACTTGAATGTATCGGCATTGCCCACGAATAGTGCTTCATTCTTAGCATATATGTAAGTTCTAGTATTTAGTATTTAGATCCCAATCAAGCAGGCATTGATGATTTATCTAAAATATATGCCATAAATATTTATGGGTTTGTCCAAGGTTAAAAAAAAACATGGCTGCTTTTATTTTACATCAGCCCAACAAAATGATTACAGCTCAGCTCCATTGAAGTGAATGGGGCCGAGAAGAAATACAACGCAGAGCCTATGAAGAGGCATGGCGCTATTGCTAATGCTTTGAGTGGCCAGTGCGAGGCTCTAGTAGTTGTTGGCTAGGCTGCTGAGCTGGATCTGGAACACGCACCCTGGCCTGCTCCCCACTCCTTGACACAATCATGCTCCTCCAAGAACAACGTGGACACGGAGTCCAGAAATGTTTTCAACAGACTTTTACTCGAACAGTCTAATTTAAAATGTGCACAATGTGTGTTACATTCATCTCTATATAATTTGTTATACTCCCATTGTCCTGATGCCTCTAGGTATCACATACTTCATCCAACACACTGGGAACTCCATTGTAAGCTCTTGTAGTCTTCCCTGGCTCCAGCTTTATGCCATCTACAGGGATCCATCCAGAGGTACGATTATTAGTGCAACTATTAGACAAAGTTCCTTTTCTGCTAGCACCAAGGTGACCCATTCGCCCAAGGCTATGTTAAAGTCCACTGTAATATGTACTGGAGAACTTTGTTGCATCCCTGGGACCTGCCTAAATCAGGGGAGTTGAGTAACAACGTAGGGAGAGTTACACTCACACACGTTCTGTTCCCTCGTCCCAATTCTCATACTCAAGTCCCATGGTGACCCTGAAGGTCCGGCTGAATCAAATGTTGGGTCTCACGCAGCACACCACCTCTGTTCCACTTTTCACTTTTGGGGACTCTCCTGTCTAAGCTACACTGCAGGCTTGTTCTATTAACTAGGCCCCCACCTGTAAGGGGTGCACTATTTCCCTTTATCTGCTTCCCTAACTAAAAGAAACCAGGGAGCAGTCCTTACCTCGGCCACTAGGTGGCCACATACATATAATTACACATACAGAGTTTACATAAATATATAACACTTCAACACATGCCTGTAAAGACACAGTACCCTCCAGGGCGGGCAGCAGAGGCCTAGACCACCCCTATAGCTGATAAATTCTCTTAAGTCATATTCTCAATTTGGATAAAAATAACACATTCACCATAAGATATATGTAAAACGTTGAGATTTGTTCTGGTTTCTTAATGAAGACAGATAACTGAAGACATTTACATATTGGCTGGGAAGATGGAGACAAGTTGGGTGACTAATCAAGCAAACTGTATAATAAGGAGATGAAAGATTAAAAAAGAAGGGAATTACTTAATCAGTCATCCATGCTACAAAATGAAGAGCAAATAATCACTGGAAGTTCTCTGTATTTTAGATACAGCAAATATTCAGAGACTGTCTTACAGCTTTTTACGGCATGATATGGATTACACTCTGATATATTATTAACGAATATATAAAATATGGACAAACGTATTGGGAGTTGGGACGAAATGTATGACCTCCCATTCCAAAGCCATAGGCAATAATATGGAGTTGGTCCCTTTGCAGCTATAGCAGCCTCCAGTTTCCTAGAAACATTTTCTACAAGATTTTGGAGGAGTCTGTGGGAATTTTGTACCATTCATTTTGAAGAGCATTTGTGAGGAAGACCCTGATTTGGGGGAGAGGCTGGGCTCGCAATCTCTGCTCTAGTTCATCCCATAGGTGTTAAATGGGGTTAAGGTTAGGACTCTGTGATGCCGGTCATGTTCTTCTACACCAAACCATGTATGGACCTTGTTCACTGGACACAGTTATAGTAATCATTTAAGAGGATATTTCCCCAAGTGTTCCCGCATGGTTGAAAGCTACAATTATCCAAAATATCTTGGTATACTGAAGCATTCAGATTTCCCTTCACTGAAATTAAAGGGTCAAGGCCAAACTCTGAAGACCAACCCCATAGCATTATCCCTCCTCCAAAACTATACAGCTGGCATAATGCAGTCAATGAGTTGTAACTCCACAGAGAACACATTTCCACTCCTTCAAAGTTCAGTGCCGGTGACTTTACACCACTCTATCTAACACTTTGCATTGTGCTCGGTGATGTAAGGATGCATTCAGCTTTTGTGCTTTGAAGCTCCCTGCCGGAGCACAGGTTGCACTCTGCAGGCATGGATTCTGTTGTCTGCTCCTCACCACTCGGCCCCCCACTCTGTGACATTACAGGGTCTCCACTTTGTGGCTGAGTGCTGCGGTTCCCTTCACTTTTCAATAATATAACTCATAGCTGACGAGGAGAAGATTTAGGAGAAACAAATGTTATGGACAGACTTGTTTCCCTGGTGGCTTCTATTAAAGGACCACGTTGGTATCAGTGACCTATGCACCAATGGCCGTTTTGTCACATTTTAGTAATGGCAGAGAGCACGGCTGGGTACAGTTATACACTCGGGGGGCAATGGGGTTGAATAAAAAATCTTAATTTAGTGATTAATGTAAAAAGTATACTGACATTGTCAACTAGACATTCTTTTAGTTTCCATCGGGTGAAATGACATATACAGTGTGGGAAATAATTATTTGATCCCTTGCTAATTTTGTAAGTTTGCCCACTGACAATGACATGAACAGCCTTGCAGTACCCCCATTATCCCCATGCAGTAACCCCATTATCCTTGTGGCGACCCGCAACGAGTGCATCACAGGAAGGTATTGCATCCATAAAAGAAAATGCAATATCGTCCGTCTCAGTGGTGAACAAGTTAAATCCAAAGCTCCATGTACCACATGCGCCATTCAGAGGCAGAGGACCAATCTGGTCCTGGTGGGAGGAGTGTGAGGTGTAATGTGGGGAAAAAATAGGAAGAAGAAAGTTAGAACGTGGGAAAGACAGGGTCAAGGACGGAGGTCCAGACAGATCTAACCGGGAGGGCACCAACAAGCGGTGACCCAGACAAGAAAGTGGGCAAGCAATCAAGCAACGGGTCCACAGACACCCGAGCCCAGTCCTGCCAGACACCGGTTCCGAGGTAGGCAGTCGTCCATCGTTGTTCTGCAAAACCGGAGTGATGGAATAGCTTTATAGGAGCTCCTCACTAAAGCCACAACTTCTGCAGTCTTACCAGGGGGATACCCGCCACAGAGTTTAGGACCCTTTGTAGCCGGTTGAATAACATGGAACAGGCAATCCAATAGAGAAACCCCAGTATCCCCACCTGGTGCAACAAGGCAGCAACGGCAACAATAACAGGACAGTTAACTTATAAGAGGAACACTGTGGAGCTTTGGACAGAGACTGTTCAACACTGGGACCACCCGGTCTGTTACCTAAAGAACTGTGTTACCGTGTACCGTGTACAACTCCAGTAAAGCCCTGGTTACAGAGGAGCGTCGTGTCAGTGCCTTTCTTCCAGAACTGTCATTAACCCATGCAGTTACTAAACTACCCGAGCTGCCGTATTCCATCTCGTGCAGCTCCTAGCCCCGGGGACTACTGCTCATCCTGTGGGGAGCATTCCATCTAGCTGCCGCACATCCCCCGGAAGCCCAAGCAGCGCCAGTGCCATCACCGGACACCCACAGGTGGCGTCACGAGACAAATAAGACTTGATCCCAATTCCCCAGCCCTTCCATTTGACCACCGGGCCCCACAGCCCCAGGCACGGAACCGTGACAAGTGAAGCATCGCCTGAGACCTGCGAACCCGGCAATGGGGAGTCATCCCCATGCAGTACCTCCATCATCCTCTTGTAGTACCCCATCATCCCCTTGCAGCACCCCCATTATTTCCATGCAGCACAGCACTGCCATCATCCCCTTGCAATACCTACATCATCCCCTTGCAGTACCCTTATTATCCCCATGGAGTACCCCCATCATTCCCATACAGTCCCCCCATCAGCCCCTTGTAGCCCCCACCACAGTGCTGGTATCTACACCCGCCGATCCTCCGCGGTCCGCGCTGTAACATGTTTCGGGTGCCACTCTCTCTGCTGTTGTACCCATACGTTAAGCCAATAAGAAGCCAGCAGCCGTGATCCAATCAAAGGTCGGCGGCGGCTGGCCAATCAGATTCCCGCTGGTGATGTCAGGTGTCATTGATTGGGCGACTGCTGGCCCTCTGATTGGATTGCGGCTGTTGGCTTCTGATTGGTTTCACGTATGGGTATGACAGCAGAGAGAGCGGCACCCGAAACACGGTACAGCAGTGGTGGGCACCGGATTTGGCTACAGGCCAGATGCAGCCATCAAAAGAGCCACATCTGGCTCGTGAGCCATAGCTTCCCGACCCCTGCTCTACAACATGGGCAAGATCACAGAGCTTTCTAAGGATGTCAAGGAAAAGATCCTAGAGCTGCATAAGGCTAGAATGGGCTACAAAACCATAAGAAAGACACTGGGTAGGTAAGAAGGAGACAACTGTTGGTGCAATAGTAAGAAAATGGAAGGAATACAAAATGAGGTCAGTCGATATCAATCTGGGGCTCCATACAAAATCTCACATCGTGGGGTATCCAGGGTCATGAGGAAGGTGAGAGATCAGCCTAAAACTACTTGTTAATGATCTCAAGGCAGCTGGTACCACTCTCACCAAGAAAACCTTTGATAGCACATTATTCCATAATAGATTAAAATGCTGCAGTGCCCGCAAATCCCACTGCTCAAGAAGGCACATGTGCCGCCCGTCTGAAGTTACCAATGAACTCCTTGGTGATTCTGAGAGTGATTGGGAGAAGGTGCTGTTGTCAGGTGAGACTAAAATTGAGCTCTTTGGCATTAACTCAACTCGCTGTGTTTGGAGGAAGAGAAATGCTGTCTATGACCCAAAGAACACCATCCCCACTGTCAAGCATGGCGGTAGAGACATTGTGTTTTGGGGGTGTTTCTCTGCTAAGGGCACAGGACTACTTCACCGCATCAATGGGGCAATGAATGGAGCCATGTACCGTAAAATCATGGGTGACAAC
The DNA here is from genome assembly GCA_033576535.1 of Allobates femoralis. NCBI lineage: Eukaryota > Metazoa > Chordata > Amphibia > Anura > Aromobatidae > Allobates > Allobates femoralis. The sequence continues at coordinate 537,575,652 of JARQOC010000005.1, forward strand.
TTCCTTCCCTCCGCCAGGATATTAACTATGGATCTTGGGTGGGTCTTACGGCACGACAATGTCCCAAAACATGCAGCCAAGGCAACAAAGGAGTGGCTCAAAAAGAAGCACATTAAGGTCATGGGGTGGCCTAACTAGTCTCCAGACCTTAATCCCATAGAAAACGTATGGAGGGAGCTGAAGCTCTGAGTTGCCAAGAGATAGCCTCAGAATCATAATGAATTAGAGATGATGTGTACAGAGGAGTGGACCAAAATTCCTCCTGACATGTGTGCAAACATCATCAACAACTACAAGAAACATCTGACTGCTGTGCTGCCAACAAGGGTTTTGCCACCAAGTATTAAGTCTTGTTTGCCAGAAGGATCAAATACTTATTTCCCCTCAAATACACATACAATTTAGACAATGTGATTTCCTGAACTTTATTTTTGCTATTCTATCTCTGACTGTTAAAATTAACTTACCCTTAAAATTATAGACTGTTCATGTCTTTGCAGTGGGCAAACTTACAAAATCAGCAAGGGATCAAATACTTATTTCCCCCACTGTATGCCCAGAGATTTCCTAGGTTAAGCCCTGGGTATTCATGGGCTTTGTGTATTATATCTAGTGGTTCCTTGGAGCTTTAAACTTGTCATGTTTGGTTCTCTTCTACTCATATTTGACAGATGGACCCTTGAGGCTCTAGGGGCCAGGTTGGTTGTAGACCTTGAGCCCTCGTGGACAGGGTCCCTGCCCCTCCTGTACCTGTATGTCCTAATCGCCTAGATTTAGTGTACTTGTTCGTGTCTCCCTTATCGTCATGTAAAGCGCCATGGAACCTAATGGCGCTATATAAATAATTAATAATAATAATAATACAATGCAGGTCCTTCTTATTTTATTGGACTAAAATAGTTGTGAACATCAATGAGTTTTAGCAGGGAATTCATTATACGTGTATGATCCTGCACATCCACTTATGGAATCAGATGTGAAGAGGTGTTAGCTCCGACTGTGAAGGGATCGGCATGAATTAAAGAAATTGCATTAGGCTATTTTTACCGCTATCTCTCTCCACCAGAAAGAGGAAGGTGAAATGTTTGTGATATTTATATATCTAATTAGAGGTTACATCAAGGTGAGATTTACCGAGCAAATGAGAAAGTAATTAATACAAGAATAAAAGGAAAAGATATTTTTGCAAGAATTGCAAGAATAGTTTTTAAAGGGAACCTGTCACACCCCCCCTAGGGCCTATTAAACTAAAAGAGCCACCTTCAGCAGCGCCTGTGCTTCATTTAGTGAAGGTGGCTCATGTTCCTCTACCCCCCAGCACACCAAAATAAATACTTTATAAGAAATTAGTTTAGGTCCCAGAGGTATTCTCCCCTCCATGGACCTAAATGCCTTGCTGGTGTTACCCCTCCTCCTCTGTTGGCCTGGTCCCTCCTCCTGTGTTCCTTACGAGTGGCGTCGGTGCCTGCGCACATTTCTCAGCTCTAGGGCATCTCTGTGAGCTCTGCCTGAGAGCTGAGGTCACATGATGTCAGGACACTGCGCCTGTGTATAGGGCAGGCACCAGATCCCGCTCTTTGTAGCCTTATGCTTAAAACAGGCTGCGGGGCTAGGAATCTGGAGGAGGGAACAGGCGCAGCTATTCTCTATGGGGTGAGCAATGTAATCTGCTACTAGAGATGTCTTATCTTCTACAGACACAAATAATTGGGTGTTTAAATTCAAACTATCCAATCCTTATCTGCCCCAACAGCACCCATCAGGGGAGAGACTGGAATCCTCAAACACATTAGATGGTTGAGTGACTCCTAATGATACTGTCGTGTCTGACCAACTTTAATTTAATTTGTATAGAGGCCTTAGACAGAACATGATGCTTCAATTTTGCCCAGAGAGTTACTTAAAGGGAATCTGTCAGCAGGACTTTTCTATGCAAGCTGAGGACAGCATACTGTAGGGGTTAGAAATCAAAATTTAACTATGCCTCCCCTATCAGGCTGTGCTATTGTGGCACCCCAGTGGTCCGGTTCCCATGGTGGCATTGCTTCCCTCCTGGGGGAAGGGTGGGGTCATGTCATGCCTGGAAGCAGGAGGAGGTCCTGTAACACCCAGCATGCAACACAATTCCTGACTCCAGGCTTGAAGGGGAGCTCTGAACCTGGTTTCAGGGGAGCTGCCCTGTTTCCAGCACGGAGGAGGGGTTAGTTAGTTAGTCTGAGAAGAGGGAGAGGAGAAGACGTGGATGAGAACTCTGGGGAGTGTATCCGCGAGTGAGCTCACCACGGAGCAGAGCGCTAGAAAAAGGACGCCAGAGTCCTTAGATGTGCGGGTGCTCTGCACCCTGGTCGTCGAATCTGTAGGGCAGGAGACTGCATGTCTCCTGGTCGCACCAAATTGATGCACCCCAGGGCCGAGACCCGGCTTCCGTGACCTTGGATTCAGTTGTAAAAGGCAGTTCTTGGCTGGTATAGGGAAAAGGGTGGTTTAAAAGGGAGTTATTCGTAACACCACCAGTGGTTTGTGGCTATAGGTAGCCACCATTGTTGCAGAACCTCTGGGAACGAGTGGAGCTGGGATGGAGTAGCTTCCCATGGGCGAAACGGATCCCCAGGGCAGTGGATATAATAAGTAATAGTCTCTGGCAGGCAGGGATTACCTTAGGCCTCGTTACCTTGTTCAGTGGCCTCCACAGCCTTGTTCATTACCCTTCACAGGCCTCCACCCTTTTAAAAGGGAGTTATTCATGACGCCACCAGTTGTTTGTGGCTATAGGTAGCCACCGCTGCCGCAGAGCCCCTGGGAATGATGGACGGGCAGTGGATATAATGAGTAATAGTCTCTGGCAGGCAGGGATTACCTTAGGCCTCATTACCTTGTTCAATGGCCTCCACAGGCTGTTGCCACAGGAATATCAGTCTCGCACCATTCTGCAATTCTGTTCCCGGTTTTACTCACAGCAAGCTTCAAGTACAACAGATCATTGATGTTACACACTCTTGGATAAGCTCCGGCCTGTGCAGTTTTGGTTAGAACGGGGATGGCAGGTATGAGATCCTCGGGGGTGTCTCAGCACTGTTCTAAGCGCCTATGTACGCAGAGCCTTGATTCTGCAGCCACAGGTAATAGTGGGTGACTGGTACCTGGTCCGGCTACTTTCTCTGGGTTTATACCAGGTGTTTGAACTACAGCTCCTATGAAGCTCGTAGCCTCCGGTTTCAACAGTTTGGGTATGAATCCCCATGCCGTGTTCAGGGCCGGTCCATCCCTCTTTCTGACCACAACCCCTCCATCTGGTGGTATCAGTCCTGAATTCGGGTGCCCGGGCCACTTCAGATCCGCCAGTGCCCCTAGGGTTCTTAGGCTCTTTGGACTCGACTTCTTTCAGCTCTGCACACTAGTTATTCTCTTCTTACTCATACTGAAACTACTCCACACTGTTTTGTTGTTCCACCCACTCTTCTCTACCCTTGTTGGTCCACTGGGCCCTCCCCCGGGGCTTGTGCCCAAGGTCCCCTGGATCCTAAGTGTGTGTTGTGTTGAGGATTCACCCTTACTATCTCCCATCTTGTGACTACTGGAGGACCACACCCGTGACTTGGGTACAGTACCTCTTTGTGGTGTCCTGACCGTGGGATGCCATAAAACACCCGGCGGCACAACAGCGCACCAGACCCTGGAACCGTCACCAGTGCATCGATACCTGTGATTGTCTCGAGCTGTCTGTCATATGGGTGAGGAACCAAGATGCAAAAAGAGGGCCGCAGCCTAGCTATCACCAGAAGGGACCTAAAAGGGCAGCGCAGAAGGAAGGCCTCCAAACCCACCTGGCAAGGTGGACCCTGAATGCTTCCTGGCTGACCAGATCTCTTCTATCACCTGTAACCAGTGACCCGGACTGTACCATCAGCTATCAAGTAAAGGTAACAGAAACTGCACCCTTCTGTGTCCTCTGCTTATTTTCCGCATCCTCTGGACCATCACCATCACCAAGGACCATCACCATCTTAATAGACTGTCCCATCTGCCCTGGGGCCCTGCTCCACCTGTGGGGAGCGATACCATCCTGGCTGCACTATCATCTGCCCCAGCGACCTTAATCTGCAGCGTCGACCATCCCTGGCCGAACACCACAGGTGGCGTCACGTTCATCCCCTGTAAATACTACCCCTTTTAACTACATGGCCAGGGCCACAGAGCTGGGTCACCGCCACCATGACCTCCCAAAGAGTGGACTGGCCCGGTTACTGAGTACCCCACGGCTCTGGTGGGCGTTGCACTATTGTTTACAGAAACTAAAGGCTTTATTACTTGGTGATTACCATTACAGGACTTTGGAATGTGCAAGGCAGTGCGACACTTCCCCTCCTCGATTGATACCTCAGGGTACCTTTACACGCGGCAACTTTTCTAGGAATTTCACTGGCAACTTACTGGTTGCAGTGAAATCATGGAGATTGTTCTATCTTGTTGCTGTGTACAAATGGAACAATGTCTCCATGATTTCACTGCAACAAGTAAGTTGCCAGTGAAATTCCTAGAAAAGTTGTCGCGTGTAAAGGTACTTTTACACTTAATGAACAATCTCTATAAAGAGCCTGGTGTCGACAGGGGCAGCTCTCCCAGCTCTGCTACATGCCTAAAACTAAATATTTTGACTGTGACAGAACGGCTGCAGCCAGTAATCTGAGTGATACATCGTTGGATTCAGAATCTCTTTGCCTACATAATGCTGCTCTCAGATGCGGTAGCAAACAAAGATTCCCTTCAATATAATGGGCAGCATGATGGCTCAGTGGGGTCCTTTGCTCAAATCCCATCAAAGATATCTTCATGGAGTTTGTATGTTCTCCCCAAGTTTGTGTGGGATTCCTCTTGCACTCCAAAGACATGCTGATAGGGAATTTAGATTGTGAGCCCCAATAGGGACAGTGATGATGATGTCTGTAAAGTGCTGTGGAATATGATGCTGCTAAGTAACTTAAGTCAATAAAAATATATTTGCAAAAAGTTAGTGAATTCAAATATTCATCTGCATCATGTTCTGCTTATTGCTCGATACGAGCCTGGATTTACATGGTATTTTTCTTTCTTGCAGGTGAGTTATAAGAAAGATGCGCAGGACATCCACAAATACACGGAGGTGCTGAACAGACCAGACATACAGAAGGCTACAGAAGCTTCAAAGCTCATAAGCAATGTACGGTAATCTCTTGAAGTGGATTCTACATTATAAATACCATATATTTTGTTAGCTCGACAAATGTTGTAATAGAAAATTATTGTGCATATTGAATTTTCACATGCCCGATCGCTTGTTCATCAGTGGTGTTTGGCATCTTCTCCTTTCCCCAAAACATATTCACACTGATCCAAACTATGGCCACAATTCATCAAGACCAGTGATTTTCTTGCCAGTCATGATGAGGGGGTATCTAGGAGAAAGGCCTTCCTGATCTATTGAGGCAGCATGCATCGGGGAGGAGAGACTGGCAACGCAGCTCTAAAGACATTTGTGCTCAAGGAAAGGACACTAGTCCTGACTAAGGCTGCCTTCACATTTGCGTATGGGAAGGCAGCGTATTGCTGCGTTCCCATACGCAGTCAAACGCATGCGCACTGCGTTCCTATGTTTAACATAGGAACGCATGGTGCCTGCGTTTGCTGCGTTCGGGTGCGGATGCGGACGATATCTGCTGCTTCCGGTGTCCAGCATCCGCACCCGGGACGCAGCATGTTGGGTTTTTTTGTGCGTTTGGGGAGCTTGGACAATCAGCAAGCGTCCCCAAGCGTACAAAAAATGCATTGGCTTCAATGGGTCCGCAGTGTCCTCTGCATGACACCGCAGGAGAACGCTGCGGACCCATTGAAAAATCTCCCAGTGGCCGCCGGTGATGTCACAGGAGCTCACCGACGGCCACCGGGAGATCAGCTCAGCCTCTGCTGTCCTCCTTCTCCCCGCCGCCTGTAATCTCCTAGCGATGTCGGCGGGGAGAACAGCTGATGTGAGAGCTGTTTGAATCTTCCCGCGCCGACATCTCCTCACAGTGTCGGCGCGGGAAGATTCAAACAGCTCTCACATCAGCTGTTCTCCCCGCCGACAGTCCCGGAGCTTACCGGCGGCCGGGGGGGGCGGAGATCTCCGGCGCTGATCTCCGCCCCCGGCCCGCCCCCGGACAGCGCCGATTGGCTGCCGGGCTCCCTAGTGATGTGTCCGCAGGCGGACATTATCCGCTGCGGACACATCATTTGGACCCTGCTTCTGACAGCGTTTGTGTCTGCATGCCATCAGCATGCAGACACAAACGCTAATGTGAAGCCAGCCTTAGTGAAAAGTAAACCTCAGCACTGTCACAAACTCTCCCCTCTGCATTCATGGTATGCTAGGCTGGGTGATTGACAGCTTAGTCATTCTATCTAAAGCTAGGATGTGCTGGGCTATTGTTGTTTTTTTATTGACAGCTCAGTTGCCCAGTCTTTTTCTACCTTGTGCTGAGGTTCTGCAGCTGCTCCTTGTATCATTTAATTGCTCAGCCTTTTAGCTCTGCAGTGTTTCCCAGATCACTGCCAGTCTTAAGGGGGTGTCACACGCGTCAATGTCGTCAGCGAGATGATCGCTGACGACATTGACGGCTGATTGCTGGTGAGCTGTCACACAGACAGACTCACCAGCGATCAATTGACCAGTGACATCATGGAAACGATTTAAATATCGTTTCCACGATGTCCTGCTCCCGCTGCCAGCCTGCTGGAAGCGGGAGCAGGCTGGTCTCCAAGGTAAACTGCGGGTAACTAGGCAGCGCGCGCTGCCTAGATACCCGACGTGTACCTTAGTTACCAGCCTCCTCCGCTCACCCGGTGAGCGGAGGAGGCTGGTAACTAAGGTACACAGTCGGGTATCTAGGCAGCGCGCGCTGCCTAGTTACCCGCAGTGTACCTTGGATACCAGCTCCCAGCGTTTGTGAGAGGCACTGGGAGCTGGAATATCGCTAGTCCCGGTGTCACATGCAGCGATGCTGCGTGTACACCGGGCGACAATCGCCAAGTTTCTGAGCTGGTTCTGAAACCTGGCGATCATCAACCAGCGATTTATCGCTGGTTGATGCAGTATGTCACACGCGTCAATATCGCTGCAACGTCACGTGCAGCCGATATCGTGCAGGCGATATTGACGCGTGTGACACCCCCTTTAGTTTCAGCTCTGAAGTGCTAAGTTGTTCTCTTGAATCTCTGCTCTGGTAATTGATCTTTTGCTGCCTGACCTTGCCTGTGTTTGACCATTTTTTTGTCTTGTCCCTCTGTTCTGATCTACTACTCTCCAGGTAATTGATCTTGTACCATGACTCAGGCGGCCGTCACACGCACAGATATCTTTAGCGATATTGTAAGCGATCACGTGCACGCGCAATCGCTTACAATATCGCTCACATCGCTGGTGAGATGTCACACAGACAGACTCACCAGCGATGTGTTTCCGCGATCTCGCTGGTAACTATGGTACACATCGGGTAACTAGGCACCGAGCGTCGCTTAGTTACCCGACGTGTATCATAGTTACCATCTCCCAGCATAGGCTCTGCCGCTGGGAGATCGTTTATTGTGGTGTTATACACCACGATGAGACAGATCGTCAAATCGCTCATCGCTAGATCTGAGAACCGGAGCTCAGATCAGCGATGTCACGATCAAGCGATTTCACATCGTAAATCGCTTGATTACATGCAACGATTTCTTGCCCGATATCGCTTAAGCGATCAAAAAGGAGATCGCTTAAGCGATATCGGGCAAGATATCTGTGCGTGTGACGGCCGCCTTAACTACACCTCTGTATTATCCCTTCTGTCTTGGCGTGCTCTGCTGGTATCTGAACTGGATGTTTGACTATTCTATTTCTTATTGTTCATGTGGTGGTGACTTGCGTCACAAGAACCAGAGAAGACAGAATGTAAATTTCATTTTGATCTGGCAAGAAAGGGGAACAGACAACATTCAATATTTCGACCAACAATGGTCTTTATTGAGGACATCTATAAATGAGGAAAGCCGGGAGTTAAGGAAGATGATATAGTTGGATCCTTAACCTTCATGTCTTGTTTTGCTCTATACAATTTTATACAAAGATTTTTTTGTGCAAAAAAGTATCAATTGTTAAAGATTCTGGAGGTAGAACATATCATTTTCTTAGTTGAATTAAGACTTTAGTTGAACTCCACCATCTTCCTTAACCCCGGAGTTCCTTAGACTTCTTACTCCGGACTGGATTAAGTTTTTCTAATATGAGGAACGCCACAGGGTATCATGACTTAAACAAGTTGTGACGCCCTCTTCACAGTTTATTGATAAAAATCCCGCATCAGAAATGGTAGATTTTATTTGTGTTCAGTAAAGATGCTTGTAAAGTGATAATTTCTCGTAAATATTTAATATAATCTAATTAGATGCTCCAAACTTGTCCTGTATTTGATATAGGTGGATTATAGGAAAGCTAAAGGTGAGCTGAGTAAAGAACCTTTAGTTTTAGGAAGACCAGACTTTGAACATGCAAAGGAAGTATCAAAAATCACCAGTCAGGTAAATCTCCATCCAGATGTTCCACAGTCCAGTTCTGTTCATGTGATTCTGTGTTTAAAAAGGTTATTAAATCGTATCCATTACTTCACACAAAAACTGATGTAAAGCATGGTCTTGACCATTTCTCACAATATACTCTGCAACTTACGCTTCATTTTTTAAAAATGGGTAGTTTGTCTTCATCAATATTCTACCAGCACAATAGGTGCTGGAACTTCGTTATCTCTCTTCCCATACTGATTATGACTGTTCCTGTCATTGTCTAATGATTTGCTTGCGCCAGAGTGAAATTATGTCTCCCTGCTATTCTTGTACGTAGTGTGATAGACCTGAGATCAAAAGCAGAGAGATAAAGACCTTGAAGACCCACCCCCACCCTCCTGTAGACAGACAAAGATGCACCCCCCCACTTACTGTAGATAGACAAAGATGCACCATCCACTTCCTGTAGAGAAACAAAGATGCACCCCCCACTTACTGTAGATAGACAAAGATGCACTTCCTGTAGACAAACATGCATCCTCCTCTTCTTGTAGATAAAGATGCACCCTCCACTTCCTGTAGAGAGAAAAAGATGCCCCTCCTCATCCTGTAGAGAGACAAAGATGCACCCTCCACTTCCTGTAGACAGACAAAGATACACCCTCCACTTCCTGCAGAGACAAAGATGCACTTCCTGTAGACAAACATGCATCCTCCTCTTCTTGTAGACAAAGATGCACCCTCCACTTCCTGTAGAGAGAAAAAGATGCCCCTCCTCATCCTGTAGAGAGACAAAGATGCATCCTCCACTTCCCATAGAGAGACGTAGATGCATCCTCCACTTCCTGTAGACAGACAAACATGCACCCTCCACTTCCCTTAGAGAGACGAAAATGCACCCTCCTCTTCCTATAAACAGACAAACATGCACCCTTCACTTTTTGTAGACAGACAAAGATGCACCCTTCACTTCTTGTAGACAGACAAAGATGCACCCTCCTCTTCCTGTAGACAGACAAAGATGCACCCTCCTCTTCCTGTAGACAGACAAAGATGCACCCTCCACTTCCTGTAGAGAGACAAAGATGCCCCTCCTCATCCTGTACAGACATGAAGATGTCCCTCCTCATCCTTAGAGAGACAAAGATGCCCCTCCTCATCCTGTAGAGAGACAAAGATGCCCCTCCTCATCCTGTAGAGAGACTAAGATGCACCCTCCACTTCCTGTAGAGAGACAAAGATGTCCCTCCTCATCTGTAGAGAGACTAAGATGCACCTCCACTTCCTGTAGAGAGACAAAGATGCCCTCCTCTTCCTGTAGACAGACAAAGATGCACCCTCCACTTCCTGTAGAGAGACAAAGATGTCCCTTCTCATCCTGTAGAGAGACAAAGATGCCCCTCCTCATCCTGTAGAGAGACAAAGATGCCCCTCCTCATCCTGTAGAGAGAACAAAGATGCCCTCCTCATCCTGTAGAGAGACTAAGATGCCCCTCCTCATCCTGTAGAGAGACTAAGATGCCCCTCCTCATCCTGTAGAGAGACTAAGATGCCCTCCTCATCCTGTAGAGAGACTAAGATGCCCCTCCTCATCCTGTAGAGAGACAAAGATGTCCCTCCTCGTCCTGTAGAGAGACTAAGATGTCCCTCCTCAACCTGTAGAGAGACAAAGATGTCCCTCCTCATCCTGTAGAGAGACTAAGATGTCCCTCCTCATCCTGTAGAGAGACAAAGATGTCCATCCTCATCCTGTAGAGAGACTAAGATGTCCCTCCTCATCCTGTGAGAGACAAAGATGTCCCTCCTCATCCTGTAGAGAGACAAAGATGCCCCTCCTCATTCCTGTAGAGAGACAAAGATGCCCCTCCTCATCCTGTAGAGAGACTAAGATGTCCTCCTCATCCTGTAGAGAGACAAAGATGCCCTCCTCATCCTGTAGAGAGACAAAGATGCCCCTCCTCATCCTGTAGAGAGACAAAGATGCCCCTCCTCATCCTGTAGAGAGACTAAGATGCCCCTCCTCTCCTGTAGAGAGACTAAGATGCCCCTCCTCATCCTGTAGAGAGACTAAGATGCCCCTCCTCTTCCTGTAGAGAGACAAAGATGTCCCTCCTCGTCCTGTAGAGAGACTAAGATGTCCCTCCTCAACCTGTAGAGAGACAAAGATGTCCCTCCTCATCCTGTAGAGAGACTAAGATGTCTCCTCCTCATCCTGTAGAGAGACAAAGATGTCATCCTCATCCTGTAGAGAGACTAAGATGTCCCTCCTCATCCTGTAGAGAGACAAAGATGTCCCTCCTCATCCTGTAGAGAGACAAAGATGCCCTCCTCATCCTGTAGAGAGACAAAGATGCCCCTCCTCATCCTGTAGAGAGACTAAGATGTCCCTCCTCATCCTGTAGAGAGACAAAGATGTCCCTCCTCATCCTGTAGAGAGACTAAGATGCCCCTCCACTTCCTGTAGAGAGACAAACATGCACCCTCCACCTCTCATAGAGAGACAAGGATGCACACTCCTCTTCCTGTAGATGGACAAAGGTGCACCTTCCTCTTCCTGTACACAAAGGTGTACTCTTCTCTTCCTGTAGACAGACAAAAAGTGCCTCTATCTCTAGTAAGGGTATGTGAACACATTATTTGGTGCAGACATTTCTGCATATTTTGACAGGTAAAATACAACATAAAAGGTGTGTGTATGTGCCTCATTTTATATTCATCTTGATGCATCTTTTATCTGTTTGTGGTGCAGATTATCCCCACTAGAATCAGTCAAACCTGCAGCAAAAACGCTAAAAGAATTGAGATGCCGCAGATTTATTTCTGCACATAGAAAACAAGCAATGTGCACAGGAGACTTCAAGATTATCATTCACTTTGTTGCAGTCAGAAAGTCATTCAGATTTTATTACAAAACTCCATAGAAAAAATGTGACAAAAACATGTGTGCACACAGCCTTGATGTCTGTTCTGCTGGAGATGGATTACACTTGACAACAGGCAGAGGACAGTAAAGTACACAGATTGGAAACTCCTAGCTGACGCTTCTTTGGAGTATTACAGTAGTTTTGGCTGAAAATATAATTTTTGGTAAAGTATGTTACAATTTTAGACATTGCATTGGCCATTAGATTAGTATAAATTCATGATTTCATCAGTGGCCTTTAAAAAAAAAAAAGTTTATATTCTGTACAGAGATTTATGGCTCATGAACCATCATAAGGTCTCTGTTCTGATAAGTTCATGTTGCTTTTGAATATCAGGAATTAGGGAGGAATATTGTAAAGACAAAGCTGGCACGCAAAAATATATATATTTTCTTTTAGGTGAAATACAAGGAACAGTTTGATAAAGAAATGAAGGATAAGAAATCTTGTTACAACCCTCTGGACAGCGCTGTCTTCAGGCAGGCTCAAGCTGCATCAGTCTTGGCGAGTGATGTATGTATTTTTGGTTCATCCACAATATATTTTTTCATTACTTAAAATGTACAAGAATTGTGCTGTTATCTCAGTTTTTGGAATTTTTTCCTTGTGATTCATTGAATGTTTTCTTTACCTTTACTGGCTGTTTTTTTTAATAAGATATTATATTGTGTTTTGGCAAATCTGGAACCACCATAAGAACTACAGAAAAAACATCATTCTACCCATAGATAAACGCAAAACTCACAATGTCTAGGGAATCTGTCAGGTGATTTTTGTGTACCATACTAACAGTAACCTGAAATAGTGCTTGAGTAGCCCTTTCAGGTCCTATATGTGACCTCACTATGTTGCTATAAGCTTTGAAATTCTAGTGCCTGGTGCTGACTAGTCAATAGTATGTAAATGTCTCATACATATTCCTCTGCCGCCCCTCTGTGCAGTATCAGTGATTGGTGCAGGCTGTTAGTATTCATTTGTTAGACAAAGTCATAGCTGTAATCAGTGGCGGATTATAATGAGTGCTCAGTTTACCCTGGGTGGCTGCACTGGGCCCCCTCAGCATTTTGGGCCCTGGGCTACTGCCCAGATTGAACTCATTATGATCTGCCACTGGCTGTAATGCCCCTTAGCAGCACACTGTTAGTGTAATTGTCTGGCTCTATTGTAGCAGATGAGGTCAGAGTCATGTTACACTCCTCCTATGGAAAAGGGAGAGAGATAAGCAGTGTGATGATTACAGAGCAGACATCGGGAGCTGTGCATGGCACCACCTCCTCCCCTGAAGGAATGAGAAATGGCTTTACAGACAGACTTTAATACTAATTAATACTTTAAAATTAAGTTCAATGGATCAGTCTGCAGTAAGCCCAGTAGCTCCCCCTAGTGGTCGCAGTTAGTTACCAGAGTTGCATTATTTAACTTGTTCATGGAAGCAATTTGGGGCTCTATATCTGGGGAAAAAAAAGCTTAATATAATGCTACATAGCATAAGAGGGTTTCTGGGACCTCATAATAGCTCATACTGCAGACTCAACAAGGTTTTCTGGATTGATTGATAGATATTTCTATTTGTAAAACTTGCTCTTAAAGGGAATCTGTCAGCAGTTTTTTGCTACCTAATATGACATCAAAATAATGTAGGCAAAGAAACCCTAAATCCAACCATTTATCACATAGTTTCCTTGGTGCAGCCATTCTGTAACAATGAAATAATTTATTTTCAGGAACACAGCAGAGTTGAGAATTGCCCCCGCCCACACCAGGCTCTCTATAGAGATTGTTCATTGACTGTGAGGTGTCAATCAGAGGAGGGGGAGTGTCGCTCTGCCATGTGAGTGCGCGACAAAATAGCCCTGTAATGGTAATCGCCAGGTGTTAAAGCCTTTAGTTGATATCAGCAATAGCACAGAGCCTAAAAAGAGAAGCACAGTTGATTTTTGTTTTTTAACCCCTGCAGCATGCTGTCCTCAGTTTACATAGCAAAAGCCTGCTGATAGATTTCCTTTAAGTAAAACTACATGTTTTGTCTAAAGGCCTGTATACACATTAAATTAAAGTTGGGGCGTGTCGGATTGCTGTGTGGGTGACTTTCTTGTCCTGCAATGTTAATCATCAGCCAGCAGCTGGGCTTGCTCCACAATTGGGCTCTGACTGCGTCCTGTAAGTGCATTTGGTTTTCTGTCTTTGGCATGGATGGTAAGTTTTTTTGATGCTGCTTTTTTTCTAGTAGTTTTTGTACAATTTTGTTAGGACTGGTGAGCATGGGATCCCTTGATCGTGGGTCATCAGCTTAAATGTCTTGGGCCAACACATGAACCAAAATCCCATCTATAAAGGTTTTTTATTTATCATATAAAAAACTTTTGCACTTTTTTATCCATCCAGGGTGCAGTTGGGCCCATAGGGGCGCCGTTCATCCAGTGGTGCAGAAGCATCGTACTGTGCGGCCCAATGCTCAGGCAGCGGAGCGGTTGGGTAGCTTTCAGACACTCTGCATCATATGTATCAGTGTGAATGGTGCTCTATGCAGGCCTAGTGTATGCATGGCAGGTCGCCTCCCACATTTTGCTGGTAGAGGCGACTCATCAGCCAGCAGCTGGGCTTGCTCCACAATTGGGCTCTGACTGCGTCCTGTAAGTGCATTTGGTTTTCTGTCTTTGGCATGGATGGTAAGTTTTTTTGATGCTGCTTTTTTTCTAGTAGTTTTTCTGCAATGTTAATCACAAGGTAATAAAGCCTTTAGTTTAAGTAAACAATAGCTCAGACACAGATTAGAGAGACATAGCTGCTTTTTGTTTTTTAAGCCCTACAGCATGCTGTCCTCATCTTACATAGCAAAATCTTGCTGACAGATTCCCTTTGATGTCAACAATCCATTTATTACACTGAAGTGCAGTCTCCATGGCTTGCCATTCTTTTATTTTTTAGGACAAAGTCAAATATACAATATCCAGTAATTTTTTTTTTTTTTTACTTTTCTACATGGCTGTAAAGATCTATTCAAAGTCTGATGACTCATTTTCCATCAAATACCTTCAGATTCCAGCCAAAAAGTGTCCTCATACAAACTTTTTATTACCATATACAATCTTTCTCTTGATATTTTATTCTCTTCTGTTTAGTAGAAAGCTCAATTATGAAGCAATTAACAATGAAGGCACAGTCATAAAATCCCATTATACTGTATGTGACGAGCTATCAGCCTACAGAACACACGCACATTAATTATCACTGCACACCTTGGTGCAGGCGACCTGCGGCTCCCATTATTCACTACTAACAATAGTATGTATGAAATAATGTGCCCAACATTGTTTACGACTTTCTGGCTTGATGAGCTTTACAGAAGTAGCCCTGCGCCAGGAATAATGAGAAGGAACAAGTCAATTAATTTAGAATATATATTAAAGCATTAAAGCACCACTCCAACATTCAGCTTTAGAGTGGCTTGGTACATCTAGGCCCCCAGCTTATATTAATCTTGCAAGGCTTCATCCTTTTTCAGCACTGCTCCTGTTCTGCCTTCTTCCACGTCTTGAGCTGTGTGGATTCCAGCATACAGCTAAACCCTTGTTCAGATCCCCAGTAAACAGACTGTGGGGTTCAGTAGTCTTAATTTATAGGTGTGATGATATGAGCTTGGCGGGTAAAAACTACTGTACAATACAAAGAGTCTGTATCAAACTGGTCACATGCACAGTGATAAGCAACACAGAATTGCACATTGAATACATTAACATGAATAACTGGGGCTAGGTTCACTGGGAAAGGCACTAATCTATATAGAGGCAACATCTATCAGTATGCAGTGCAAGGGGCATTATGGCTGAGATAGAGGATATCAGAGCATCAAATATCTCACTTCACAGTACTTTCTTTAACAACAGCTGCATCATAACCTACACAGACAGATCTTAGCACAAGCATATAGTTTGTACTACAACTCTCATCGGATTTAGCTGGACACAAGAGCTGTTGTAGAGAAGGGAGCCAGAGCCAGGAACACGAGTCTTATCTCTCTGAAAACCCGGGAAAATGTCTGCAGTCTCTTCTTCCCAGGGAAACTGAGGGGTGGTCCCTAATAACACACTAAATCTTAAAGGGGCAGACTTCTGCATCTATAGGAACGCTTCTAGGTTATGTGAAACACATTTAAACAACACGAAAGGGTAACTCATGACCTCTGTGAGTTGTAACATATATTACACTATGAATACTTTCTTTACTGTGCACAAATGGGCAGAACAGCTCCTATCCCATGGCGCCATCTTGTGACTGTACTTCTGACTGTCTGGATGTCCGAAGTTACATTACAAGCACTCTATGCAAGTCTATGAGCGCCATAGCATGGTTTTCATAGACTTGTATTGAGATGTGACCTCTGGTGCGTTCCATGAAACACTGTAACTGGTGGCAGGTCACAAATTGCCAAAGACTGATTGGAGCAACAGTGGAAAATGATGAAGGCAGCAGCAAGTGAGTATGAGACAAGGGGCCGGGGGATTACATTTAAAGCACCACTGCAGGGCTGAAATAATAAAAAGAATTGCTGGAGTGATGCTTTCAATGAAAAGTGTCAGACTTTAGTTACTGTATCAGTATAAAGGTTTTTCAATCCAAAAATTGTTTCTGAAGGCAAATGCATGATTTTAAGATAAAGGGATTCAAAGTTTGTTGGTGGAGACAGAAAAATACCCCACTTTTTCCTCGTACTTTCCAAACTTACATTCCAAACTTTCCGAGCTTTCTAAATGCTCTACATGGAGTGCATTTAGGAGGCTAGTGAATTTTTACAGAGGACTGAGCACTTTTTTATGACACAGAGCTTCTTATTCATTAATTTCCTTGACACAACTATGGCATATAGTTGCATTGTATGATTTTACCTGCTTTCAGCTGCCACAAAGTGAAGCTCACTGCTTGTAGCTATATAGCCTCTCTAGAGCTCAATGATAAATCTGTATGCAGTGTCCTCCCCCTAGTGGTGACAAAATGTATTCAGTTAGAAAAGTCTTATCTCCCAGTCTGCTCTGGGTAAAAGATGCATGCTCTTGTGCCCCTAGTATATAGCAGGAGGCTGCACACTGCTTCCAGTACGCAGCAGGAGGCCGCACACAGCCCCTAGTATATAGCAGGAGGCTGCACACTGCTTCCAGTACACAGCAGGAGGCCGCACACAGCCCCTAGTATATAGCAGGAGGCTGCACACTGCTTCCAGTACACAGCAGGAGGCCGCACACAGCCCCTAGTATATAGCAGGAGGCTGCACACTGCTTCCAGTACACAGCAGGAGGCCGCACACAGACCCTAGTATATAGCAGGAGGCTGCACACTGCTTCCAGTACACAGCAGGAGGCCGCACACAGACCCTAGTATATAGCAGGAGGCCGCACACTGCTTCCAGTACACAGCAGGAGGCCGCACACAGCCCCTAGTATATAGCAGGAGGCTGCACACTGCTTCCAGTACACAGCAGGAGGCCGCACACAGCCCTAGTATATAGCAGGAGGCTGCACACTGCTTCCAGTACACAGCAGGAGGCCGCACACAGCCCCTAGTATATAGCAGGAGGCTGCACACTGCTTCCAGTACACAGCAGGAGGCCGCACACAGCCCCTAGTATATAGCAGGAGGCTGCACACTGCTTCCAGTACACAGCAGGAGGCCGCACACAGACCCTAGTATATAGCAGGAGGCCGCACACTGCTTCCAGTACACAGCAGGAGGCCGCACACAGCCCCTAGTATATAGCAGGAGGCTGACACATGCTTCCAGTACACAGCAGGAGGCCGCACACAGCCCCTAGTATATAGCAGGAGGCTGCACACTGCTTCCAGTACAAAGCAGGAGGCTGCACACAGCCTCTAGTATACAGCAGGAGGCCACACACAGCCCTCAGTATACAGCAGGAGGCAGCACACAGCCCCCACAATACAGCAGTTGGCCACACACAGCCCCCAGAATAAATCAAGAGGCCACACATAGCTCCCAGTATAAAGCAAGAGGCAACACACAGCTCCCACTATACAGCAGGAGGTCACACATAGCCACCAGTATGCAACAAGAGGTCGCACACAGCACAGTATACAGCAGGACGCTGCACACAGACCCCAGTATACAACAGGAGTCCGCACACCGCACCCAGTATACATCAAGATGCCACACATAGCCTTCAGTATTACAGCAGGAGGCTGCACACAGCTGCCAGTATACAGCAGGAGGCCACACAGCCCCTGTATTACAACAGGAGCCCACACATAGCCCCTGTATTACACTTGCAGCTTGTGCATCTCAACAGAGAGAAGCAAGACTTTATTAATACATTCAATTTTGTTATAGCTAAGAACAGTTAGTTACTATCCCGAGGAACGCCAGAGACTACAGCTAGTTCTATCATAAAATAGAAAAGAATTGTAGAACTTGTCCTTAAAGAGACTTTTAGCACATAGATATTTATGGCATATACACATATTATACCTTTCCAGAAAATAGGGGCCTCCTGACCACATTCTGCCAGTAAAGGCAGCAAGCGTTAGCATAGAAAGTGACTTTATTTGTGGCTATGATCTTGCATAACATTTTTCCACAATTCCCAGAGTTAAATGGAAAGTGCAAATGTTGGACCAATGCAGGGACATCCTCAGTGGATAGAAAAGATGCCAAGTTCCCTCATTTGTTGTATAGATCTTTGTATAACACCTTTGTAGGAGGCTACGCACATTTATAATAAAATCTCAACATGAAAATATATCATTACATACTGAAGAATCTAGCTTTATCAATAGTATATGCCATTCTTTTATAATGGGTTGGTGTCCAACCTCTGGGGAATTTGGCATTTCTGAGGACGAAGGGAACACAAACGCTGATGTAAACTTACAGCCCTTTACAGTACCTCTGCACAGCGGTCTCTATACCCACTCCCCTAGAGTAGATAAATTACAGCACTTCTGGGTGTTGGGGCTCAAGTAGGATCCAGTCCCGTAGAACAGTAAAAATACAACTTGGCACTCAAATAAGGTAAAAACTTAAAATTTATTGTGGGTAATCCAAACCAAACCAACACCAATGTTTCAGTCCAGATAGTGGGTCCTTATCAGTGTGCGGGCGGTAGGATTTAGAAATGCCCCAGGGAGAGTGACCACTGTGACTCGTGGCATCCACCCCATCACTTTCCAGTGGTGGATGCCGTGGTTCACAGCGCTCGTTCTCACCAGGGAAATTTCTAAACCCTACCACCAGCACACTGATGAAGACCCACTATCTGGACTGAAACATTGGTGTTGGTTTAGATTGGATTACCCACTGTAAATTCTACATTTTCCCCTGATTTGAGTGCCAAGTTCTAATTTCACTCCCCTACAGTGATGGATGTCTCTGCACCTGCTTGTACAGGGAAACTCTTGTCAGTCCAGGGCAACCAGCATGGAGGAGCCGCTAGGGACCTGCCTACCCACTTGTATGCTGCATGATTCTATACCCGCCAACTATTAAGGTATGTTTTTCTCTGAAACGCTACTATTAAACATACCTGGCTAAAATCGTACAGCCAGTGTCTGATACCTGGTACCATAGTCAGCTGTCAGGTATTCTTTAATAGGTACCAGTAGATCCAGGTGACTTTTTAGGATAAACTGTCATGTGTGTATATGCGGGAACAATCTGTGAATAGTAATTATTTGTATCTGTGTCACTACAGTAATAACTAATCTCTGAGGTGCAGAAAACAGACTGTAATAAGAGAAAGTAAATATAATAATGTTACTACTTACTGGTAGTAAAGAGAGGTCAAAACAATCTGGGGTCAGGCCCTGGAAATGGCGCAGTAACAGCTAGGGATATCCAGAAGCGAAGTCCAATTCAAGCCTTAAGTCAGGAAACCAGAGGGACGAAACAGAACACAGAACAGTAGGCAGAAAGAGGAATCCGGTCACAAGCAGAGAGTCAAGTCCAGGTAAAGTAACTAATCAGGCAGGGTCTGGCTCAGAGCACAGAGAGATCAATCCTACACCTCCAAAGGCAAATGTACGATTGACACAGAATAGGGCAAC
The DNA here is from genome assembly GCA_033576535.1 of Allobates femoralis. Taxonomy (NCBI): domain Eukaryota; kingdom Metazoa; phylum Chordata; class Amphibia; order Anura; family Aromobatidae; genus Allobates; species Allobates femoralis. The sequence goes on from JARQOC010000005.1 coordinate 537,595,177, forward strand.
AAGCTTGCTTAAGTAGGGTTCTAATCAAGTGAGCTGAAATGCAGGTGATCTGCAGCACAGAGCCAGCCCAAACTGACAATCTCCACAACAACCTAGTAAAGGACAAAGGCAGTGTGGAGATCATAACAGTATCCTGCATTTTTTGAGCGCTTTCCTTTGTGTGACTCTGCCTCAGTTTCAATCTTTTTTCCATAAACCTCTTGTCAAGACACAATGAGTGACAGTTGTTCTACCCAATGGAATCAGGGCTGTGGTGAACTGTCAGTTTGGTGAATGACAGCTCATTTGCCCAATCTAGTGCTGGGGCATGCTTAGCTGTCGCTGTGTTGATTGACAGGTCAGCCATCCAATCTGAGACTGGGAGATGATGAGCTTCTTCAGGTGCTCCCCGTGATTAGCCAGGTACTTAACTGAACAGTCAGTCCCCGATCTCTGCCAGTCAAAGCATTTTGCTCATTGGTGCATGTTGGCTTTGTTCATCTGTGTTCTGCGTCCTGATTTTTTCCCGCCAGTCCTTGGACCTCTTCTGACCATCCCTTTGCTTGTCCTTTTGCTTTGATGCGCTATCCGACTGGTATTCTGAGCCCGGACCATGACTTGACTATGCCTTTGTCTATTTCCTTATTACACCATATGCTCTTTTGGTCTCTGACCGTGGAACTTTTGACTCCCCTGCCTCACAGCTTGTCCTGTGTTCACTGAGGATAGATTTGAACAGTGAATTTTAGAAGAGGATTACTCCATCAACCTTTCCTCAACACATCTTTACTCTGTTTTTTAGGTGAACTATAAGAAAGACAAGCACATCATACATGACCCATCTGTAGATCTTCCCAACCTGCTCCACCTGGAACATGCTCTAAAAGCCACTAAGCTACAAAGCAATGTAAGCATATAAGTGGATTTTGAATATTGTCTAAATTCATGATTTATTCAACAATTTTTGACCTTCACTATTGTAATCTTGACCATAATGCTCATTATTGCTCTAGAATGGTCGTCATACTCTCAATAACAGTATTCTATGGACCTGTGCTGTAGGATTTTTACCATTGGCACCACAAATGTATCTTCAGACTATGTTATCTGGGGCAGAAATATAAAATGAATGTCGTTGGATTTGTATGTCTAACAAAATTCAATACAGCCTGGATCTAGTTGTTCATTGGCCATTGCGGAGACATGAGGATCAGTGGGGGCTTTTGTCTGCTGACCTGAGGCTGCCTTGGGTTCATCTGATTGAACGCACACCCTCCTTTTCCATGAGCAGAACACTACTTGGACAAGACAGTGTGAGGGTACGATGTGCCACCCTTCTGCTGACTTGCCAGGAAACCAAACCTCCATGATTTCAGTGGATCCAGGACCAAGTATCCCAATCAGTATCATCCCTCTTTTGGCGGGTACGCACTGTAAGGAGGTAGTGGCAAGCTTAAGAATATGACTGAGCACAGCAAAGTTTATGGCTAGGTCACAGGTGACCGGATTGTTCCAACCTGGGATCTTCAAATGAATTCATGGGCTCAGTTTTGGGCAGTAGAGCAGTTCTGTAATCCATCAGCTGGAACAATGGTTCCTAGGCTGAGGTCCTGTAGAAATCACACCAGTGATTGGAGCAGGACCCTTTTTATATCCGGCTAAAGAGAGATAGCTTCTTCAAAAATAATAAGCTAAAAAACAACTTTTATTGTGCATGCTTAAAAGGCCCAAGGACCCATGTTTAGGACAAACATAATCAAAAGAGAGCACACAAATTGTACCAGACTATTATATGGGATAAAAATAAACCTAGATATCCCTATGGGGCAGGCAGTACTTAACAATGGAGGAAGTTCAACCCTATAGTTGAGGTGCCCCCATTCCACGATGGCTAACCCTATGAGCTAGGTAAGGGTATATATTTGTCAACAGGTTTCAATGAAAGTCCTATGGAGTCAACTTATCTCAATGAGCAGGACCCCCAAGACTGTTTGTTTGTTGCTGGTAGATCTGTGGCTTCTATTGATGAATACTAATTCTCCAGGTGCTTTGACGCATCCCAACCATATAGAAAGGGGTTCATTAGACAGGTGGAAAATTGTTTATTCCTTTGTGATTAAACTGATACTAAGCCAGAATGTCTGCATGCAATCAATGTGGTAATCACGGACTATCCACAGACGGGATCGAAAGAATTTTCAAGGCAAAAGAGATCATATAGGGGTAAATTACAACCACAAATCAGAGATTGACATCACACAACAGAATTTATTTCAGTCTCTCATGGGGATAAAATCTATGGAACATCCATAAAGATGTAAACAGGGTGTTAACAATTAAATTAATGACACCAAATAGGTATAAACAACCCATACTTACTAAGTGTCAAAGCTGAACACAATAGCCACCGAGAGATCTGGTCTCAAAAGTATCAACCAGGCATCAGAGGGACCCAATATTGGGCTATACACAAGGGCAAACTGAAATTGTTTCGCTATGGAGAGAAAGGGTCTGGGTAGTTCCATAGGGATATCTAGGTTTATTTTTATGCCATATAATAGTCTGGTACAATTTGTGTGCTCTCTTTTGATTCTGTTTGTCCTAAATGCAAATCCTTGATCCTTTTATGTACAATAAAAGTTGTTTTTTATCTTATTATTTGTGAAGAAAGTATCTCTCTTTAGCCATATTTTGATATGAAACCAATACAAATTCCCTACATACTTGAGCAAACCCCTTTTTATATCCTTCAGCTCTCATTTCAGGGCATTGTGCCCCACAGGATTGGTGGGAGATGGATGATTCCTTATTGGTCGCTTGTTCAATCTGACTGCAGAATGGTCCTCTTAATGATGCCGTATAGTGCACCACAGGGGGCTGATGCAAACCGCAATCAACATGCATTCTATAAATTAACAGAAAAAAGGGGGTACCAGACAACTTCACATTAAACCGTGAATTAGGCATAATTAAGAATAGTTCACACCCGCAAAAGTGGCCAAATGCTAAGTTATCAGTCATTATGTCACATGATATTGCATTCATTCAGCTTGGGAAGTTAAAACACAAGTGTCACTATTTACAAGGGGCCTAGGAGTAATCAATGCTCAATGGGAAGGGTAGGAAGGGGTTTTGTGTGACTATGGTGCCACAATACAGCAAGGATCATCTTTCATTGTAAGTGACACATACTATAAATTTGTAGTTGGAACTCTGTAAAGAAGTACTTATTCTCTTTAAAGGGAACTTTTCTGGCAATTTCCAATCTTTGTGCAGGATGAATCACCAGATATACAGTATAATTCTATGAAATGCTCTGGTGTTTCAGATATAATGTACTCTGAATCTTTGGCTGGGAAACATAGCGCATCCAAGGAGTGGCCTGTAAATAGGCTCCAGCAGCAGTAGGGAGTGCCAACAAGGAGTGGTGCCAGACTAGTCTGGTCCCCTGCAATGGTCCTTGACAGGATCTTCAAAGTATATATTCTTTGAAACTCTCCTATCTGGCTGCAGATTGACATTCCCACACAAAGAAGTGCTTGTTTTGCTGAGCAAAAGGAATAGCTGCTGGAATTCAACAGGTTTAATTTGTATGGAAGTGTGAGAGTGTACAGATAACACATCCTGAGGTTTCTTTCCCTGGCCACCAATGGAACCCCTGTGCAGACTGTATTAAAGATTCCACCCATGCATGCCCGAAGCAGAGTTGGCAGACAGCAAGTAACGTGTGGACCTACAGTGGCCGGCTCTCATTTCATTGATCAGCCTTATCTGGGTTGATTGATACCATTTGTTCGTGTGTTGGAGCTGTGATAGTTCCTACTTTGGGAAGAAGCAGGGTACTGTGCTACAATAGGGAGGATTGGATTGAAAGAGACATTTCTGAGCATGCAGACATGAGACGGCGTGGTACATTTGCCAAAGAAGATTGCTGTGCTTCCCAGTGTCTAATGGAACTTTGGCGGACTTGTATATCCTTAGATTTACAGCACTAAGGCTAGGGTCAAACTAGCGTCAGCCGTAAGGCTGACGGATCCATTAGAAACTTACTTTCTAGCAGCCTGAGCGCATAACGTTAACAGCATGTAACGCTAAGCGCCGGCTGCCAATTCATCTCTATGGATACCTGGCTGCAAACCACGTTTCCTGTGCACTCTGCAATAGCTCATATCTAGTCCTTGTGTGTGGAGCCAGCGGCTGTGTGAAGCATCAGGTATCCATAGAGATGACTAGGAAGCCGGCGCATAGCGTTACATGCCGTCAACACTATGCGCTCAAGCTGCTAGAAGCTAAGTTTCTAACAGATTCATCATCCTTATGTCTCACGCTAGTTTGACCCTAGCCTTACTGTTGTAAATGTAGCCTAACGGTAAGTCCTGAGCTCAGGCCCCGCATACGTACTTTTTGGCAGGTAATGTGAGAGTACTCTCTTTTTGCGACCAAAGTGTGACGTTAGACTGCAGCTGGTTGTTCAGGCCTGTGTTGGACTCAAACAGACTCATACGGTACCAAAAGTTAGATACCCAGGTATAATTTCTGCTATGTTGTGAATATAGGCTTGGTGTTAAGTTTGTTAATCATTATGCTGTTCCAAAGACTCACTAATTTATACTGGTTTAATAGAGAAAAGGTTTCCTCTGTTATTGATCCATTTTCTGGCAGGCACATTGTTCCTGTGAAAGCAGGTACACTAGAGGGAGTCTTTGGGACAGCACTTTGGCCCTTATCCTCAAGAAACAGGTGTCGGTAAAGCTCCCAAAAACATGAGACATTGGCGGGTTTGGACAACTTTTATATAATGTGTATGGGGACCTTTATATAGTGTTATCAGAAAAGAGAGAACTAAATCTGATCAAGTATTTGCATAGAATTAATGACACCCACAGTTTATTAACATTTACCTTCGAGGTCTAATAGACACGTCCTTTGTCTTTCAGAAAACCTATAAGAAACAATTTGAGGAAAATAAGGGAATTATCATTTTGCTTTGGACACAGCAGAGCAGATTCATCATAAAGAGAATGCTGTGCTACAAAGTCAGGCAAGTACGGTGCTATCCATCATACAAGATAAGGATACAAATATATTTCTAAAATACTCTGTCTAAAAGTTAAGAGGTTTCTAAAACTTAGGCTTTGAATCATCAGAGTGTTTGTGCCGGAAATTTGGCATAAAACACTTGGAAAATATAAGCTATAAAAGCAGGCATGTGTTAACACAATGCCAAGGAGGAAAATCCTCAGTAATGATCTTTAAAAAGTAATAGTTACTGCCCATCAATCCAGATAGGATTATAAGGCCATTTCCAAACAATTGGAGTCTATCATTCTACTTTAAGAAAGATTATTCATAAGGGAAAAGCATTCAAGACAGTTGACAAACTGCACTGGAGAGGACATCCCAACAAATTCACCCCTATATCAGATTTTGCAGTGTTCAGAGAAATTACAAAAAACTCAAGAGCTCCAGCTCAGATGCTAATGTGGCACCCCTGCAGGGGATTGCCACAGGATCCACCGATGCAAGGAGGGATTTACACCTTGGTTCACACAGCACACAACACCTTCCACCCCAGACCTGAAGGGGGAGCTCTATTGGCTGCCTTAAGCCAGTTCCCCTTTAAAAGATCCAGGACTGAGGGGAGGAGTCAGTTAGCCAGAGGAGTTAGTTCCAGTTAGTCAGGGATGAAGAGAGCTGGAGTGAGGAGCTGGTCGCTGGGAAGGTTCCAGACCCAGGATCAGGGAACACTGACCCAGCTGTGTTGCACCCTTGGGAGAGGGTCGGAGGCCAGAGGAGGAAGCAGGGAATTAAAGAAGGGAACAGACAAAGCTCCATTTAGTACACCCGGACACCGGAGTCTGACGCTGCCAGCATCCACTGCAGCAGTAAAAGCCTGGGAGAACCAGGAGGAGTTAACCCCCGAAGAGTACAAGTAAGAGACACTTAAAACTGACCAAGTACAGGATCAGGGGCCATAGGAAGAATAGGGACCCTGCAGAAGGACCTCATTGTCAGTTTAGAGCAAAGCCCGGAGAGGGAGAAGGAGCGGTGGGTTCAGGCTCAGGCAGGACTTACCCCAAACCACAGAGCACGGAGACAAAGGAGGCCTCACAACTTTCTAAGGTGGAAGTCCCAAGTTGCACCGGGGACCTGGTTATTTCTCTCGACTGTACCTGTTACCCTGTCACCAGTAAAAGGTACCAAAACAAAGATCACTGTGTGTGTGCCTGCTTAAACGCCACTATCCACCGCATAGACTGCAGAGAAGCGACTACTACTCCTCTCATCCATCCCCGCTGCCCTGAGGTAAAGCTCCACCTGTGGGGAGCTGTACCACACTCTGCTGCACCCACCATCACCTCAGCCGCCGGCTGCAGCGCTGGTATACCCGTTACCAGGAACTACAGGTGGCGTCACGTTACCAATCTCCTTGTCCCCCACCATTCCCCGCCATTGAGGGTCCATAGCACGGGACCAGGGACCGACCAGCCGTGATCCCCCATCAAAGTCGCCATCAGCCCTGGTTCCCGAGTACCCCCTTCCCTGTCGACCACCTCACTAATGGCCTCAGTTACCATATTAAAGTGCAACCACCATTTACATTTTTATTTAGTAATGTAGAGAAAGTGATTTTAATAAACTTTCAAATATACTTCATAATTGAAATCTGGAAAAAAACCTTTCAGAAGATGTCCCCACTAGGCTGTTTCTAAATCTGACATATGCTGGTTGTCAGGGAAATCCGTCTTCAGCTTCACACATGAATAACGGGAGTGGGAGGCCCACACAGCATTCACAATACAGCTGATTAGAGTCTCATGTTACCTCAGGTAGGGACAGTACTGAGCTCAGGCTGTTAGCACACAGCTCCTATGATCTTATCTTCTCTCCTCTCCACTCCACAACGGCTCTGCTCCGTGCAATCAGCTGATAACATGGAGCAGAGCCGATGTTTATGGAGAAGAGTCAGATAGGATCACAGGAGCTTTGTGCTGATATGCTGAGCTTAGCACTGTCCCTGTGTGAGGTAACCTGAAACTCTGATCAGCTGTAGTATTGTAGAGGTTGGATTCAAAGTGCCCCGGCTCTATGCTTATCCCTTGCCAAATTAACTTATTCAAGTTGCATACATGAGGTTATGACATCATACAAAGTCGGATATATGACCTCTCTTGATTAGGGCAGGTGCAGAAGTGAAGTTTATTATTAACATGGCTTTTTCCACAGCACAAAGGAGGGAGGTACAAGGTAAGCCTCTATAGGATTCAACCAGTTAGCAATGCCCAGAGTGAGTTGTCCAATTAGGTCTTTCTTTTTGGTTATCTTCCTCCTTGACCATTCCCCTCGCATTCCAGAATATGGAAAGATATTCCTTTGTTCACTGAAATTGGTTTTAGCTAGTTCAATCAGGACATGGAGCAGAACCCAGGCACAGACATCCCCACATATATACAATACATGCAGTACATCAAAGTGCAGACATAGATAACTAATATAATATATATATATATATATATACATTATGTTTTCATAAAATATAGCAGAATATAAGTATAAATATTTGGTACAATAAACATATCAGAGCTTCATAAAGTTTTTCCAGCAGATTTTAGAATCTTATCCTTGACAGTGTGAATGCTGTGTAGACTCCCTACCCTTATATAGCCGAATTCAGTGTGTGGGGCTGAATATGGATTTCCCTGATAACCAGCGTATGTCAGCTTTAGAAACAGCCTAGTGGGGACATCTTCTGGAAAGTTTTTGAAAGGTTTTCTTCCAGATTTCACTTATGAAGCATATTAAAAAGTTTATTATAATCACTTGGTCTAAATTATTATTAAATAAAAAGTTAAATGGCGATTACCCTTTAAGTCTTCAAGGTCTTGACAGTACAATTAGAAAAATATTATTATAGCTTATTTGCAAAGGTTGCCAGTAAAAATCCTCAGGAATCCTGCAAATGATTGTAGAATAATATATGCTGAGAAAAAAAAAGCATTGCATGTGGATGTCATAAGAATATTATACTGATTCTATGCGAGAGAAAAAAATGCATAATTGCATAGATGTCATGTGACATATGGATTACCAAACGGATTTCACTTGTCCCATGTTTCTGGATGAGAATAGGACCGATAAATGTGAGCGTATCCTTAAATTGGTTCTACCTATTGATTAATGGGGTGTACTTAATTTTTCTATGACTACCGCTGCACTGGTGGCCTAGTAGGAGGTTGTGTTTTCCTAATTTTAAGACCTTCTAAGGACCAGATCTTCTTTTATTATGTCCTGATACAAAAATAACATAGGATTCAAAGAGGGTGTACTTCATTTTTATTACAACATATAATTCACTATTTTATCTTACGTTTTAGGTGAAATACAGGGAGGAGTATGAAAAATCAAAGGGACGGTCCATGCTTGAATTTGTGGACACTCCGTCATACAATGTTTCAAAGGAGGCTCAAAAGATTCAGAGTGAGGTGGGTGGATCGATCACAGAGATCACTGTCAGGATTTCTGGATTCCCCTAGGCGGCAGTTTGCCATAATAACATCATTGATAGTCTTTGCGTCATCAACTCTTCGTGTAGAAACAGCACCACTCTGGAATATAGGTTGTCCCTGGTATTGCAGGTCAGCACTATGGAAGTGAATGGGGGTTGATAGCACATGCAACCTGTGAACGAGAAGAAAACAGCTTTGTTTGCAGCCTCGTTAGTCATTAGTGTTGTGTATTGTTTTTTCTGTTTTTTTAACTCTTTATTTACTGCTGTTCATAGCCGATAACAAGCTAGTTGGTCTTACAGCAATACCCCATTTGTGCTTTAATTATCAGAAATTATATCGGAGAGATTTTGAAGAGGCAATCAAGGGAAGAGCTTCAGTGGACCTGGATCTCACTCCAACATTCCTACATGCAAAACACGCCATGACCCTGGTCAGCGAGGTACGAGTCCATCACCACTGCAATGAAATGTCTATAGCCACCATCAGTGATATTAGATGTTCTGCACCACTGTACAGAAATATACATCTGCTTAGTCGACTTTTTATTGTACCGTGACCTTCTATACTGTATTATATAGCAATACTTTGCTAAGGGTCCATTATCAGTGACCCTTAATCTGGGAGGAGCGCTCCTAGGAACACTCGTCTCCCGATTATCTCCAGTCTACTAAATACCAGACGAACAAGAAAAACGCTCATCCTGCAGGAGAAACGATGTTTAAGCTTGGTCTTAAATATCCTTGTTCTTGGCTGCACATAGTCCTGTGTAAATGGGAAATGTGCGGCCGAGGATAATGATATTCCACATACAGTTAGGGCCAGAAATATTTGGACAGTGACACAATTTTCGCGAGTTGGGCTCTGCATGCCACCACATTGGATTTGAAATAAAACCTCTACAACAGAATTCAAGTGCAGATTGTAACGTTTAATTTGAAGGGTTGAACAAAAATATCTGATAGGAAATGTAGGAATTGTACACATTTCTTTACAAACACTCCACATTTTAGGAGGTCAAAAGTAATTGGACAAATAAACATAACCAAAACAAAATATTTTTATTTTCAATATTTTGTTGTGAATCCTTTGGAGGCAATCACTGCCTTAAGTCTGGAACCCATGGACATCACCAAACGCTGGGTTTCCTCCTTCTTAATGCTTTGCCAGGCCTTTACAGCCGCAGCCTTCAGGTCTTGCTTGTTTGTGGGTCTTTCCGTCTTAAGTCTGGATTTGAGCAAGTGAAATGCATGCTCAATTGGGTTAAGATCTGGTGATTGACTTGGCCATTGCAGAATGTTCCACTTTTTTGCACTCATGAACTCCTGGGTAGCTTTGGCTGTATGCTTGGGTCATTGTCCATCTGTACTATGAAGCGCCGTCCAATCAACTTTGCAGCATTTGGCTGAATCTGGGCTGAAAGTATATCCCGGTACACTTCAGAATTCATCCGGCTACTCTTGTCTGCTGTTATGTCATCAATAAACACAAGTGACCCAGTGCCATTGAAAGCCATGCATGCCCATGCCATCACGTTGCCTCCACCATGTTTTACAGAGGATGTGGTGTGCCTTGGATCATGTGCCGTTCCCTTTCTTCTCCAAACTTTTTTCTTCCCATCATTCTGGTACAGGTTGATCTTTGTCTCATCTGTCCATAGAATACTTTTCCAGAACTGAGCTGGCTTCTTGAGGTGTTTTTCAGCAAATTTAACTCTGGCCTGTCTATTTTTGGAATTGATGAATGGTTTGCATCTAGATGTGAACCCTTTGTATTTACTGTCATGGAGTCTTCTCTTTACTGTTGACTTAGAGACAGATACACCTACTTCACTGAGAGTGTTCTGGACTTCAGTTGATGTTGTGAACGGGTTCTTCTTCACCAAATAAAGTATGCGGCGATCATCCACCACTGTTGTCATCCGTGGACGCCCAGGCCTTTTAGAGTTCCCAAGCTCACCAGTCAATTCCTTTTTTCTCAGAATGTACCCAACTGTTGATTTTGCTACTCCAAGCATGTCTGCTATCTCTCTGATGGATTTTTTCTTTTTTTTCAGCCTCAGGATGTTCTGCTTCACCTTAATTGAGAGTTCCTTTGACCACATGTTAAATATAAAAGGGGGGGACAAGAGGCGCAATAGTGCCCTATCACTAGTGACACTAGTGAAAAAGGTGGTGCTATGTGGCCGCTCACCTGGTCCAGTTGTGGTCCCCACAACTGGTTTGAAGGCATTTTAGGAAACAAAGTTCCAAGCTGCTGCAGGACCTCCACCGACCACTGGATAGTGGTGTGTTCCAGAAGAATATGATGGGAGTATGGAGTGTCACGGTCCGCGCTGCTCAGGGTTCAGAAATAACTCACCAAAGAGCCGGGCAACTTATCATCTTCTTTATTGGAAGGTGGAATAAAGAAGATGATAAGTTGCCCGGCTCTTTGGTGAGTTATTTCTGAACCCTGAGCAGCGCGGACCGTGACACTCCATACTCCCATCATATTCTTTTGACCACATGTTGTCTGGTCACAGCAACAGCTTCCAAATGCAAAACCACACACCTGGAATCCACCCCTGACCTTTTAACTACTTCATTGATTACAGGTTAACGAGGGAGACGCCTTCAGAGTTAATTGCAGCCCTTAGAGTCCATTGTCCAATTACTTTTGGTCCCTTGAAAAAGAGGAGGCTATGCATTACAGAGCTATAATTCCTAAACCCTTTCTCCGATTTAGATGTGGAAACTCTCATATTGCAGCTGGGAGTGTGCACTTTCAGCCCATATTATATATATATAATTGTATTTCTGAACATGTTTTTGTAAACAGCTAAAATAACAAAACTTGTGTCACTGTCCAAATATTTCTGGCCCTAACTGTATACAGAATGATTATATTAGTGCTAAACAGACTATTGAATGGGTTGTGCCATTAACAATTGTACATTTTCATTAATAGGTCTCAGAATAGACATAAGCTCCACAATTGGATGTGTTAAAAAAAAAAGTTTCTGTCCTGAGATATTCTTATAAATGTGCCCATGTAATGGATGAGTCTGAGCATGCAGGAATAGCATATAGGTATACTCTTATATTCTGTGATCCCTGGCTGTAATGTCTATATACTCTTATATTCTGTGATCTCCTGCTGTTGTGTCTGTATACTCTTATATTCTGTGATCCCTGGCTGTAATGTCTGTATACTCTTATATTCTGTGATCCCCGGCTGTAATGTCTGTATACTCTTATATTCTGTGATCCCTGGCTGTAATGTCTATATACTCTTATATTCTGTGATCCCCTGCTGTAATGTCTGTATACTCTTATATTCTGTGATCTCTGGCTGTTGTGTCTGTCTACTCTTATATTCTGTGATCCTCGGCTGTAATGTCTGTATACTATTATATTCTGTGATCTCTGGCTGTAATGTCTGTATACTCTTATATTCTGTGATCCCCGGCTGTAATGTCTGTATACTCTTATATTCTGTGATCCCTGGCTGTAATGTCTATATACTCTTATATTCTGTGATCCCCTGCTGTAATGTTTGCATACTCTTATATTCTGTGATCTCTGGCTGTAATGTCTGTATACTCTTATATTCTGTGATCCCCGGCTGTAATGTCTGTATACTCTTATATTCTGTGATCCCTGGCAGTAATGTCTGTATACTCTTATATTCTGTGATCCCCGGCAGTAATGTCTGTATACTCTTATATTCTGTGATCCCTGGCTGTAATGTCTGTATACTCTTATATTCTGTGATCCCCGGCTGTAATGTCTGTATACTCTTATATTCTGTGATCCCTGGCTGTAATGTCTATATACTCTTATATTCTGTGATCCCCTGCTGTAATGTCTGTATACTCTTATATTCTGTGATCTCTGGCTGTTGTGTCTGTATACTCTTATATTCTGTGATCCTTGGCTGTAATGTCTGTATACTCTTATATTCTGTGATCCCTGGCTGTAATGTCTGTATACTCTTATATTCTGTGATCCCCAGCTGTAATGTCTGTATACTCTTATATTCTGTGATCCCCAGCTGTAATGTCTGTATACTCTTATATTCTGTGATCCCTGGCTGTAATGTCTGTATACTCTTATATTCTGTGATCCCTGGCTGTAATGTCTGTATACTCTTATATTCTGTGATCCCTGGCTGTAATGTCTGTATACTCTTATAATGTGTGATCCCCGGCTGTAATGTCTGTATACTCTCATATTCTGTGATCTCTGGCTGTTGTGTCTGTATACTCTTATATTCTGTGATCCTTGGCTGTAATGTCTGTATACTCTTATATTCTGTGATCCTCGGCTGTAATGTCTGTATACTCTTATATTCTGTGATCCCTGGCTGTAATGTCTGTATACTCTTATATTCCGTGATCCCTAGCTGTAATGTCTGTATACTCTTATATTCTGTGATCCCCTGCTGTAATGTCTGTATACTCTTATATTCTGTGATCCCTGGCAGTAATGTCTGTATACTCTTATATTCTGTGATCCCCGGCAGTAATATCTGTATACTCTTATATTCTGTGATCCCTGGCTATAATGTCTGTATACTCTTATATTCTGTGATCCTCGGCTGTAATGTCTGTATACTCTTATATTCTGTGATCCCTGCCTGTAATGTCTGTATACTCTTATATTCTTTGATCCTCGGCTGTAATGTCTGTATACTCTTATATTCTGTGATCCCAGGCTGTAATGTCTATATACTCTCTTACTTCCTCCCCTGCCCAGGAGCTGTGGTATATCTGACCTGTTCCAGCATGGTCAGACACATACATTACACAGGGGCACATATATTAAAATTTCTCTGTTCAGGAACATTTTTTTTAAATGTATCCAATTGTGGAACTTATTTTTATTCTACGATCTATTAATTAAAAAGTACAGCACAAACCCTTTAAATGACTGTCGTTCGACTTACATGTCGCTGATCAGTGGTCGTTCGTGGCCACCATTAGCAAACTCAGGATAGGTAGAAATACTGAATTATATGAATTTTTTTGCTAATTAGATGCCATTTTGGGGGAATTTCATGCACACCAGTAACATACAGTAACTATATAACACTTTTGTCTATCTATCTATCTATCTATCTATCTATCTATCTATCTATCTATCTATCTATCTATCTTTCTACCTATTATCTGTCTAATTATCTATCAATCATCTATCTATCTATCCTAGTCAAGCAAAGTGATGAAATGGGCAGGTAGCTTGATAATGTTCTGCATCTCTTTATACTACCGTCATTAAAGATCACTCACGAGCCGCACATGAGCCTAGTAATGACCTATTGTCTTTATCTCTATTGTTAAGAGAGAATACAGGAAAGACTTACAAGAAGGAATCAGAGGTAAAGGTCTGACCGTTCTGGAGGATACCCCGGATTTAATCAGGGTGAAAAATGCCTCACAAATATTAAATGAGGTTGGTGTAATAAGAAGGTGTGATAATAACAGGTTCTAAGGTTACATGATTCTGAGTATTTAGTTATTTTTATTTTTTAAGAAAGAATATCGGAAGGACTTGGAAAATATTAAAGGAAAAGGCATGGAGTACAGCACCGACATCCCTGATATGATCCGAGCCAAGCGGGCAACTGAAATAATCAGTGAGGTAATGACATTCATAGAGACACATTTATATCTGCCATTATGTAGGCTACAAAACCTCTTATTACAGCAGTGTTTTATACAGTGGAGTAACGAGAGTCTGATGGGCCCCGGTCCAAAATTTGAATCTGGCCCCCACCTGTATGTTGGTCAGATGTACGAGCCCTTATAGTGTTCTCAGTACAATAAAGACATACATACTGTCCCCGCCACCCATAGGGAAACAATGTCCCCCATACTGTAAGAATGTGATTCATTATGAGTCCCTTCTGGTAATAATGTTCCCCATCCTGTGCCACTTCCAGAAATAATGTCCCTCTTCATGGGACTCTTGCTGTAATAATGTCCAACACCTTGTGCCTCTTCCACTAAGAATGTTCAACATACTGGACCCCTTTCTGGTATAATGTCACCCATACTGGCCTCTTCCTGTAGTAATGTCCCCATCCTGGCATCTTCCTGGACCACTTCTTGGTATAATATCCCCAATCCTGGGCCCTTTCTAGAAATAATATCCTACAACCTTGTGTAATGTCCCCCTTCTGGTTCTTTTCCTCTATCCTGGACCTCCCATCCTGAGCCACTTCCAGTAATAATGTCCCCCATCTAAAATCGTATTGACATACATATGTGTCTCATGAGGAGTATGCCAAATGCCTCTCCATTTACATGACAACTCAACTAGTGATCTCTACAAATCTTATATATTCCGATTGTTTTAAAATGAGAAAGATTATAATAAATCTCAAGTTCTTTCAACAGGTTAGGGAGGGATATTTCAGGATTTGTTACAAAAAACAAAAGGTCGTCGGCATAATGTCCCCCATCTTGGTGTAATGCTCACATCCTTGTCTTTCCCCCATTATGGTCCCTTTCCTTATATAATGTCCTTCATCCTGCACCTCTTACAGTATTAATTTTCCCTATCCTGGTGTAATGCCCCATCCTGGCTCTTTCCAATAATATATTCCACCATCTTGAGCCCCTTCCTAGTATAATGTCGCCCTTCCTGGGCCCCTTTCTGGTATAATGTGGTCTTTTCCAGTAATAATGTCCCCCATTCTGGGTCCTTACCAGTATTAATGTCTCCCATCCTGGTATAATAACCCCATCCTTTGCCCCTTCCTGATATAATGTCCCTCATCCTTGTATAATGTCCCCATTGAGTCCCCTTCCAGTAGTCGTTTCCTTCATTGTATAATTTCCTTCCTTGTATTATGCCCACCCTCCTGGGCCAATCCTGTAATAATGTTCTGTGTTCTGCCGCTCTTCTTTTACTCATTTAATCCCCACCAAAAAAATGATTCTTCTTGCTTCACCCCCCTCTCTAGTCACCACATTATCCAGCCACTGACTTCGGGCTTCGCATTAACATTACCGCTATGTCCCACCTGTGACTGACATGCCGAGGTCAAGTGCCTCCTCTGATTGGCCTGCGGCGTGTATTGCAGTGCAGGCACCCGGCTTGTCTTTATGCTGCAATAAGTTTTATCTGCATGTGCGTCTTCAGACACACCCTCAGCTGACATCAGCGGCCCCATCTCGCACAGGACCAGTCATGCACCTGGTGTTACTTCCATCAACTGATGGTAAAATATAACTTTTATTCATTCAATTAAATATACAAAAAGCATTTAGGAGAAGACACCAATTTAAATGTATAGTGTGTATTTTTTTTTTTAAATTTGATGTAAATGTTGGCATTATTTTGCTTTTCCTCCTGCTCTTCTCCATTCCTAAGACATGGGCCCCTCTTCCCTGTATATAAAGTCAGTCTTTTTAGCCAATAGGGTGTGGTCCTGATTGAGGGTGTTTTCACACTTGCAGTTTTTTGTCTAGTGTTCCAATGGTAGTCGCAAGGATATCCTGAATGATATCGTTGCAACGTCATGGATTTGAGATCGATATCGTTTGTACGTCCTTGCGTGTAAACGAACGATATAGGATGAAAAGATCGTTAGATCGTTCATCCTAGATTTGAGATCCTGACCTCAAATCTATCGTTGGTCGTCCTATTAAGCACTGAACGGTGTGTCCCATCGTTCAGTGTGAAGCCTTTTGAACGAGATCATTCAAAAGGCTTCTATTACTGCAGCTGTAATTTTAATTTATAAAGTGTTAAAAATACTGTTTTTAACACGAAATTTATCATTTTAACCTGCTCCTGCAGCTCAGTGCTACATGTCGGCACCGTGCTGCAGGAGCGGGTATGAAGGCGGTGAGTAAGGGGTTAATGTTATTGAGGTACGTGGCCCAGAGAGTGCCCACACTCCCCTGGAGCCATGTAACACATAACATTGTCAGCGCAGGGGTTAAGCAAGCAAGTGTGCAGAAGCCGCACTATGTCGGCTCTGCTTCATTCATTTTTAAAAAGCCGGCGGGTAGTGTGATTTGACAGTGCTGCGTGAACATTTAGGCCACGTGCACACGCTGATTATTTGGTGAGTTTTTTACCTCAGGATTTGTAGCCAAAACCAGCAGTGGGTGATAAATACACACGTGGTGACGTGTTTCTATTAGACTTTTCCTCTGATTGCTCCACTCCTGGTTTTGTCTACAAATCCTGAGGTAAAAAAATCATCAAATACTGAACGTGTGCACGTGGTCTTACTAAACTGTTTTGTGAATAGCGGAGCTGTCCTCTCTCTGGTGCTGAAGCCAGCTTCAGCATAAGCGATCAACACCACAGCAGAGGACATCTCGTCTACTGTAATGAGAAGATGTACACAATATGCGCATCTCCTCATTACAGTATAAGGCCCCTTTTACATCAGCGTTTTGCGCTGATCGCGACAGTTGCGGTGAAAAAACCGCATAACGGCCGCACTTGCGGTTTACTTGCGGCACGCCCCATACAATGTCTATGGGGGCTTGCGGCAGGTGCGGCAAGTGTGGTATCGGCACTTGCGGCAGGTGCTGCCGCGAAAAAAAAGCCAGATATTACTTGTACAATTGTTGGACAGAATTCCTTTTTAAATAGGATCTTAGCAAAAATATCGATCTTGGTTTTACAAAAAATCCTTACGTGATGGAAAAAACTGGAGGTAATTTTTGTAATCAGCACACCAAATTACATAAAAATCAGTGAAAACTTCTCTTGGGGTTTTTTCCTCGCAGGCCTGTGTAATTTCCATCAGGAAGCAGTCTCTACCTTGGCCACTAGATGGCCACATACAGATGATAAACATATTAGCATTATACAAAAATCCATGACACATATATACCGCAGTATTAGTATATGTGCAGACTATCTGTCTTGGATGGAGTGCCTCTGGACCTTAGGGAAGCTGTGCAGGTGAGTGCAGCCACCCTGTGCCCACTGTCTGCATTCAGGGCAGTGTAGCTTTTCCCTGCATTCACCCACTGGAGGTCACTTCCGACTTCACAGCAAGGTATGGAAGTCGGCAACCCGCACCGTAGCTGAAAACACGCTGCGGAGGGGAGAAGCACAGTGGGCATGGGATTTCATCCACTGTGCTGGTAATGCACAATGCAGCATTATGGACGCAGCAGAACCATCCGTAACACTGCAAACCCTGATCGTGTGCACACAGCCTTAAAGGGAGGAAGAAAGTTAACCCTTGATCCCCTTACAAGCAGAACAAATTGCTATTGCATGTTTTGGTCACAATAATGAGCACAATTGAGTCGTATACTTTCAGCTAGATGCAGATGAACGTATCTGAGAAAATCAGATTAATGATGCTAATCACACTGATCAGAGTTTGATCAGATTTTCTTGGATGTGGAGAAGTTAGGAAAAATATTCAGTATCTTTTCCATTCAGTCCGTGAAAATGTGGCTGCAATCAGATGTCATCCAAGTGCATGATATTTTCCACAGAACCAATGATTGCATAGTCGAGTATTATCCGATTTACGAAGACAACTCGGGCATGCTGTGATTTTTTTTATCCTCGGACTGACTCGGAGAAATTGGACTTGTGGATGGCCGCTTAAAATTGGTCCAAGTGCGATCTGACATTTTGATTAAACTCAGATTGAATACGATCGCCTACACAGTTCCTTATGTGAATATTCCTGGATCTTGTTCCCCCACAATCCTCCTCTCCTTGGTTATAAAGATGCAGGTTGTCATCAGTGGCATAACGTAAAGCTCACTGGCCCCGATGTGAAAGCTCCAACGGGGCCCCAATGATTGCATATCTTTAATAGAAGTGGTCTTTTACTTTAGCTCAAAGGGACTTTTGGGCCCCCTAGGGCTCCCGGGCCCAGGTGCAATTATAACCCCTGCACCTGTTGTAGTTACGGCCCTGGTTGACCCGTTGTCCCAGCCGCATGCAGTGGCCAAACACTGTGATATCGTTATTTCGCTCTTATTATCCAAGTGGGAAAATATTTCATTAAATAATTAATTTTTCTTTCTTTACAATGCGATAATGGTAAAAACAGAAGAATTATAAGTCCTCATGATATCAGATATAACCATACATAACCTGGACTTGGCTTCAGACCTCATCTGGATCATCTAATTAGGTAACATAAGATATTTCTCTTTGAGGGACTGGAAAACATTATTGCGTCTTTCCTGAGTTTAGATAGATTATAATTGTTGTAATTACTTCCCTGCCATAATACTTGCATAAAGGCCATGTATAATTACTGTAATTACCTTAATGGGTACAAATTGGGTCTACCAGATGTGGTGAATACTCTATTCTAGGCTGGGATCTATCCCAGAAAACAGTAAACTGTAGAATAGTAAAGAAAATCTGCTATAAGAATGGATGACATGATAAACCATGAATCAATGATATGTAATACAATAACGTGGACATGTGTGGAGAGTAGGCTTAAAGTATGCAGGTAAGGAACCTGTCAGCAGGTTTTTGCTACCTCAGAGAAGCATGATGTAGGCAAAGAGAATCTGAATCCAGCGATGTATCACTTAGATTACAACTATTTAGCCATGCAGCAGAGCTGAGAGAACTGGCTCCGCCCACACCAGGTTCTGTATATAAAGTCTATAGAAGGAGAGCTGCTAATCACAGAGGGAAAGGGATGTGATGGAGTCGAACCTGAGATCACCTGCTGCTATGCCAGACTAATGATAAAGCTAGGAAGCCTAAACTATCATAGAAGGTAAACGAAAATACACTTTGTGATAGGAGATGCTGGTGAAATCTCTGTGTTAACACTTACATGCTGTCTTCAGATTATATAGCAAAAACCTGCAGATTCCCAGATTCTCTTTAATGCGTTAGTCTCTGTCGAGCCCCAGGCCCTGGGTTACTCGGGTATCAGGCTCGGTTGGTGTTTTCACGGGGATGTCACGGGTGGCAGCGCCTGAGCCTGTGGCCTGGGTGACACTTCAATAAGGGGTTATATACAGGGGATAAGAGTTTGTTGTCACGTGACGCCACCTGTAGTACCTGCTGATGGGTCACCAGCGCACCACAGTCCTCCGGAGGGCGATGGTATTGCGGCAAGGGTAGTAAAGCTCCTACAGGTGGAGCTGGTCCTCCGGGGCAGCGTTCCTGTAGGTAAACAGGTTGAATTCTGCAGCACAATGACACGGAGGCAAAGTCACTCTCTCCCGGGGACTTTACTGTAAACAGTCATCAGCATACAAGTCCACAGTTCAGCAACAGTTGTTAAAGAAACAGGTAGCTCTACTGGTGGCTGCAAGTGGATGCCAGGTGGCATGGTGGTACCTGTGGTATTCCTTAGTTGACAAACCCGTGTCCTTTCTTCCCCGCCTAGGAGGAGTCTATACCCAATGGCTCCTTACAGGTAAACTTAGGGCTCCCCTCCCTCGTGGTGAGGAAGCAGACAGACCGCTCCGTCTGGCAGGGTGCCGCAGCCGGAATACAGACCGCAGCAGCCGGTTGACGACTTCGGAGGTAGACTCTGGCCGTTTCCTCGGGTCCGGCGTTCCCTGGAATTGAAATCTCGTCATATCGGGTTTACTACGTCAGTACACCCATAACTGGCTAGAACAGACTTCATGCATGCGCATTCGCAGCACGAAGTCGGCAGTACACCCAAATGAGTGTACTGACGTTGTAAACCCGGATATGACGAGATTTTCGTCATACCAGGAATACCGCCCATCGTAGGAGAGGATGCGGCTCCACCAGGGCCGGCTCCAGGTTTCTGTGGGCCCCGGGCGAAAAGGTCTCAGTGGGCCCCCTTTAAGTACATATCGCGGACTATATATACATATATATATATATATATATATATACAGTGCCTACAAGTAGTATTCAACCCCTGCAGATTTAGCTGGTTGACACATGCGGAATTAACTTGGCATTGTGACATTTGGACTGTAGATCAGCCTGGAAGTGGGAAATGCACTGCAGCCAAAAAGATTTTTTAAATTTTTATTTTATTTTTTTTAAAGCGTTAAAAGTTAATTCAGAGGGTCATTTATTATTCAACCCCTCAAACCACCAGCATTCTGTTTGGTCCCCCTAAAGCATTAAGAAGTAGTTCAGGCACAAATAACAATGAGCTTCACATGTGTGGATTAATTATCTCTTTTGCCAGCCTTTTCTGACTATTTAAGACCCTCCCCAAACCTGTGAACAGCACTCATACATGGTCAACATGGGAAAGACAAAGGAGCATTCCAAGGCCATCAGAGACAAGATCGTGGAGGGTCACAAGGCTGGCAAGGGGTACAAAACCCTTTCCAAGGAGTTGGGCCTACCTGTCTCCACTGTTGGGAGCATCATCCGGAAGTGGAAGGCTTATGGAACTACTGTTAGCTTTCCATGGCCTGGACAGCCTTTGAAAGTTTCCTCCCGTGCTGAGGCCAGGCTTGTCCGAAGAGTCAAGGCTAACCCAAGGGCAACAAGGAAGGAGCTCTGGGAAGATCTCATGGCAGTGGGGACATTGGTTTCAGTCAATACCATAAGTAACGTACTCCACCGCAATGGTCTCCGTTCCAGACGAGCCTGTAAGGTACCTTTACTTTCAAAGCGTCATGTCAAGGCTCGTCTACAGTTTGCTCATGATCACTTGGAGGACTCTGAGACAGACTGGTTCAAGGTTCTATGGTCTGATGAGACCAAGATCGAGATCTTTGGTGCCAACCACACACGTGATGTTTGGAGACTGGATGGCACTGCATACGACCCCAAGAATACCATCCCTACAGTCAAGCATGGTGGTGGCAGCATCATGCTGTGGGGCTGTTTCTCAGCCAAGGGGCCTGGCCATCTGGTCCGCATCCATGGGAAGATGGATAGCACGGCCTACCTGGAGATTTTGGCCAAGAACCTCCGCTCCTCCATCAAGGATCTTAAGATGGGTCATAATTTCATCTTCCAACAAGACAACGACCCAAAGCACACAGCCAAGAAAACCAAGGCCTGGTTCAAGAGGGATAAAATCAAGGTGATGGAGTGGCCTAGTCAGTCTCCTGACCTTAACCCAATTGAAAACTTGTGGAAGAAGCTCAAGATTAAAGTCCACATGAGACACCCAAAGAACCTAGATAACTTGGAGAAGATCTGCATGGAGGAGTGGGCCAAGATAACTCCAGAGACATGTGCCGGCCTGATCAGGTCTTATAAAAGACGATTATTAGCTGTAATTGCAAACAAGGGTTATTCCACAAAATATTAAACCTAGGGGTTGAATAATAATTGACCCACACTTTTATGTTTAAAATTTATTAAAATTCAACTGAGCAACATAACTTTTTGGTTTGTAAGATTTATGCTTCTGTTAATAAATCCTACTCTTGTTTGCAGTTTGAAGGCTCTAACTTATTTGCATCTTATCAAACCACCTAAATCTGCAGGGGGTTGAATACTACTTGTAGGCACTGTATATATATATATACATATATATGTATATATATATATTGCCGCACACTTACCGCAAGCCCCGTAGACAATGCATGGGGCTTGCCGCAAACATGCAGCAAGTGCAGCCGCTAGACTGAAAATGCGGCAGATGTGTTTTTTTTTTTACCGCAACTGCCACATTTTTAAAAAAACTCCTATGTGAAGGCAGCCTTAGGGCTCTTTCACATCAGCGGTATTTTCAAATCGCGGCAGATGCGGTGAAAAAACCGCATCTGCCGCGATTACCGCATAACCGCAACACTTGCGGCAAGCCCCATGCAATGTCTATGGGGCTTGCGGTAAGGGTGTGGCAGGTGCGGCAAGTGCGGTTTCGGCACTTGCGGCAGGTGCGGCCGCGAAAAAAAACGCTGCAAGCAGCGTTTTTTTTCGCGGCCGCACCTGCCGCAAGTGCCGAAACCGCACTTGCCGCAAGCCCCATACACATTGCATGGGGCTTGCCGCAAGTGTGCCGCAAGTGTCGCGGTTATGCGGTAATCGCGGCAGATGCGGTTTTTTCACCGCATCTGCCGCGATTTGAAAATACCGCTGATGTGAAAGGGCCCTTACAGGAACAGTGACTGCTGAAACCAGCAAGAGCTGTTTCTGACAGTGAGTATATTACACATTGTTAGGAGCGGGCTAAAATGCGATTGCGTTCCCTTGCGCTTTTTAAAAATACCCTTCAAATGCAAAATGTTGCATTTTTGTGCGTCTGAGGATGCTTGGTATATACACAAGCATTCTCAAGCACACAAATAATGCAAGCAGCTCAATGGAGCCGCACTGCCATATGGTGGCACCGCAGCCAAGCGGAATGTCTGGCCGTCCAGATCTCTCTTTCTCCTCACCTTTCTTCTTGCCGCTCCGGTCTCCTCCGGTCGCTCTGCACATATCAGTACAGTGATGACAACATCGTGCCCCTCCATGCTGAGCTGCAGAATGCAGACAGCGGCAGAAGAGACTCTGGAGAAGAATGCTGCTGGCAAAGGCGGCTGGGACTATAGGAGCGGAATCAGCGGGGGGCTACCACTGGTACACATACTTCGTACACATGCGGCTATGCTTCGTACACCTCATACACACGCGGCTCTGCTCCGTACACCTCGTACACATTCGGCTCTGCTCCGTACACCTCGTACGCACATGGCTCTGCTCTGTACACCTAGTACCCACTCGGCTCTGCTCCGTACACCTCGCACACACATGGCTCTGCTCCGTACACCTCGTACACACATGGCTCTGCTCCGTACACCTAGTACACACATGGCTCTGCTCCGTACACCTCATACACACGCGGCTCTGCTCCGTACACCTCATACAAACGCGGCTCTGCTCCGTACACCTCGTACACATGCGACTCTGCTCCGTACACCTCGTACACACTCGGCTCTGCTCCGTACATCTCGTACACACTGAGCTCTGCTCCGTACACCTCGTACACACTGGGCTCTGCTCCATACACCTCGTACACACTGGGCTCTTCTCCGTACACCTCGTACACACATGGCTCTGCTCCGTACACCTAGTACACACTGGGCTCTGCTCCGTACACCTCGTACACACATGGCTCTGCTCCGTACACCTCGTACACACATGGCTCTGCTCCGTACACCTCGTACACACGCGGCTCTGCTCCGTACACCTCGTACACACGCGGCTCTGCTCCGTACACCTCTTACACACGCGGCTCTGCTCCGTACACCTCGTACACACATGGCTCTGCTCCGTACACCTCGTACACACACGGCTCTGCTCCGTACACATCATACACACATGGCTCTGCTCCGTACACCTCGTACACACGCGGCTCTGCTCCGTACACCTCGTACACACGCGGCTCTGCTCCGTACAACTCGTACACACTCGGCTCTGCTCCGTACACATCATACACACAGGGCTCTGCTCCGTACACATCATACACACAGGGCTCTGCTCCTTACACATCATACACACAGGGCTCTGCTCCGTACACCTCGTACGCATGGCTCCGCTTCGTACACCTCGTACACACACGGCTCCGCTCCGTACACCTCGTACACACATGGCTCTGCTCCGTACACCTCGTACACATATGGCTCCGCTCCATGCACTTAGTACACACTCGCCTCTGCTACATTCACACTGTAAATGCCTCCTGACCACACACAAACTTCACCTTATTTGAGCATCATTCATGGTGGCCAGTACAGTCCTGGATACACTGAGGAGCTGATCATGTGATCCCTGACTCCTCCCCTCCATGTGACATCATCACAGGTCCTGTAAGCACAGAGTGTGTGCAGCTCTGTCAGCTCCCGTGGAGGGGGGAGGAGGGAGACCTCGGTGCTGCAGGAGCCTGAAAATGACCCCCCGGCCCCAGCTGCCCCCTGGATATGGCTCTGGGTGTGGGGGCAGTGCTCAGGGGCCCCTGAGCCTGGCTAGGGTCACACTTGCATTGTGACCCTAGCCTTATGCAAGTATTGTATGTTGCAGCGCATATAATGCTATGCGCTGGAGGCAGCCCATAGAAACCCGAAGTTTACCTTGACAACCATTGGTTGTCAATGTAAACGTCGGGTTTCTATGGGCTCAGTTGCTGGCAGCGCAAAGCGTTAAACGCTCTGCGCTGCAGCAGACAATACTTGCGTCAGGCTAGGGTCACAACACAAGTGTGACCCTAGCCCTCAGGGGCCCGGTGGGCCCCCTCCAAGCAGTCGGGCCCCGGCACTTGCCCGGGTACGCCGGGTGCTGACGCCGGCCCTGGGCTCCACTCTCTGTAGCACGCCCAGCGGGGCATGAATAATCATGAAGGAGGCGGCAGGGAGCGGCAAGCAGGCACGCCTTTTGCGGCTGTGAAGCCGCAGATTCCATGTAATGTAAGATGATTTTATAAACTTTGCCAAATCGATATTTAGAGAGAAAGGCATGTCTAGGAAGCACTTAAGGTGCTGCAGGGACAGGTTTAAACAGCATGGGGACGCAATTTATGAGGTCAGGATCACTTTAATGCATGCGTTTCCCATAGGGCCTCATGTTAAAAAAAGCATGCATTTTTTTACTGCACCCAAAAACGCTGCTAGCAGCGTTTTTTGGATGCTGAACAAAAAGGCATGCGTTTTTGAAAAACGCAATGACATTTAAGTGCACCATCTGTTAACGCACATGCGTTTTTGAACAAAAAAGTTAACAAACTGATGCCAAAAACGTTTCCAAGGCTTATGTGTGACCCTGGCCTCTGTCTAGTCTTTTGCTAAAAGTCTGCAATCTTTTGAATGTTTACAGTGTGCGCATCACACTGTCAGGATTCTCCGGTGTTGGTGGCGAGATTAGGTAGTCATGTGACCACTAGGATGCAATTTTCACATCTCTGGCCACATTCTGACTAGATGTGTGTGGCCTCACTCAATACAAGTGAATTGAGGCAGCGCACGTCTAGTTAGAATGTGGCCAGAAATATGAAAATTGCATCCTGGTAGTCACATGATCCTCAGCTTTCGCTACCGACACCAGAGAATCCTGACAATGTGCGGTGCGCTTACTGTGAGGATATAGAAGTCTGCAGTCATATGAAGTGATTGAGTTGGGCCAGCAGTGAAGGGGTTACTCGGATACTGGGACGGTGGCTTCGGTGGGGATCACGACTGGTCGGGTCCCTGTTCCGTGCCCTGGGCACTCAATGGCTGATGGGGATGATGATTGGGGGATTATACGTGACGCCACCTGTGGTGTCTGGTAAGTGGTTACTAGCACTAAAGCCGGGCACTGAGGTGATGGTGTGGTGCAGCAGAGGTAGTACTGCTCCCCACAGGTGGAATTTTTTCTCAGCGGTGGATGAGTGGAGTTATAGTTGCGGTCCCGCTGTAATCGCTGCAGGCGGCCGCGGGGAATCAGGCTCCACACACACACAACAGTCTCTGTTTTTGTAACTTTTACTGGTGTCACTGTGCAGGTATGGTCCAAGAGGGTAACAAGTTGTGTATGCAATGTTTTGGGTAGATCTGCCTGAATCTAGATCCTGAATCTAGATCTGCCACTCTCTTCTCCTCAGGAGGCTCCTTCCACAACTACTGGTTAGGACCTTCTCTTGGAATCCCTATTCTTTCCTTTGGGTCCCTGGTCCTATGCTCGTCGCGTTTGGGCACTGTGTTTCCTGAGCTTCAGGGAGAACTATATCCTCCTCGTTCCTCCAGGGTTTCTCTGCCACAAGTGGTTAATGGCAAATATGGACTCCGGCGTCCAGGTGAACTATAAGGGTAACCACCATGTACCCTTCTTCTTCCTCCTGTGCTCCCAATGGCCTCCGTCCGTCTCTCTAGGACGCTGCACAGCTGGGTCGGTCCTCTTGGTTCTGGGCCTAATTCCCAGCAACCAGCTCCTCTAGGCTCTTCAGTTCCAGCTCACTGACTCTACCGACTGAAATGAACTAACTCCTCCCTCAGACCTGGACCTTTATAGGGGATCCGGCTTAAGGGCAGCCAGTAGAGCTTCCCCTCCAGGCCTGGGGTGAGAAGTGTTGTGTGCTGTGTGTGCCAAGGTGTACATCCCTCCCTGCACCGGTGGGTCTTGTGGCAATCACCCGCAGGGGTGCCACATGAGTGCAGACTTTTAGCAAAAGACTGGACAACCCCTTTAATACTGACTACCAGGATTCCTCACAGTTTGCAGTTGATCACTGGGGGTCCCAGCAGGAAAACATTTTATGATCAGCTCAAAAGTAGAGAAACTATTTTACATACACCTTTTTTGTTTCAGAACAGAGTAAATTAGGCTATGGAATAAATAAAACTTTATTTCCATAGACTGTTGTGTTAAATATTGTCTATTTTTTATGTTGGGCAGAAAGAATACAAGAAAGATTTTGAAACAGAAATCAAAGGAAAAGGAATGCAAGTGGGTGCAGATATACCGGAGTTACAGCATTTTAAGAGGGTCTCGGAATTGGTGAGCCAGGTTAGTACAATTCAGTTAAAGTATAACCGCCGTTTAAGTTTTTATTTAATACTAATGTAGAGCAAGTGATTATAGTAAACTTTCAAATATACTTTATTAAAAAAATATGGTTGAAAACCATTCATAAACCTTCCACAAGGTGTCCCCGCTACACTGTGTGTGAACCAGACATATGTTCATTCTCAGTCAGATCTGTCTTCACAGTACATATGGGCATGTAACCATATAAGGGAGAGGGTGTAGCCTACACTGCTGACTGCAGCTGGTGAGGAAACAATGTATCAGATTACTGTACAGTGCTGAGCAATGTCTGAATGTCAGGATCACTTAAACTCCTCAGAAGCTTGTGCCAAGGAAAGATCTGTCATCTGGCTCCACACAGCTCAGTCACAATCTCTGTTAACCCCTTGTCTGCTAGTACCCCACACTACCCACTATCAGCTTGCTCTCAGAAGCTGTGGAAATACACACACAGTGCTGGCAGACTCTGGCCACGTCCACACAGTGTAAAGTGCAGTTTTTAAAAAAGCACAGAAAAATGTGAGAAAATAAGTCATACGACTTATTAAAAAAGCATTATCTTAGCTGCTATGTGACCCTTCATTAACAACCAGTGCAGCATTATTATTTTTTTTAAATGAAATGACATTTACACTTTAACTACAGTAGATGATTTAATGGACCAGGGACATTGTTAGTATTAATTAAGAACAAAAAAAATTTCCATTGACACTAGTTTACTTCATAAATTAAAAAAAAAAAGCCCAGATTCATCTACTGGATATGCAAATAGAGTTCGTGGAGCCTCGTTTAGGAGTCTCAAACATGGAACTAGCCAGATATCCCTCTAGGGAAGAACGTAGCCCTGGGGTGGCTCTTTGCGGAAACCACCATAACCACCATATTAAGTGGCCCTTTCACTCAATATCCAACTCTTTACGAGTTTAAAGATATGAAAAGGGAATTACCAAGGCCAGGTATCCATCCACAGACAGCTGTTTCGGGGTGTTGCCCCTCATCAGTGTGGAGTAGGATTCTAGCTAGGTGGGAGCAATGCCTGGTAGACCAACATCACAAAGCATTCAATGATCTCAGGGAGACCAGTCGAGGAAACCACTGCGGGCAGACTCATTTACTGGACCAACACCACTCCTCTGTCCAGCTGCTGGCATTTCCCCGCTGAGCATCGGGCTTCCTCTTTCAGTGGGCAAGATAACCTGGTTGCTGAAACCTGTACTCATGGCGCAAGTGGTAGAAGGTGTTTCTTCTTGCACAGATGAAGGGTCTAAGCTGCAGTTGACAGAGGCCATTGGTTGTTTGCAGCATTCATGTAGTGCCACCTGTGAGAAGAGGAAGCCATGAGCAGGCAATGATGGCAGGTGAATGAAGAAGAGGTTCTGGTCCAGAGCTTTTTTCTTTATTTTAATCTTTGAAGATAACAACTCCTTTAATTATCAGGAATTAAGCATGAGAAAAAAGTCTTGGGTAATGAAGGACCAGTTATTTCACAATTACTAACAATCCAACAAGTTTTTTATGCATTTTGTTACGAAATTGTACAAAGTTCCAATATGGACCCAATCCCAAAAGCAGATGCTGCCTGTCCTCACTGTCCGTAAGACAAGATTGTATAATATCTTAGATAGCGCCCCCTTGTGGTTTTAGGGTCCTTTAAACATTTATCATACAACTAGTGATAAGTGAGCACATAGATGCTCGGGTGCTCGGTACTCATAACGGGCAGTTGGGTGCTAAGATGGGGGCGGCTCAAGTACCTGACGGTAGTGGAAGTCAATGGTGAATTTGAGCATTTTTCTAGAAGATTTCCCGGGAAAATGGTTGAGTTCGCCATTGCCTTCCATTAAACTTGGATACTTAAGTTGCACCCATCAGGGAACCAACTGCCCGTTATGAGTACCGAGTATCCGAGCATCTGAGTGCTCACTCATGATCACTACATAAAACCCATAAGTAGCCTGCAAAGTTCTAGAAAAGGTGATTCTTAAGAGAAGTCTCCTGGTTCTCAGGAAGTTACTGATCACATCTAGTGATAACTGCTCCTGATTTATGTCTACACACATTTATAGGGATGAGCTATGTCTGCATGATTAACTCTATTAATAATTTATATTTGGGGAAATAAATGAAAAAATGAGTACCCTGTGGATGCATTTTCAGGACATTATATTTCTTATATGTTTTTGCTTTCTTTGCAGAAAGGATATAAGAAAGATCTAGAAACTGAGATTATTGGGAAAGGAATGCAGGTTGGTCCAGATCTACCAGAGCTGCAGAGAGCCAAAAGAGCTTCAGAGATTGCAAGTCAGGTATAAACTACAGCCGCTGATATGTCCGATATGTGCAGTGATGTAAGATCAGCTGACGGGTGGTTCATTACCCAAAGTGAATGCACAACTTACAATATTTGTATTCCTCCGATACATTCGTGCTATTACATTTCACCAAGAATTTGGTTTTATGTTAAAAGTCTTTACAAAAATGTAGAATTTTTCTGTATAACAATATATCTTAACTCCGATACACTCACACTACCTGTTCTGTGCAGAAGTAGACTTTTCACCAGTCTCGAGATCATCACAGGCAGCATTAAAATGAAAGGTAACTCCTCTATTCACAGTAGATCACACAAGATCCATCGTTCACAATAGGTAATGTCATATCTGACCTCCTCTTCCTCGTAGGACACCACTAAATAATATATCTACTGAACACATCCCAATGGGAAACTCTGTATTTTATTTAGCGGTGCCCTCCATTTTTTGTTTGTTGTTGTAATTCTCCAATGAGTTAGTATGTTGCAACCTATTTTTTTTTACTAAACACACTTCTTAACAAGAAAAACTCCTGCTAAAAGTGGACATCTTCTTGTGATGGAGGAGAACACAGACACACCCTCCCCAATCACAGACAGAGCTGTCCTCTGTCCTCCTGCCCCACACTAATCTAGGTGATGAGTGCACAGTAGGAGAGGAAGCTTACAGGGACCTGAACGGAGGTTGCAGGAGCTGAGCGGTTAAAGGACCTTCTAACCATATACCTCCAGGATCTTCTGCGTCATGTGACTGATCACATGACCTGAAAGGTCCTAAAGTTAACTATGTGGGAGGTCCTTCAGCTGCTCAGTGGGTGCAGCCTTTGTTCATATGTTAATCAGGAACTGCAAGATATGGTAATATATAGTGTGTGAAACTGCAAGGTGTGACAATGTGTATATGTATCGATTTGTGTTTGGGTGTGTAAGTGTAACTGCAAGGTGTGGTAATTTAAAGTGTGTGTGCATATGTGCATGTAGCCAAGCTGTATGTGTGTCTATATTTGCATGGCATGTAGCAGACCTGAATGTGTGTCTACATATGCATGTGAAATAGCTGTGGATAAAAAACCTCATTAGGGTCTTACCCCAATAAACACAAAAGGTGTGCTTAGAGCTACTCGCTCACCTTGTAAGGTTGTGTTACCCACAACCCATTGCAAAAGCCTAAACAGCTGCCACAGAAACACACACACACAGTTCTGCTACATGCAAACTACATGCACATACAGACACATTGCCCTGCTACATGCACATATAGGTAGACGAGTATGCAGGAAAGAGATCAAAGTAGTGGAAAAATCCTGCGCTGCTGTGTAAAGAGGTTGCAAGTTTTAAAGAAGGACTAGTGATTTTTCCCCATATAAAGCCAAAATTGATTATTCAAAGTAATTGTACTTTCATAAACCTTTCACTATGTTAGGCTAGGGCCACACTTGGGAACCTGAATCTGTTTACTGGATGCATTACAGGATCGTTTTTTAAGTTGCCATCTTCATGTCATTTTTGCCTCAGTTAACGCTTGCGTTACCACTAGGTACATTTATGCTCCTAACGTTAACGCTACCATTAACGCATGCGTTTTTGAAAATGCACCAAAAAACGTTGCAGACCCTATTAAAAACGGATTTCTCAAAAACGCAATGCGTTAAACGGATTGCACTTTTGCACACTTTTGTAATGCATTTTTTGCATTGGAGTCTATGGGTGCGTTAACGGATGCGTTTTTACACATTTCCACATGTCAAAAACGGATCCAATTAGCGGATTTCAGATGCAAGTGTGGCATGTCAAACATTTTGATGTTAAGGCCCCTTTCACATCAGCGTTTTTTGCTGATCACAGCAGATTTACCGCATCTGCTGCCTAACCGTCACACTTGCGGTTCACCTGCGGCAAGCCCCATGCAATGTCTATGGGGCTTGCGGCAGGTGCAGTATAGTTGCGGTTTCGGCACTTGCGGCAGCTACGGATGCGAACAAAACGCTGCTTTCTGCGTTTTTTTCGCGGCCGCACCTTCCTGCAAGTGCTGAAACCGCACTTGCCGCACCTGCCGCACCTGCCGCAAGCCCCATAGACATTGGGGCTTGCCGCAGGTGAACCGCAACTCGGCCATTAGGCGGCAGATGCAATAAATCCACCACATCTGCCGCGATCAGTGAAAAACGCTGATGTAAAAGGGGCCTAAGGGGACCACTGAATTCTGAAATGAAGCCAAGTGCTATTCTCCACTGTAGATCTGGATATCTGATGATGGACTCACAGATTGTAGTTGGGCTCATATTCAGCAAATCCCACCGCACCAAACTTGCACCTTTTCGTTTCAGCGATCGACGGGAGACTCCTCTCTGAGAACACAATCATCAATACTTTATGAAAACTTTTTGAAAGTTCAGTTACCTTTAAATTCGGAGGGTGTGTGGGGGGGGGGGGTAACATTACAGGAAAACTTTTCTACGAGTTTCTCGTACATATTAAAATGCCATTTAGATTTCCGTTTTGATGTTAATTTTCACTGATCTTAATTCAGACTTTTTATGTCGTTACAGAAAAGATACAAAGATGAAGCGGAGAGAATGCGCTCCACATATTCCATTGTCGCTGATACTCCTGAAATAGAGAGGGTCAGAAATGCGCAAAAATCCATAAGTTCTGTAAGTAAAACTAGCTTTCCTAGAAGACCACTGTTCATTACTGACACTTTTAAGACATTGGCCCACATTTGCTAAAGCCTTTGTATCTCATCCAAGAATAAAGCAGATAATTGAGATTATTTAGAGTCAAATTGGTTAAAGGGAACCTGTCAGCAGCTTTTTTTTTACATCATGTGACAGCAACATAATGTAGGCAAAGAAACCCTGAATCCAATGATGTATCACATAGATTACTAGCTCCAGCCATTCTGACACAATCAAAGCATTTAGGTTTAGGCATGTAGCAGAGCTGGGAGAGCTGCCCCCGCCGCACCATTCTCTTTATAGAGATTGCCCATTGACAGTGAGCTGTCAATCACAGCAGGGGGCTTGTCAGACTGCCCTGCACATAACATTGTAGTCCTGTATTGGTAACCACAGGCTAATCAAAGCTTTAGTTTAAGTAAACAATAGCACACAGCCTAATAAGGGTGCCTTCACACTGTGGTCAGGTCCGATCCGGGGCTGTCAGGGGTGACAGCCCCGGACCCGATTTTGGCCCAATAGTATCCTATGGGACCGGATGTAGCCGGATAGCAGCTATCTGCCTTCCAGCTTCCATCTCTTCGGAAGAATCCGGGAGAAGTCGCATTTTTCTCCCAGACACAAAAACATTACTTGCAATGTTTTTGTGTCCGGTGAGAACAATCTCCCCAAAATTGGCGTCTCCCAGATCCTCCCGGGGCAATCTGGCGCTCCCTTAACATGGGAGCCAATGGGGCCGGATTGTCCTGATTCGGGAGGATCCGGGAACCGGACACCTGCGGCTGTACGCCGCTGTTATTTCAGGACCGAGGCTCACTCCCTGCAGCAGCTGTATCAGGCATATTAGCCTTCCGGTTCTGTGTGCTGATCCGGTCCGGGGTTGTCAGGTTTACCCCTGACAGCCCCGGATTGGACCTGACCACAGTGTGAAGGCAGCCTAAGAGAGGCACAGTTGACTTTTGTTTTTTAGCCCTTACAGCATGCTGTCCTCAGCTTACATAACAAAAACCTGCTGACAGATTCCTTATAAATAGTCCTCACCTTGTAATAAAGTCATCACATTTGAATTGTTTTAGCAGTCAGAGAATCAAATATGTTATGCCATGCAGAGGTCATAAACTTTTAGACAATTGAAGCAAAATCAAAGTGCCAAAGAATGGTACAAGAGTAGCTTAATTAAAAACCTTCATGGGCCAAAACGAGTAATCATGGATCACAAATAATAATAATAATAATGATAAAAATAATGTTATTTATATAGAGCCAAACATATTCGGCAGCACATTACAATCCAGAATGGACATATACAGACAATAAAGACATTACAGGGTAACACAGTTCGCCAAATACCAAGAGGAGTGAGGTTCCTGCTTACAATCAATCTGGAAATGGGGGAAGCACAAAAGGTATGGGAATAGTTAGACGAGTGAGGTGAGGAGATAGGCTAGTCTGAAGAAATGTGTATTTAAGCACCGCTTAAAACTGTGGGTATCAGAAATTAATCGAATTGTTGTTGGTAGTGCATTCCAGAGAATTAGCGCAGCTCGTGAGAAGTCTTTTTGATGAGAATGGGAGATTTTTATTATTGAGAATGTCAGTCTTCATTCATTAGCGGAATGGAGGGCACGTGTAGGGTGATAGACTGAGATGAGGTAGGAGATGTAGGGATTTGTGGGTGAGAGTGATAATTTTATATTGTACTCTGTAGCAGATTGGCAACCAGTGCAAGGACTGGCACAGGATAGAGGCATCAGTGAAGTGGTTGGATAGGAATATGATCCTGGCTGCTGCATTCAGGATGAATTGGAGATGAGAGAGTTTAGTAAACAGAAGACCGATTAGTGGAGAATTGCAATAATCCAGACGAGAATGTATAAGGGTGACAGTTTACATACAGTAGCTTTATTAATAAAGTGCTGCAGAGTACAACATATCAAGGGGATCAAGTGATAAAGGGGTTCTCCACTACTAAACATGTTAATCTTAATGGTTCACAATGGTACAAAAACTAACAAAAAAAGCCTAAACTCATCCCTGGATTGGCAGCGCCATTACTGTATACACTCTGTTCTGTGTTCAGTGCTTGGTATCAATATCAGATTGTTTTCTTTTACTCTCAGGTGCTTTATAAGAAGGGATTGGGTGCTGGCACATCCATCAGTGAGACCCCAGAGATGGAAAGAGTCAAGATCACGCAACAAAACATAAGTGCAGTAAGATCTCTGAATCTCTGTGAATCTCATTTTATCTAGTGATGTGTAACATTTCATTGCTCCCTTTGAGATTAGTTGGGGAATATTTGTCCAATATGATGTCACTTATGGTACCGTCACACGCCGCAATCTCGCCTGGCGATGTGTGGTGATCTAACATGCGCGTGCACGTTTTTCATGGTCGCCTCAGATCGCCGATGGCGGCATCACATGCCGCAATCACGCCCTGAAAGTAAGGCGATATGTCGGTCCGGACGTCGCCTCACCTACAGCGGAAACAATCTTGCCTCATTCCATTGCCGCTTCACATGCCGCAATTCCAAAGGCAATGTGGGCGTACCATGTTCAGCGCGGCGAGGAGATAGGCGTGCCACAGTGGTTTACACCGCGCCCCATACATGCTCATTGGACAACGCAACTGCGTTACGATTGGTCAGCCTGCTCTAGAAGGCTGGCTAATACATGACGCCATTGTGTATCGGAGTTTGGCACCAATACACGCTCAAATATGGCACGGTGTCAAATGACAGCCAATGGGAACAAACTAGCCAACAGACGGGGCGATGAGTCCAGCACGCTGAGACATGCCTACAGGAAATCCTAGGCAACACTACTTCCATCTCTATCGCTCTATAACATGCCACAACACGCAAGTATCGCCTACAGGATTGCGGCTGATTTCAGAGCAGTGCTCAGGAATCAGTCGACAGCCGAGAGGCGATTTATCGCCGCGAAATTCCCCAATCACACGCTGCAACTGTGAGGTCATTTCACGCCGATTGCTCCGGGGCGACATATCGCCTTTATGATCTCCAAGCGAGATTGCGGCGTGTGACGGTACCATTATAGTCACTTTTTGCTCTTACCATGATGTTTTTTCACTGATAGGGTATATGGACAAGGTAGCCACAGGAAAAGACCACTATGCTGTGAACTAAAATTTGGTTCACTCATACTTACCAACCTTTTGACAGCCACTCTCGAGATATTTTATACAATATTAAGATATTTTAAAGATATTTTAAAGAATATTCCCAAGTTCTTAAATTTCTTTATCTACGGTAGTTAGCATGGAAATAAGTAAGTTTGCAATTGACTTGCTTTTTTTACCTGCTCTTATTCTTCTGTAACATCTCACTTTCCTGGAGCCTGGCCTCTAGAACCTGACCAAGTGTACACAGTAGTTACATTCAAGGAGAGGAGTTAACTCTGAACATCCCAGTCAGCTCTCTCCAATTCATTGATTTCTATACAGCAGTTAGCTGCTCAGCTCCCTTCCTGTCAAGCTAAGTTTTGCACAAAGTTTGATAACTGTCATGGCGGCTTTGGACTTTGTTCAGATTGCAGATTTTTATATCCTGCCTGAGGGTTTTACTGGTGTCTGGGCTCAACACAGGCAGACTCGGACGTCAACCTGCTTTGTGCTGATTCATAGGAATGCTTGCAAGTGCTCCCCTCCTATTAATGCTGCTGTAATCCTTCTGCCCATTCCAGCTACAGTTTATCCTATGTTGGTCTGTTAGGTGTGGTGTCTCAGACTTTCCACACAAAGTTGTGCTTTACACTGTTATATGCATTTGTGGAAGTCTTCCCTGTTGTTCTGGAGTTTTCTTACTGCTCTTGTTTTTTCTCCCGCAACTCTTATTGTCTTTGCCTTTGTGTGTGCATACTTAGTGACAAGTTTTGGGTTTCCCTTTCCTGTCATTATCTGTGGGTTTCATTAATCATCTGTCCCAATGGTAAGGAGAATTCTATCAGGACTGGTTAGGATCAGGGCCAATGACTCATTCCTCCCTACTGGGAGAAGGGATAACATATGGCCCTCTAGCTTGAAGACTAGATCAGGTGTCCTGATTCCACGTGATCCCATACTCCTCGTGTCACTTCCCCTCTCTTTCATCTGCTGAAGAGATGCAGTTATAAATCACCAGCCTTACAGAGTTCAAATGCCCTGTTATCTCTATGTGTAAATATAGTGATAACAGTGTAAACTCCAGGCATACTACTGATAGCTGAATGTTTTACAGCAGAATTTGTGCTGAGATTTAAAGTTTTACTAATATTACAGCTCTGCTACTCACCAGAACTGTCACTCAAGGAGGATAGCCGGTCCTGTCAGAAACCAGGTAGTGAGGACTGTAGGAAGACTGCGTAGCTCTGAGCTGCCTAAAGGACAAGTTAACAATACCCCTTTAAACTCCCAGTTAGGCCTGGGAACACCCTCACATACAAACTTTAAGGTGTGGTTTTACTACCTTTTTGTGGTCTATTTACTCAACATTGTACATGCAAAAATTATTACTGTTGGCGAGTATGTTATCGTCACCTTTCTTACAAAAGTAAATTGGTGTAGAAAATCCTTGGATCCTTTATGGCCCAATCGTTGACTGGTAAAAATGCTCTTTGAGTAAATAAACTTTTAATTTTGCAGGTTAAGTATAAAGAAGATATTGGACCTGCGACAGCGATACCTGACCTGCCGGAGATCAAGAGGGTTAAGGAGATCCAGAAAAACATTAGCCATGTAAAGGAAACAATCAGCAACTTTAAGTTTTTATAGTGCATGTTCTACAGACTCTTTTGACAAGGATTTTTCAGCTACAAAAATCCACTTATAAAATAGGTTGTAAATAACTTGTGGTTTTGTATTTGCATGTGTTTTATTACATTGTTTTGCTACTTTTTCCAATAGTTTTTTATGTGTTTTTAATTATAAATTGGGGTGTAGCAATATGGTGTGGCTTCCGTTGCAAAAAGTAATTAAAAAAATGCAACACAAAGTGAATAATGCGTGTGTAAACATAGCGTAAGGCCCCCTTCACACCACGATTTTTTGGGAATTGTGGCTACCCGTTGTAAAACGGATAGCCATGATCCGATTTGGCTCCCATGTATCCCTATGGGCACGGATGGGCACGAATTGGTGCCTAATGGACATCTGTGTCTGCAGGGATGCGATTGTGTCCGCTGTTTTTACGTCCCCCAAATTGGAGACTGCTCCGATTCTGGGCACAGAGGACAGAATCAGACAGCATTGGATCCGATTCAAATAATATGGGACCTTTGGAGCTCGGATCCGGGAAAAAACGGGATCATGTCCCGGATCCAACTTAGTGTACTGAGCATACCCAGTACACTAAAACTGCTCTGCTCAGTGTAATTTCACTTTAGCAGTGTATCTACATACACTATCTACATACACTGCTAAAATGAAATTAAATAAAGCAATGTATTAAAAAAATAAATACTTACCTCTCTGCCGGCTGTATGGGACCCAAGAAGACGTCCGGATGCTGCCAGGACCTGGACTTAAAATTTGATTGGCCAGTAGCGATCAGGTGGTATGTCACGTCACATATCACATGATCGCTACCAGCCAAGCACATTTTAAGGTCCTGACAGTGGTGATCGGATGTCTTCTTGCGGCCCGGACAGCCAGTGGAAAGGTAAGTATTAATTTATTTTTTATTTTTAATACTTGTTTTGTCTTTTATTTTGCTTTCCCAGTGCATGTAGATACACTCGGAAAGCAAAACTTCAGCCCTGACATATCACACAGGGGGAGGAACACAGGATCCTTCCTCCCCCAGTGTGACATCACAGCCCCGCACCACTGGGTTCCTCCCAGCTCTTTCTGTGTCCGGATCCATCAAAACCACGTATCCGGACACAGAAATGGTATCTGTAGTTCACTTCCGGGCCTGTCCATTCCTGTCCGTGGGGTCCTGCAAAAACCAGGATCCCCACAGACAGGAAAAAATCATGGTGTGAAGAGAACCTTAGGGTAAGACTACACGGATGACTGGCTACATTCGTCTGAAATTCTCCCAACCAATTGTGGCCAATGGCAGTAAGTTTGAGAGGCAAAGTGATGTGGTGATTGGTCCCTTCAAATGGAAGGCGTTTCAGATGCATGCAGCCAGCACTCCACAAGTTCTTTTTTGACTGTTGGTAACGAAATACTTTAACCTAATTACTGAACTTCCAATTAACAGGTTCACTATAAGGAGCCATCGTTCAAAGCAACCTCGGTCAGTGTAACTCCAGAGATGGAACTCGCTAAGAAGAACCAAGAACATTTCAGCACGGCAAGAGTCTTCTCAGAGATTTTCACCTTATTTCCTTTTACGAATAAGGATTTCTTAATCTTGAAAGTCATGAGAAATGTTTTAGAGGGGGGAAAAAGGTTACAGGAGTTGTATAAGGTTAGAAATAAGTGGCTGCTTTCTTCTAGCAAGTGTGAGGATCCTGTCCGCAGGATCCAACTCAGCAACCTATGGAGAAGACAGGCTCTGTTTTGGAAATTAAGCAGCTGTGTTAGGGTCCTTTCGCATCAGCGTTTTTCACTGAATGCAGCAGATCTGGCAGATTTACCGCATCTGCCGCCTAATGACCGGCTGGTGGTACACCTGCAGCAAGCCCCCCATTCATTGTCTATGGGGCTCGCGCGGCACTTTCGGCAGCGCAAAAAAAATGCAGCTAGCCTCAGTTTTTTGCCTGCATTTGCCAGATCGTGGCAAAACCGCACTATCCGCACCTGCCGCAAACCCCATAGAGAATGAATGGGGGCTTTCCGCAGGTGTACCGCAAGTTGGCCATTAGGTGGCAGATCCGGCAGATGCGGTAAATCTGCCGGATCTGTGGCATTCAGCGAAAAACACAGAAGTGAAAGTACCCTTATTCTCTTTTCCTTTTCTTCAGATCCTTGACTTATTGACATTGTGTTTTGTAAGAATTTGAGATCCATTTCCCAATCTGTCCTTGTGGCTGGCTAAGGTAGTTCAGTTTTGATCTTGGGTCTTTGCTGACTTTGATTGCCCGACTTTATAAGGGTGAAATTGAAGGGAATCTGTCAGCAGGATTTTGCTCTGTAAATTGAGAACAGCATGCTGTAAGAGTTCAAAAACAGAAATCAACTGTGCTTCTCTTATCAATGTGTGACCTATTGTTTACGGAAATTAAAGGGTTTATTACACTTTGATTAGCAATTGAGCACTAGAAACTCATGCAAAGCACAGTCTGACATGCCCCCTGCTGTGATTGACAATACCCTGTCAATACACAATCTCTATTTAGAGCCTGGTGTGGGTATGGGCAGCTCTCCCAGCTCAGCTACATGTGATTTGGTGAGAACGACTGCACCCATGAATCTATGGGATACATTGTTGGATTTAGAATCTCCTTGCCTACATTATGTTGCTGTCAGATGGGGTAGCAAAAACCTGTTGACAGATTCCCTTTAGTAAGATTAATCATGATAATCCTCAAAATCATCAGGAAGAGAATCACACATTTCACTAGG
Source organism: Allobates femoralis (assembly GCA_033576535.1). NCBI lineage: Eukaryota > Metazoa > Chordata > Amphibia > Anura > Aromobatidae > Allobates > Allobates femoralis. Next base: position 537,634,556 of record JARQOC010000005.1, read on the forward strand.
ATCCATTTAATGATCTTTGTAGCCGTTAATATGTTCAGTATCACTAGTGGCAATACCAGTTCGTCCATGGTCGTATATCTACATTGTATATTCCTATAGATGTTTTCAATATTTATTCCTACATTATTTCTAAAAAGTTTCTGTATTTTCAGGTCCATTACAAAGAAAAGATTGGTAAAGTAACGTCTGTTAGCCTTACTCCAGAGATGGAGAGGGTTAAAAAGAACCAAGAAAACATTAGTTCGGCAAGTGTCATTGATCAACGTGTAGATGGGGATGGGACCAGGTGGTTGGGTGGCAACTTGCAATTGAAATGAGCTCTGAATAGGTGTGAATTATGAAGTGTTGGTAAAGCTGGGAATTTAGCTTTTGGACACTTGAGACACTGTTGTTAGATGGCAAAGGCTGAGAGGTAGGCTACAGGAAAGAATGGAGGTTTTCTTTATACTCATTGGTAGGCAATCTTAAAATGAATCTTGTATTAATTTGCATAGAAGTCTACAATGCTAACACATCCGCGTTAGAAGTGAATAAATGAATTTTCGGGGCACATTCGGCCATTTGGGCAGATTTACTAATCTGTCTAACATGTTAGACAGTGCAGACTTAAACTAGGCAGTCTGAAAATGTACAAACATTCGAACATTCTCACTGTCACTCAATTCTGGATATAAGCTTGGTGTGTTGTTAGAAACTTTTCCTTAACTTTACAGCCCCACTTTGTTGGCTTTCCAGGGTTCTTTTTTTTGTATTTTACATCTTGCCACAACTTGGCGCATGATTTTGCATATTAAGTCACACTCTTTTCGTGGAAAACCACTCCCGGATTTAAATGAGCTGCAAGAAGTGTTATGTGTGATCATGTGCCGAATCGTACCAAGTTTTGGCAACTTTTTCTAGGGATCATTTTGCAAATACATTGGGTGCTTTATATTTGTATCAAGCAGTTGGACGCTCAGATGGGCACAACTCGTGTATTGAGTATCATGGAAATCAACGATAAACTCAAGCATTTTTGCAATAACTCTTCTGGAAAAATGCTCGAGCTCCTCATGCATTTCCTTTGTGTTTGGGTTCTCGAGCTGTGCTCATTCGCACATCCTACTTCTTCTGAGCACTGAGCATGGTAGTGTTCACTCATTGCTAGTCATACGTTTTATCTCAAAGTAACACATATGGGACAAAGGGTGCACACATGCTATGTACACACTCTGCATACACTGTGTGCAGAATTATTAGGCAAGTTGTATTGTAGAGGATTATTTTTATTATTGATCAGCAACTATGTTCTCAATCAACCCAAAAGACTCATAAATATCAAAGCTTAATATTTTTGGAAGTTGGAGTGTTTTTTTTTCTAGATTTGGCTCTTAGGAGGATATCTGTGTGTGCAGGTAACTATTACTGTAAAGAATTATTAGGCAACTTAATAAAAGCCAAATATATTCCCATCTCACTTGTTTATTTTCACCAGGTAAACTAATATAATTGCACAAAATTAAAAAAAAAACATTTCTGATATGCAAAAACAAAACCCAAAAAAATTAGTGACCAATATCGCCCCCTTTCTTTATGATGACAATCAGCAGCCTCCATCCATAGATTCTGTCAGTTGCTTGGTCTGTTTACTATCAACATTGCGTGCAGCAGCCACCACAGCCTCCCAGACACTGTTCCCAGAGGTGTACTGTTTTCCCTCCCTGTAGATCTCACATTTTAGGAGGGACCACAGGTTCTCTATGGGGTTCAGATCAGGCGAACAAGGGGGCCATGTCATTCGTTTTTCTTCTTTTAGACCTTTACTGGCCAGCCACGCTGTGGAGTAGTTGGATGCATGTGATGGAGCATTGTCCTGCATGAAAATCATGTTTTTCTTGAAGCATACCGACTTCTTCCTGTACCACTGCTTGAAGAAGTTGTCTTCCAGAAACTGGCAGTAGGTCCGGAAGTTCAGCTTCACTGTATCCTCAACCTGAAAAGGTCCCACAAGTTCATGTTTGATGATACCAGCCCATACCAGTATCCCACCTCCACCTTGCTGGTGTCTGAGTCGGAGTGGAGCTCTCTGCCCTTTACTGATCCAGCCTCTGGCCCATCCATCTGGCCCATCAAGAGTCACTCTCATTTCATTGGTCCATAAAACCTTTGAAACATCAGTCTTAAGATATTTCTTGGCCCAGTCTTGACGTTTTATTCTATGTTTCTTGTTCAAAGGTGGTCGTTTTTCAACCTTCCTTACCTTGGCCATGTCCCTGAGTATGGCACACATTGTTCTTTTTGATACTCCAGTGACATTGCATCTCTGAAATATGTCAAAACTGGTGGCAAATGGCATCTTGGCAGCTTCACACTTGATTTTCCTCAATTCATGGGCAGTTATTTTGCGCCTTTTTTGCCCAACACGCTTCTTGCGATCCCGTTGGCTATTTGCCATAAAACGCTTGATTGTTCAGTGATCACGCTTCAAAAGTTTGGCAATTTCAAGACTGCTGCATCCCTCTGCAAGACATCTCACAATTTTCTACTTTTCAGAGCCCGTCAAATCTCTCTTCTGACTCATTTTGCCAAAGGAAAGGAAGTTGCCTAATAATTAAGCACACCTTATATAGGGTGTTGATGTCATTACACCACACCCCTCCTCATTACAGAGATGCACATCACCTGATTTTCTTAATTGGTAGTTGGCTTTCAACCTATACAGCTTGGAGTAGGACAACATGTATAAAAAGTATCATATGATCAAAATACTCATTTGCCTAATAATTCTGCACACAGTGTATATGCTTCACACATGCAGTATACACACTGCAGAGCAGGCTGTCAGTCAAGGTGCAAGAGGTGTGATCACAACACTACCACTTTGTAGTCAGTAGTGACTCCCTGTACTGCCCCATTGACTGGAAGCAGGCAGCTACAGGGACAATACAACTTAATTTTCTCCCTGTAGCTGCTGCTCCAGTAAGCTTATCACAACTTTTAATACTATTTATCTGTAGATCACCTCCACTATGTCTGTACATAAATCACATTATTTGGAAGTGACATTTTTCCTTTAATTTTTTCCTATTAGACAAAACTAAAAAGATGGTTGATTGGCATGCAGCCATGTCTACGAGATTGATTTCCTGCCTTGTGTTTCTGTTGCTTTTTTCCCTTTCTTCCTTATATTATTTTGTTTTCCTTCAGGTAAAATACAGCAATGACTTACAGCAGATGAAGGGCCGACCTAGTGTAATAGTAGATACTCCAGAGCTGAGGCATGCCAAAGAGTCACAAAACCGTGTATCAATGGTAGGAGGATTCCAGGTTTACCGAACACAACTGCACTTTGCTTTGCTGTGTAGCCACCAGTAAATCCCATGGATGCAAAGTCCAGTGTATCCATATAAAATGAAGGTCTTGTGTATAATATCAGAACATAATAAAATTATTCTATTAACTTGGTTTTGTGGCTTTTTTTAAATTAACCTGCATGAAACTGAACCTGACACAATGTGAGAGCAATGTATGCCATGGGATCGCGTGCACGGATGAATGCTTTGGATATTGTCACGTGTGAATATTTGCTGATATTATGAGATAATTTAACCACATTGCATGCAATGTATGCTTATAAAATAGTGCGCTGTATATTGCTAATCTGGTCTAACTGGACTGATTATTTATAATATAATATCACCACCTTACGGCCTATATCTCCAGGAAACATCATAACTTGATTTGTCTTTTTATGTAAATTGCAAAAAACCCATTCCATCTCTTCATTTTCTTAGTTGTATCTGTTATCCGCCTCTTCTTTTTCTTAAATTGACCACCATTACAGCTCCTTCAGGGGATAAATACAGTTATTCCTGAACTTAGTCTCTACAAGACCACAAGCTGAGAAGATGTGTGTGCTTTTTACAGGTGTTTTCCTTCTGTTGGGAGTTGTCATGCTTCCCGGTCTGTGGGTGGAGGTGAGGGGATCTTAGCCTAGGGCTGATCAGGAGCATAGGGCAAGGGTGGCGATCCTCACGTCCTCACCATCAGAGGTAATTCCGGGAACAGGGTGAGTTAGGGAATCCCAGTCTAAAGGTCAGACTAGCTCCCTGTTTGACTTTTGCCAATCTTACCTTACTGCTTCCTAATCCCCCTTCACGATTATACCACCCAGCATGACACACACAATACAACCATTCAGTACTACATCAACACTGCCATATATTACATTTATATTCAGCCCACACCATATCTAGATAATGCTACCATATAATTTTCACATAAAACTGCTGTGTAGTTCCCATTTAATATCTCCATTCAATGTCCAAATAAAACCTGGTGTTCTCCAGGTTTTTGGACATTGGACAAGGTTAAAGAAGCACATCCATCAGAGTTTACATCCTCTTAATATATTGCAATCATTATGTTATATTGCAATGTGTACTTACAATTGCTCAGTTTACCTTCCCACCCAGTTAATTCTTCTCTTTTCCCTGAAGAATCATGAAGCCTTTTGTTCCTACATGAGTCCATCCCTCTCTTCAACTCCTGGCCAGCTGCTCCCTCCTCCCACAGGGATTTTCCCATGATGGCTTGAGCAAAAAAAAAAAGAGACTTCCTGTTTCTACATAGAGTTTAGAAGGATTCATCTAGTCTGGTTTTAATCTTGTGATGTCAGGGATCCAATGAAAAACAGAAAAATTAACTGGGTAGAAGGGCAAAATGAGAATTTGTAACAATGCAGTGCTATATATTATGATTGCAATATATTAAGAAGAGAAACACTTTGTTTTTAACCTGGATTGGTCAGTGGGGTCTAGGGTATGTGCACAGGATATCTTTTTCAGGTGAGTATGTCACGTAACCATCTAAACAAGCTCTATATAAATGCTAAAGAGGATGAACATACACATTTATATTAAAAAATTACTTGCTGTTCATACGTTCAGTCACTTGAGGGTCTTTTAATCAATTCAGGGCTCAAAAGATGCAAAGTGGTTAAAAGTATGACTTGACCATTTTTTAGGCAGCCTCCACTCCAAAGACACTCACTAGTTTAGACATACAATTAAAAAGTACAAAAAGCTCATTCTTAATATTGATCCTCTCAAAATAGTGGGGATAACACCTGGTGACTGATGTGATAAGCCAGGATATGCTACCTTATGCAGCAATTTTATGTATATGAAGTAATGCTACTTTACTATGCGGGTCTGACATATAAGGAACAGGAGATAATGGATACCAATATCTGTTGGAGCTGTAATAGCTGCCATATTGATTATTGCCCATTTTCCCCGGAAACAGATACAACTTAGACATAGCTTATTAGATTTCATTTTTACAAACTTGACAAAACAACTAATCAAATAATTTTTGATTTTTACAAACTTTTTTTCAAGGTTTAGAGAGTCTAGATGACACATCCTATGAAGTCTTGATGTTACTTGTGGCCATTAATTTCTATTTTTACAACTTTGACATTTAGATAAAATACCATGAAGACTTTGAGAAGACGAAAGGCAGAGGCTTCACCCCAGTAACAGATGATCCAGTGACAGAGAGAGTCCGGAAAAACTCACAGATCGTCAGTGATGCTGCTTACAAGGGTGTCCACCCCCACGTAGTGGAGATGGACCGGCGACCGGGAATCGTTGTAGGTGGGTCTTGTGAAAAACTTGTCAATAGTATTTTCATTATTGACTTAAATATCCAGTGGAACAAAAAAAGAGCCAAAAAATATTTTTTAGTTTTTGGAGGGAAATAAATAATGCTGCTGCAATAGTGTCCTCTAATATACCGGTACACACATTTTATTATTGTGGTTATCAGTGTGACAAAAAAGGAATATTATTACTGATGGATTCTCAAAGGTTTATTTCACTAAAAAATCAAATTATCCCATATACCCAGAATACTGGGACCTTCAGTAATGCTGAGACCATGGGTCTGGAACCCTGAGAACTGCAGCCCTATCTGGAGATGTGTAGTCTATCAGTGGCCACCCAGTGGTTGGGATGTGAATTGCAGACTTTTGTCGGTTTACCTAAAATATTGTGATAATGTATTGAACTTATCTCATTAGAAATTTGAGGAAGGGTACTGTCACGCGTTTAGATGGCGCTGACATTGTTGGATGCTGCTGTGTGTTTGGTTTGTCTTTAAGAGCTGCATGGTGAATGGTTATGAAGGTCCTTGCCTCCTGTGTTGTGCTCCAGAACTGCAGTCACTATTATGTTCAATTGCTGGTTCAGGAGTTAATGTATGACTCACCTGGAATCCCCTCCCCCTGGCTTTAAATAGCCTTCCCTCTCCTCTGTCAGGTGCTGCTGATAGCTATGTGCTCTAGGTCTTGGTGCTGTGCTGATGCTTAGCTGCTGGGCTAAAGTCTTTCCTTGGGAAAAGCCGTGATTCCTGACCCGTGGGTGGAGGTAGGGGCCCTCAGCCTAGGGCTAATCAGGAGTTTTAGGGTACAGGGTGGCGGCTCGGAACTCCTCAACATCAGAGGTACCTCCGAGATCAGAGCGAGCCAGGGACCCCAGCATCAGGGTCAGATTAGGCTCTCCTGACCCCCTTGTGCCCAATTCACCTACCTGTTACCTGATTCCCTTACCTCCCAAGCGTGACAGGTACAAGTGGACAGAACTATAAGTTCCAAAGGTTGTAATTTTGCCTGGCTTTTCCTTGCTGTAGCTCAATATGTTTTCTTTCCTGCCATTTCTTACTTGTTTTATTATTTGTGCTCACCTTGACCTTATTTTTCTTTATTCTGTTTCATCTCATGCTTTTTTTTCCCTACAAAGACCTTAAGGTTTGGCGCACTGACCCAGGCTCTATTTTCGACATTGACCCACTGGAGGACAATATTCAGTCTCGGAGCCTTCGTATGTTAACTGGTACAGAAGCCTGAGTTATTCTTTAGATATTTAGTGGCTATCAAATACTACAAAGGGTGATCAATTAATTTCAATGTTTAACAAAAATGTACATCTGATATTAGCCTGTGTAGATTTCATTTCCAGACTTTGGAGCCCTAGATGCACCAAATCTAATAAAAAGATTGCCTTTTACTAATTTAGGACAAACCACTTCCAATAGTGTGCAAACAACTCTGGTATATATGCCCTATTGTGTTTAGGTTTGATCATCAACAATAAAAAGAAAGACAGCAAAGGTACAGAGGGAGGAGGGGAGAGGAGGTCAACCAAAATAATATAAGAGGTGGAGAGATTTTGGCACTCTGCTATCACTACAAGGGTACACTGAAAAAAGCTTCAAATAGGATCATCACTTTTAAGTAACACTCCAGGCAAATATTACACATTTTACACAAATTCTAAGCGTCATTGTTCCCATACATATGAAAGAACTGATGACCGGAAGTCCATTGGGTCAATGTGGAGAGGAAAGAAAGCGTCTAACTAATCATCTCTAAATACAAAATATCGAGATTAATTTTAAACTGCCCAATCCTCATCTCAACTGCAATAAACTGTTGGCAGAAAGTTGGGAAACTCCCATATGTATCAGCTGATTAGCTGATCTGCCAAAATCGGTGGGGTTAGTTGACTTTACCTTGTATGGGACCTTTAGGAGTAGTGCACAGTACACAAATACTCTCCCTGAATCCCTATGTCATGCATTGCCCCCTCTGGTGGCTTTAGGAATAGCACAGTATATCATACATCTCTGCCGCAGTCTACATTCTACATTTTCACTTTATGTCTTACTGTATGCATCTTTTTTCTGTTTTCTCTTTTTCCTTGTTGGTTACTGTAGTATTCCTCTATTTGTAGACAGAGCTAGCCTAGGTAACAGGCAGTCTTGCCCCCCTACGGGTGCGGCCAAAGCGAGTCAGGCTGATGATAGGTCAGAAGTGTCAGAGATGAAATCTAGTATCTCTTACTACAGTGAGGGAATGAAGGCGTCTGAGGAAGGAGGTAACAAACAGAAATACAGTGTTACTTAAAGCAGTCATCCCATCTTTACTCTGTTTAATAGCATGCGTTCTAAACCTCCTTATCCTTTGATGTCGGTGCTGGCTCACGCTATCAAGGAAATAGAATGCGAGATGCAGCGCATCAACATCCTATAGTCATTTTTAAAGGGAATCCATTAGTGGAATTCATCCCCAAACTATTTGCCAGCGTCGGCAGCAGGACTTGCACAATCAGGCTGTTTTGTATTGACGACATCAACTTTGATCCAGCTTGGCTCCATCGCGGGAGCCACATTACTGCGAAGAAAGAACTGACAAGATACTTCTGTATCAAGACAAGAAAACTTGAAGGAGAGTACAACTAAAGGAATTCAATGTAGTGGTGGAAAATGCACCCCCTAAGCCAGAAGGCACTCTCCTGCAAGATCTATATTCCTACAGAGCATTCATCGATCATGGCTTGAGGTCAAGCTAAAGGTCAGGAAATAATAATAAAACTATTTAGGTTCATATGTAGCTCTTGCAAAGAGAAGTCCTGCAATACCTCTACCTAGCCAGTCCATTTCTCTGTTATCGAGAAATCTGCATTTGAATAAAGTGCATTGAATGCGTGGAAGCACTTTCCAAGCCTCTGTCACTCTGGCTTTACCCGAATAGTGGTGCCTTCTGTTTAACTGACACTCTACACTGCTTGACGTCAAGCAAAGGAGCTGCCAGTCAAGCAGGAAGAGGCGGCACTGGGTGGGAAATAGAGCTGGAGTGACAGAGGATTTGGAAGTGCTTCATCATAACAAAACCACTTTTATCCTCATTTGCAAATCAATACAAATGCTGATCTGTTGGTAATGGAGGAATAAACAGGGTAGCTAAAGGTATGGCTGAATGTACCTTTATAAGAGCTACATGTGCACTGCTTATCAGTAGTTTGCGAGATGAAATCCTGCTGACAGCTTCCCTATAAAAATGACACACTTTTTTTTAAAAAACATTTTTTTTAAATGATTGTCCAAATGCATATATAATGAAAAATGAATCCACCTCTTTGAAATAGTTTTGTGTTCACAGTTTCCATTTGGACCAGTGATAACAAGCCTGATCTGATCATGCATTCATCAGTTGCTTTTCCACCTGGCCATGGTTCTTTCTGTCCTGCAGGCAGCAAAACAAAAGATAGATGGAAAAAGATTATTACATAACTGCTGAATCTGACTACACAGGGTTTGTTTGTAGTCTGTAACCATGGAAACACAGAACGTCTTCATTTAAAAAAAATTGGGGCTTCCTGAAACATTTTTCTTAGAAGTCTGCATCAAATAGATTCTCTGTTGTTCTGCCTGGAAATGTATACATAATATACATGAGGGGGTACTAAAATACTTGTTGCTAAATCAGTGGTGAACATGGGATGGCTGCTTAAATATCACTGGAACTGGATTGCTGTGGAAGGCTTCACTCATAACATACAGACTTGTGTGTAATTGTCTAATATCTATAGATAATAATAAGAATATTTTTTTTTTTTTTTTTTTTTTTTTTTTTTAAACCATTGATTTTTATTGATTTCAAATAGTCAGTAAACAAAGTTCAGAACAAATAGTCTAAACAGACTGCAAATTAACTACAGAAAGAGAGTGAAAGAGATAGGATAAAAGAGGGGGGGAAGGGAAAAGAATAATCAGCTCAGCATCCATCATTATACCAGGTGATGCAGCTATGTATAGAATCAGACGATAACTGTACTATATTGTGAGGATATCCAGGGGTCCCACCACGTCAGGACCTTCAGTCTTCGAGACCGAGTTTGGGAGAGCAGCACTTCATGAGAACAATGCTGGTTCAATCTATTAACCACTTCTGACAAGGTGGGTAGGGCAGATGACTTCCAATGACTTGCGATCGTAATGCGGGCCGCAATAAGGGCATTCGAGATTATAGGGCGAAGGAAAGTCGGAAAAGTATCAAGATCTAAACCCAGCAGTGCTAATTGGGCATTGAAAACTAGGGGCAGACCAATCAGGGAAGTTAGTAAAGTTTCGACTTCTTGCCAAAATACGCGCAGCTTTGGACAGTCCCACCAAATGTGAGAATCTGAGCCTAAGGCTGAGCATCCCCTCCAACAGTCAGATGAAGAGGATAATCTAGGAGATTTAAATTTAGTCAACCTTGCAGGGGTGAGGTACCAACCCAGCGAAACCTTTTTGGCCTGTTCTAAATGGTTTACACATGCCGAATAGCGGGCGGTATGTCCTGAGGCTGCTTGCCACTGTTCCAAGGAGGCTTCAAAATTGAGTCTAGACTCCCATTTCACCATATAAGGTAGTTTAGTTGTGGACCGTAAATCTAGAAGAGCCTTGTATATAGTGGACACTCCCTGGGCTGATGTTCCTTGCTGTTTAAAAAGGGACTGAAGGGAGAGATTTATTGTAGAAAGGTCACAGACAGGGATAGGGTTCAAATGCAAGAAGTGCCTAAGTCGGAAGTGGGTAAAGAAAGCCGCAGGGGGGAGTGAAAGTTTGGTTGACAAGGCATCGAACGATAGCAGCCGTCCCTGACTCATGAGTTCTCCCAGAAGGACAACACCTCGTTGCTTCCACGCTTGCAGGGAGAAGTCGCCCATCCGCGCCTCCACCGCTCTCAACGTAACATATTTATAAAGGAAGGGCAGGTGTGTCCTGGCCAAAAGCGCCCAAACCTTAAGTACCGTCAACATTGATCGCAACAGCCCAGGCGAGGGCGAGCTAGAGAGAAGATACATTTCTAGCAGAAGCCGAACAGAGTGTCGAGGGGAGAGCCAGGACTCAATCTGTAACCAGTGAGATGGGCGGGAACCAGCCCACCACATCTTAGCTATATCCAGTGTCACAGCTGCGTAATATGCAGCTACGTCTGGTACTCCCAAGCCACCCCGTGCATATGGAAGTGTCATGGTAGAGAGTGCCACCCTATGGGGTTTCCCACTCCAGATAAAAACACCCAGAGCGGTTTGGAATAGGTTAATATATTTGCGGGGGAACGGCAGGGGAACGCAGCCCAAAAGATAGAGAATTTTTGGAAGGATCATCATCTTGGTCAGATGAATCCTGGCTATCCACGAGAGTTGGTGGGTGGAGTATTGCACAAGAGTCGTTCTAATAGAGGATAGGAGAGAGTCACAATTAACTTGCACTATGCGAGATAAGCTTGTGATCTGAATGCCCAGGTAGCGGAACCCTCTGTGCGCCCAGGTAAATTGAAAAAGGGAGCGGAGAGAACTTTGGACAGGTACAGGAATGTTTACTGGAAAAATAGATGATTTGGACAAATTTAATTTATAGAACGAGGCTTTGGAAAAATCCTCTAGCAGCGCAACTATCGCGGGAATGGAGGTCGAGGGCATAGTGCATGTGAAAAGAACATCATCCGCATAGAGTGATATTCGATGTTCTATCGGGCCTATCTGCACTCCTGAAATGCAGGGGTGGGTGCGGACAATGGCGGCCAGGGGTTCCATCACTAATGCAAAGATCAGAGGGGAGAGGGGGCAACCCTGGCGGGTTCCGTTAGTGATCCGGAAGGGGGTGGAGGAAAAGCCTCCAGCCTCCACAGTCGCGCTAGGCGCTGAGTAGAGAGCCAAAATTGCCGATCTAATGTTGCCCGTAAAAGCAAACTTGTCCAAAACCCCCGCCAGGTACCCCCAGTGCACTCTGTCAAACGCTTTCTCTGCATCTAGTGACAAGAGCGCACCAGGGGTCCCCCTCCCCTCCAAAACATCCAGGATGTCAACAACCCGTCTGGTGGCGTCCCTCGCCTGCCTTTGTGGAATGAAAGCTTTCTTGGACACCGAGTTCGAAAAAAATTGGTGAGGATAGAAACGTGAAACCAAGCGATGGTTGTCTCTCCCCAGCAGGTGCGTCTCCTGTAGCAGCACAATCTCTGGCTGCGATTTTCTCAAATAATTGCGGAGGAGCGCACGCCTCTGGGGAGAGTTCAAGCCGTTTACATTAAACGAAACCACTACTATCGGCATAATGCAGTAGAAATAACGTTAGTACGCACATAATGCATCGTAGAAACCGTAGGTTTGGAGGAGTGAGCTGAAAGAAAAAGGGAGGGGTAGGGAAAAGAACAAGTAGTAAAACAAATAATAAAGAGAAAGGCATCAACAGATGTGCGGTCTCACACCAATTAAGGGACCGCACCGCTGATGCCGCTCCAGCTGGGGCAGGAACGAAACCAGCTAGAGCAGCCATTACAACAGAGCAATGGCAAGTATAATGGCAAAGAAAAAGAAAAAATTAAAACAAAAAAAAAAAAAAAAAAAAAAAAAAAAGGAACAGTCAGGATTCAACAGTTCTCAGAGCGGCAAAAATCCACTCAATGGGGAAATCCCTCAGGGTTCCCTTAAAAGAAAAAAACAAAGGGAAACGGTTCAGTACCAAGTCCAGGACTTCAGTTCCCGGGGGTTTAATATAGCACAACGTTACCGGCGGTGGGCAAGGTGCCGTGTAGTCAAGCCACTTCCCATTCTACTTCCAACCTCTTCTGATTAAGTCGCGGTTCACGACAGTCAGAGTCTGAATGCGCGTGAGCTTGCAATGTCGTTGACGATGGCTTTGTCTGGGAAGGTGGAAGAAGGTCCCATTGCTTAAGTAACTTCGCCGCCTGCATAGGGGTCAGGCACACATGTGCGACGTCGTTGCGTCGGATGATCAGGCGTGTGGGGCGTCCCCATCTGTATGGGATCTCATGTTGCAGAAGGACGGAGGTGTAGGGCTTAAAAGCCCTACGCAGGGCCAGAGTGCCTGGGGATAGATCGGGGTAAACCTCCAGACCTGCGAATCGATCAGAGAGCGTAGGAGAGCGACGCAAGGCTGCCAGAAAATCTTCCTTAGTTTCCGCAAAATGAATACGGCCAAGTACATCTCTCGGGAGCTCTGCTCTTATCCCAAGTGGTTTCGGGATTCTATGGATCCTATCTATGATCAGATCTCTTGGAGTCAGGGCAGGGAGGACCTCGGCCATGAAGTCACGCAGCAGGGCCCTAAGGTCCTGTGGGGACACCGACTCCGGGACTCCCCTCAGGCGCACATTGTTACGCCTGCTACGATCCTCTAAGTCTAGCTGCTTCACCCCAAAAGAATCAAGCTTGCGTTGTAGTTGCTCGTTCTCATCCAGGAGCGCGTTGTGAGAAGCTACCAGCTCCGTCATCTTCCGCTCTAAGTGATCAGTGCGTCCTCCCAGCTCCGCCACCTCTCCTTTCAGTTCAGCCACCACTGACCTTATATCTCCTTGTATTGAGGCCCTGAGTTCACCAAAGAGCCCCTTCATCTGGGCGTGAGTTACCGGGTCATCCTCTCTTGGAGCAGCCGAGGAGTCCTCCCTAGTGGATGTCTCCCTGCGTGCTGCCCGGGCAGCATGAGGAGAGGGAGGCGCCATGTCTGTAAGCAGCTCCTGGGTCCCGCGGCCTGGGGGGAAATAGTCCGACACCCTCTTCGGTAAGAGGGCCTGGCCCGGTTTTGACTTGCCCATCTTGTGCGCGGGTACCGCGGCTCTTAATACTAGCGATTCCGCCGGGGACAAATGCTGACAAGCCGCTTCAATTCCCCGGGAACCGGGAGCTCCTGTATTACGCGGCTGGCTTCATGCATGACCTAGCCACGCCCCAATAATAAGAATATTACAAAGTAATCAAGGAAATAATAGGTCATGGTCATAAAATATTCTTCACCTCTTACATTAGGGAATTTATTACTCCTTAAAGGGGTTGTCCATTAAAGTCTGTCTTGTCTGACTGGTACGGAATGTGAAGGCTGCAGCTGATCAGTGGCCTCTGATTGGTATCAGTGGTTGTGTCATGTTCTCCACTAAAATAGGAAGGGATGAGGCAGATGGAGACTTTGAACATTGGCAGTGGAGCAACGGGGGGGCTAATAGGTGAGTATCTGTTCTTTTTTAGTTTAATTTTAAAAATGTACTGGTTAAACCCTTTAAAAAAATACAGGTTCATTATGTAGATAATTAGATATTTAGGTAGTAAGATAAGAAAACAATGAAAATTGTCTAAGTCAGTTATTAGCTGTCAGTGTCGTGAGTCAGATGTCAGAGTCATTTGTCAGTCAGATGTCAAAGTCACTTGTCAGAGTCAAATGTCATTTGTCAGACAGTGTGATTCTGATGTTTGACTTTGATATAAGATCATGTCCTAAAATGAACACTGCAGGACAGAAATATAACCAGGACCCTATCACTATTTTACTGATAAAGTGCAAAAATAGTTAATAATAGAAGCTCATAGCTCTATTTTTATAAGATGTTTTGGTGAATTTTAAAGGCAAATGTTTGTTTTAATTGTGTGGATTTGACCTTGATTTGCTATACTAACAGTTATCTAATGTGTAAATGACTATGTTGTGTGGTTATCCTAAATTGAATATTATGTGTATATATATATGTCAGTGATGCCATCCATTTTTGCATAGATTTGATGAACAATGAAAAAATGTTTTTCAAGTTTAATATAAGTTGGTGAGTGTTTCGGTGATTAGTCTGGTCTTGGCAAGTTATCATCTATCCCATCTAAATTGGTGTACCTCCCAATAATAGGAGCCTCACCAAATTGCCAGAGTTTGTGTTCTCCCTTAATTGTAAGGCCACAGCCCAAAAGAATGCAGTGCACTCCTTCTACTCTTTCCAGTAGAGCGGAACCTGTTATAGCTGCAAAGGGGCCGACTCCACATGAATGTCTATAGATTTTCAATGGGAGGTCAGAAAACTCCCATAAGTGTAATGTGGAGGTGGGGGGCACATACTTTTGTACACATAATGTATATTGTGACCTAGGATGAGTACAAAAGAAGTACAGTTTCATATCATTTTATTTACATTTGTTTTATTTTACATTTATGGCCTAGTTAAGAGAACCTGTTGGCAGGTTAAAAATTGTTACTTCTTTCTCCGACTATATTTCCGCAATTTACATGAGTATTTTGTTGTTACTTTTTTTAATCATATCCATCATACGGTTCCAGAGATGTGGGGCTTTATATTTGCTGCAAATTTTTATGGTCTTTGCATGGTGGCATGGTTTACAGGATCCTCAGAGGCGTGTCTCTACCCTGTGAGCCACACCCCTTTGTTAAGACCAGGAGTAAAATAGGAGCAAAAAATGGGAACTTTTAATGTGTTGACAGGTCCTCTTTAATCAATGCAAAATCACGTATAAAATATGTATTAAACCTTTCTGGAGCAAAAAAGGATATATAATAAAAAAGCATTGATCAAGTCTGTAAGAGGAATATTTCAGGGCGAAATTTATCTGAGAAACTTGGGTAAAGGGCCCATTACACCCTACGATATCATTAACGATATCGTTGGTGCGTCATGGCTTTTGGGGCGATGCAGCGACGTCGTAACAACGTTGTTGCGTGTGACACGTAGATACGACCAATGATAAGTCGTTAGATCGTTGATCGTAGGTTTATGAACATGTCCATAAATCTGTCTGTTGAACCTACAACATCGTTGTGTGTGATACCTTTACAACGATCTCGTTTACGACTTTGCCTATTCAGAACTGAAGCACATAGGCGACCAAACGACCGCAAGTATCGGTCGCTTGTCGCGGAATCGTTGCTGCGTCGTTCAATATACCTGTACATGTGACACCTCACTAGCGATCAATGAACGACGTTCAAGTGATCCAGGCCAAGTCGGATCGTTGATCGGATCGCTGAAACATTGAAGCGTGTAACGGGCCCTTAAAAGAGATTTTAGGTCTTTGGGTCAAGTGTCCTTTCGTCAGAAGAAAAGCTCAGATGGTAAGTGTTCATTAATGCAGGTTGCATGTATTTTTGAAGCACAGAGGATTTTTTTATACACTTAAAAATTTGGAAATAATTATAATTACTAATGTGTTTTCTGAATGCAGCTCCTGTTCATCCAGGTGCCTACCATCCTTCTCAATCTCAAGGTTTTGGCTACATGAACCAGTCAAGTATGTCCTCTATGAGGTCAATGCATTCTCCACATGCACATTCACCACATTCACCTTCACCAAGTTTGGTGAGTATTGAGATTCATCAAAGGATAATTTGCAATATACGGTATATACGGTATCTACTATATAATTGTCTAAGACATTTTCGTGTCGGACCAAAAAAACGTGCCGTGGATATGTCACACTGTGACGTCACCACGGCGAAGCATTGGCCGCGTAGCGGCCAATGCGAGGCGTCAGCTGCGCGAGCAATGGCCGCGAGGCCATTGCGAGTCGCTAGCTTTAGTGCGAGCAATGGCCGCGAAGCGGCCATTGCGAGTCGCTGGCCGAAAATAGAACCAGAGGCTCGGCCACAAAGCTAGCGATTTCCCGCTCAGGTAGCGAGTCGCTAGCCTCAGCGGGAAATCGCTAGCTTTGTGGCCGAGCCTCTGGTTCTATTTTCGGCCAGCGAATCGCAATGCCCGCTTCCATAAGGATTACCGCAACCGCGTACCTGCCGCAACTCCCCCTATACTTTCAATGGGGATCTATTGCGACTCGCTGTGTAGCGCGAGCAATGGCCGCGAGGCCATTGCGAGTCGCTACACTTGCGGCGCGGTTGCGGTAATCCCCATAGAAAGTATAGGGGGACTTGCGGCAGGTGCGGCAAGTGAAAATCTATTTGAAAATCTAAAAAAAAAAAAAAAAAATATTCTAGACACCCGATGCATTTGCATCGGGCTCACAGCTAGTATATATATATAAAAATAGTAAACTAATAAAAGTAAACTGAAAATCAAGCAAAAAAACTTTGGCACTTTCAAGTGATATAACCTTAGACATTGTCAGGTATATACAATAAGAGATGGATTTGGAGTTTGGTGCCCAATTATATTATTATATTATTATTATTTATTAATATAGCACCATTAGTTTCATGGTGCTGTACATGAGAAGGGGCTAGTTTTAAAATTATAGATATAGTTTACAGTAAATAAATTAACAATGACAGACTGGTACAGAGGGAAGAGGACCCTGCCTTCTACAGGACAATGGGGAGGAAACAGTAGGTCGGGGGTTGCAGCAGTTCTGAATGTGGTAAGGCGGCAGCTCCAGTGGTGGTGAGGCAGCAGCTCCAGTGGTGGTGAGGCGACAGCTCCAGTGGTGGTGAGGCAGCAGCTCCAGTGGTGGTGAAGTGACAGCTCCGGTGGTGGTGAGGTGGCAGCTCCGGTGGTGGTGAGGTGGCAGCATGGTCATTGCAGGCTGCAAGCTTATCTGAAGAGATGGGTTTTCAGGTTCCATCCAAAGGTTCAGAGTGTGGTGGATAATCTGATGAGTTTGGTTGCAGAATTCCAGAGGATGGGGGATAATCATCAGAAGTCTTGGAGGCAATATGGTGAGGAACAAATAAGTGTGGAGAAGAAGAGGGGGTCTTGGGAGGACCGAATATTATGTGAGAGAAGATATTGGGAGATTAGTTCAGAGATATAAGGAGGGGACAGGTTATGGATGGCTTTGTAGGTCAGTGTTACTAGTTTGAACTGGATTCCTTGGAGAATTGGGAGCCAGTGAAGAGATTTGCATAGGGGTGAAGGGGTGGAGTACCAAGGAGGGAGGTGGATTAGCCAGGCAGCAGAGTTAAGAAGTTGAGTTAAGGTGTTAGTAGGGAGGTCACAGAGGGGAATGTTGCAGTAGTCAAGGTAGGAGATGATGAGGGCATGTACAAGCATTTTAGTAGATCAAGGGTTAAGGATATTATACCAGGTTCCCTTCTCATTTCACTAACCTTCTTTTCTGAAAAATTGATAGAAGAGGATGAACTTTAGCCACAATGTTTTATTCACACTGTGGTCAATGGAACACAAAAAGAAAACTATTATCCAAAGAGGTCAATCCCTTTAAAGGGGATTTATCATCAAACAATTACCTTTTCTTTAAAATATTTTTATGTTAAATTTATCTTTTTATATTTTTGGCAATATAATGTTTTCATATCAAAACTTGTATTAAACAAAAAAAAAATAAATGTTGCAATTTTCACACGGGCCACTGACGGTTTCACCTGCCTTTCTAATCCTGTTTGTGATGATAATGCAGCTTCAGAAAAGTCTTATGTAAAAAAGAGGATGATTGAGTCTAAAATAGACCTAGTGGTCAGTGTGAAAATTGCAAGAAATTTTTTTGTAACCAATACAGATTGTGATATGAAAAAAGAAATCAAAAGCACAATACTTTTTGAGAAAACCTGATTTAAACAATAAGTCATTTTCGGATTATATATTACCCTTAAGGAAAGAAAGTATAACCTTATGCCAAACTTGAATCTACAGGTTTTAGGAGGAGCTATCCTTTAAAGGGAACCAACCACCAGGCTGTAAGTCAGTGCAGCAGGTGATTGATGGGCGCAGTATGACATCACTATTTGGGTTTTTTGGTTTTTTTTCCTCCCCTGTGAGCTTGAAAGACAAAAAAACAAGGAGCACAATTTGAGAAGAACCTGGTGGTCCAGTGGGATATAAAGATATTGGGACCAAATGGGCACTCACCTAATGGGGTTGTGCACCCCTGCACAACCTCAGTTTGGGCTTGGAAGATGAGGACAGACGGAAAGTGCTGCCCACCACCACTTCCACCTTGCAACTCTGGGTTCTTGTGTTTGGGGAAACGGGATACACATCAATGCAAGTCCTATAGCTGGGAATTCTGAAGTGGATGTTGCCCAGTTGCCACAGGTCCTTTAACTTACCCAATGTGGATTCAAGTATGCCCGGAGCTGCTCCTGCCCCTTCCCCTCAGTAGTGGAATAGGAAATATAGAAAGAATATAGTGGTACCACGTGATGAAGATAGTGATGCTATCGAAACACGTTGTCGAGAGCGAAGAGTTAATAAAGGTTTGTTAACTACTTTCTGTCCTGATATCGATTCTCTATCCAAGCACTCTGCAGACCGCTACATTATATTCCTTCTATATCCTCTGTGGGCTTGGTAGTCGGTTGTAAGTCGAATTCCCTCCATCTGAGTGAGTCTGGATGAGAGGGAAGGGCTTTGGCTTCCTGCAGACTGCCAAGCCCACAGGGGAGGAATAAAAACAAAAAAATCCAAATAGTGGTGTCATGCTGCACACATCAATCACTTCCTACACTCATTTACAGATGGTTAAATCCTGGTGGTTGTTCACTACGTATCACCTGGTAGTCATAACAAAAAAATAATGATTAGTGATGAGTGAGCACTACCATGCACGGTTGCTCACTTTGCATAACAAGCATTTTGACGCTTAGATGGACTTAACCCGTCTACTTGTGTCATCTGGAAAAATGCTTGAGTTCCCCTTGACTTCTATTCTACTCGGTAAACGAGTTGAGCCCGACTGAACGTCAAAATGCTCATTACACATACCGAGCACCCGTGCATGGTAGTGCCCGCTCATCACTAGTAGCCACTTTATCCACTCTGATTCCATTTTGTCTTCTGCAGAGAACATTCAGAGCCATGTACGACTACAGCGCTCAGGACGATGATGAGGTTTCCTTCAGGGACGGTGACTACATTGTCAACGTGCAGCCGATTGACGAAGGATGGATGTACGGCACAGTGCAGAGAACTGGGAAGACTGGGATGCTGCCCGCCAATTACATCGAGCCTGTCAACTGATAGCTGTGCTTCCCTCCGACCGGCATATATTTTATTTTTATGTGAGGATCGATCGCCACGATCGTGAATTCTTTGACGAGTATTCTTCTAAAACGTGCAAAATTATGTTGAAGCTTATTTTTAAGCCCTAGCATCAACACCTATGACAACACAAGAAGCTCCTAGATAAAACGCTGTTCTCCTCTAAGCAAAAGACTATAGAAACAAACCCGCATAGACTTAGATGAATGTTATATATTATATTGGGATTTTCTTTCTTACATATTCTTTCATAGTTAACCTCAGAGGGCTGGTAATTGCTGACAATCTCGGGCATAGCAGCGGTATAACGTAGGGTATATATAGGATTCTAAAATGTATTTAGCTGCTTCTGCTATATTCTGTTTTCTGTGAATTTTTAATTGTGCATTACTCAAATGGAATCTAAACTCTCAGTTTTATCCTAATTTAATACTAAATATTATAGAGAAAATTAGTATTTATAATCATGGTAAAGGCAATAAATCTTTTGTGATTGCATTTAAATGAATGGGAAAGACGTACTGTGGAAGATAATCAGGAAGGTCATCTAATATCCAATATTACATAGTCTATGCAAACTAGTGCTGTTCCAGAAAATAGAAAAGCTGTCTACCTACTGAAGGTAGATATCCAATAAGTAAGCATTTAAAGGATATATCTGGGTCCACCCCACCAAAACCTACCTGCTTGTTATGGCCGGCGCTGTTCTTTGCCAACAAAGAGACTGCTCCTGCCGGCGATTCTGCAGCTTCCGCTGATGTCGCCCCAACAGAGTGGTGGGTTCTCTGCACTGTTGATGAGCATCATAGCTGATGTCATGGTTATTGACAGCCGGCTAAACCAGTCACGTAGCAGTGAGCCAGCTTTCAATCAGCATGATGTCGGCTGTCCATCCCTATCTGCAAACCAGAGAGGAAAAGAAGCCTCCGCTCTAATGAAGCCATTGCATCCCCGGCAGAAGCGGTCGGTGAACTGCACCGAGCATCACAGGCAAGTAGGCAGCAACTATGTGCTTGGGCGCATTATTTTTTTTAAATCCAAGACATACCCTTTAATCTTAAAGGAGTTGTATAGTCTTCTGCTAAATGTCCGCAGTCAATGGACAGAAAAGGACAAAAGTTCAAAATACATGGCTGAAAACAAAGGTAGCAAAACCAACACCAGATCACAATACAAAGCATTACTGGATGCAGCAACTCCCATGATAAGTGCAAAATACTGATGAAAGAACCATTCCCAAAACCACCATTCATGGAGGGGATGATTGCCGGTATTAGACATGCACTATTAGAGTAGGGTCTCTGCTGCACTGTGCTCGGTGCTCTGAAGAAAAATAGTCACTCATGATATATAGAAAAATCTTCAGCACTCGATTATTGTCCCATTAATTGTCTATTAATCAAAGACCTTCACAAAGTATCAATGCTTCGGTCATGACCTTTGATGAGAACATCTTTATAGCGACAAAAGTCTTTTTATAGACTGAAACGTTGGAACTTTGTGAACGTCTTTGATTAATAAAAAGACAATTAATGATACAATAATTGAGTGCCAAAGTTTTTTCTATATATCATAAGGTATTAGACATGCACACAGATGAGATTTGCCAAGGGCACTAGTCACACAGATATGTGTAATGCATTGTCATGGAGATGGTAGTGGATGAGGGAATGAGCAGCAGGATGATACTAAAAAGGGCAAGGGCATCTGAGAAACTAGTCTGGCCCTGGACTTGGGTCCCTGACGAGCCCTGCTCCGGAAGGTACCTCTGATGGTGAGGAGGTTCAGGCCACCACCCTCATCTTCAACTCCTCAACCAGCCCTATGCTACTCCCTCTCACCTCTTACCAAGGACTGGGTTCTGCAGCCATTCTAGCAAAAGATAAGCTTCCACAGACTGCAGCATAAACACCAATGTCCTAACATAAGCTTGGTCACAGGCAAAGTGAAAAACTCTAAAAGCAACACCATCTGGTGGAGGGAGAAGCTACTTAAAAGTTAGGGGAGAAGATTCCAGATGACTCATTCTCAGGCTTCACTTCATCCAGCACCTGAGCACAGCACACAGCAGAACTGACATTAACTCATGCAGTTCCAGAATAAATTTACACACATTTAATCACAGCAGCATCCGGCATAGACAGGAGATAGGTTTACAGCCTATAAGTAACACCCATAATATTAGATTAAACAAGCTACCAGGGACTATATGAGTGACCCTTACAGGACTGACACCCCAATTTACTCAGCCAACACTAAAGGGCCCAGCGGCTTCCTGCATAAAAATGGAAAGATGTTTACTTAAAAGATGTATAAATATTTAGGCCAAAATATGCAAGATTGCAACTCTTGCAGGGTCGGACATATAAAAATTGGTGTAACCTACGCAGCCACACAGGGACCCAAGAGATAAAGGGGTCCATTTCAACCTCCAAAACAAGTGGAATTCTGCATTTTGATAAGCTCTTGGACTTTTAAGGACCCCTATATTGTTCATGCACAGAGTCCCTCTTCTGTCTGTGTCCATCAGTGAACTCATGTCAAGGGTCTTCATTTTCTTGTGAGTCCCTACACGAAAATCAAAAATGATTTACAGAGAAGGAGAAAATATAAAAGGAAAACAGAAAAAAAAGGCAATATCGTGAGGTCAAAATATTAAAGCTCTTCAGGATGCAGCAGCCCCATGATATAGGTGGGGGTAGCACCAGTGCAAAATTCTGATGATGCAACCACTCTTTGTGACTGCAGACCTCTGAATCCTTGAAGCTCGCACATTGCACGCTATCAGGAATTTGTAGTATTGCCGGGGAGACCGGCAATGTGGCCGAAGTATGCGATTTGCAATACAAGTGAATTGAGCGATGCAGCGCACGCCTAGTCAGAGTATTACCAGAAGTATGTAAATCATATGCATTAAGGCACATGACCATCTGCTCTTCGCAGCAACACCGGAGACTCCTGACAGTGTTTGTGTGTGCTGCATAGCATGACTGCAGACTTTTATCTGAACATTGGACAACTGCATTAAGCATATCTTCACACGTTGAGTATTTGCAGTGGATTTTACTGCACTACAAACACATCTTTTGGCAAGAAAAACACAAAATACTGTATGCACATCTTGATGCAATTTGCATGGGTTTTACTTGCAGTTATGTTGCATTTTTATGCATTCATTTGAATAGGTGCAATATCCCTGAAAGAACTGACATGCTGCAGACTTAAAAACCGTACTTGGTTACAATATGTAAGGAAAATAAAGCAGTGTGTGCATAAGATTTTAGAAATTTTCCTTTATTTTTGCTGCTTCTGAAAAACACTAAGTTTTGTACACACAAATAAATACCCTGAAAAAGTGAAAGCGCTGCAAATGCTCAATGTGTGCACAACCCCTGATGGTGGAGCAGAGCGAAACAACTCAAAGTTTATTGAATTCACAATTTCCCACAACCATTTAGATACCCCAGGTTCTTGATTTGCTTTTCAGGTTAGATGTGGGTTAAAAATATTATACTCATCTTGCTTCACACCTTTCCTGCCAACTCAGCTCCCAGCCTGTTCCTCTGCTCGCTCTCTTCGCCTCTGATCTTCTTTTCTTCAGTTTTCTCACTTTGGTGTTGACTAAGCCTTAATGACTAACGCTCACATAAGATCATGGTGTGCATCACCTCACACTGTAGCTGAGTCTGAGGGACCACCTGTTGGTCAAGGGATGCCTATAGGCTAGCTACCTCCACTAGGTTGCATTTAGCAGGGGCGGAGAACTCCAGTCATCAAGGGCCGCCAACAGTGCAGGTTTTCAGGATTTCCTTAGCATTGCACAAGGGTTGGAATCATCACCAGCAGGTGATTCAATTACACCTGTGCAATACTAAGGAAATCCTGAAAACATGACTGGTTGGTGACCCTCAAGGCCTGGAGTTCCCTACCCCTGCATTAAATAAACATATTACTTCTGAAAGAGTCCATTTGCATCTATTTTTCCCAGTAAGCACTACTTGGCCTAAGATATCCCTATGCCAGCTTGGAGTCTCCACAAAAATAAACAGTACCTGCCTAAACTCAAAGACATGTAAAACAAAAAGGAAAAGGGGCGTAAATGTGTAGGATCCTCTTATTAAAAACGTCTAAGTGGCGTGGGTAGGTGGCCACTCACCTTAACGGGTTGTGCAAGTCCTGCACAACCCGGTTTAACAGCCTCAGCCGCTGGCGGTATGTGCACTGCCTCTCCGCTCTCCTCTCTCCTGTTCAAGGCAGATCGTTTGTGCTGTTCCTGAGCTGCTCCAGCCGCCAGTCCCTCAAAAAGGAAGTAGTTTCCATGCAAAAAATAGTAATGGCGGTCTGATTAGGAGCGCTCTAAGGAACAAGCAGACATGTGTGATGAAGACTGTTTGCATGCAGTTGAAACGCGTAGTGGAGCTGTGAGGGGAGCTAAGAAGTTAATAAAAGGTTTTCCATTTATGAAAACATCTCACATGTCTGCTTGTTCCTTAGAGCGCTCCTAATCAGACCGCCATTACTATTTTTTGCATAAACTCAAAGACAGACCTTTAATTTCAATGGAAATAGTTGTAATACTTTATTTCTCCAGTAGGGGTGCTGCAGGGACATGGAGCATTTAGTGCAAGATTACAAATGATCACTTAGGACACTCCTCATTGGAACACCCTCATAATAAAGATAGAATGTCCACAATGAATATACCCTTTCATTTAGATGTGAGGAGACAAGTCTGTACATTTATTAAAGTAAAACTAAAGCTCAAGGTTTATCCACACGATCAATGTTTTATATCAAAAAATCTTCTACAGATGAGCCTATTATATACACATTTATATGAAAAGGCTGGACAGGATGTATAGACTAAAGACTTTAGGTTGCTAATGCCCTCCGATTTCTGTAGGACTGGCTGGTGTCTAGATGATCCCCCCAATAATGGAAAAAGAGAGCTTTGATTTGTTGAGATTCAACAGGCCAGATCTCGTTGGAATACATATCTTGGGATGGGTTGGGAAACGTAGCTTCTTAAGTGTATGGACAACCTTGATTCCATTTTCCCACTTGCATTTTTTCCGTCTTATTAAACTGTTCAAGCAAAATGGACATGATTTCATGAAAACTCAGACCCACTGTTTGATAAAAATGCTGTTGAATTGCCCTGTTTTTGATGCCCATTTGAAACCTGAGAACAGGCTACTCCAAAGCTTCATCTTTAGTGGTGCAGAAGTGCACATAGTCAACCTTTAGTCCTGTAGCGTGGCACGAGGTGGTAGTTGTGGGTGTAGTAGTTCTCTGCAGTACCCCAGAACGCTACATGTAGATGGAGGCCACATGCTGCCATTGATTCTGGCTGGTCAGTACCAGATGTTAGCTCACTCAAGAAATGAGACCATCAGTTCTTTTAAAACAAAGAAGTAGCTTTACTTAGCAGTCAACTGATGACAACTATGTACTTAAGATAGCGGGTAGACAACTTCTCATACATTTTGATTTGAACAAGTTAAGACACACTCTCTTTACTTCCAGCTCAGCTATTCCTGTCTTCATTGGTCTTACTCGTTTCACGACAACCCAGCCCAACACTATGGTACGGTCCGTAAAAGTAGTTTTCTCTTCCCGCGGTTTCACTTCAGATTTTCCTCGTAGAGAAGAGAGTTTGCCAATATGGTCGGACTTAAGCTTTAGGCTTTCCAACGTCTAGTGAATTCCTGTTCCCTAGATTACACAAAGATTGAAGCTTAAGTCCAGCCATATTGGTGGACTCTCGCCTCTATGAAGAAAATCCAACATGGAACCAAGGGGAGAGAAAATAACTTTCATGGACTCCTTCGTCTCATGTTTTACACTATCTCAGCCTGTTACCTTTACAGCTGTAAGCTACTCAGGGCCTTGCTGCTAGGTTTCATTTTCTCTGGATCCTTCTTACTTTGTTACTCTACTCCTTGGTCAGTCCTCTGAACTGGCTCTGTCCTTCTCTGTGCATCTCTGTAATTTTCACTCAATCTGTTCCTCAGAATCATGCTATCTCTCGAGCCACAGGACACCCATTATGTATGGCCTTGCAAAGCCATCGACTAAACATCAATTCTAGTTTCTTTCCTTGCTTGCTAACTCCTCCCCTATGGACAAGTCCCAACATTAACACTGTCCGCCCCTGCAGTCCCTTGCTGGGCATACTTATCCTTTCATCTAAACATTACTAGAACTACACTCTTCCTTATCCTACATTTAACACTGCTGTTCTCTCTGTATTATAATATATATCACTATATACATGTCACATACATCACAGTTCACATTAAATTACCTGCACAATAACACATGACATTATATCACATAACCATAACGTGATTGGTGTCTCCAAGGGAGAAGTAACAATGGTGTAGAGGTAGAGCATGCACCCTTCAGGTCCACTCAAGATAGGAGTCTACAGAGCCACATTCTCGAAATAGTAAGTTATCCCCTGTATGTATAACAAAACGTGAGATTTTGGGAAAACCGTTTAACCCCTTTCTGGAGTTGGACATACTGGTACTGTAAATCCATTGCCGGTTCCCCATGTATGGAGTAGGCTAGGGAGCAGAGCTCACAATATACCTTGAAGATGCTGGCTGTATTACACAGCCAGCATCTGCCGGTAACAGCAGCATTGCACTGTAAAAATGGCACAAACAATAATGGTGGAATTGATTTTTTTTTTCAGCATTTCACCGAATTTGGGATTTTTTTTTTCTGTTTTCCAGAACATTGTAAAGTAAAATGAATGTTATCATCAAAACTACAGCTAACTCTGCATAAAACAAGCCATCATACGGTTATGTTGATGGAAGAATAAAAAAACATGGCAAAAGGGGCAGAAAAGGCAAAAGCTCAATAATGAAAAATTGTCTTTGGTGGGAAGAAATAAAGAACATTTTCTAGAAAGTAGCAATAAGAGGGTTATTTTTCTATATGAATTGCACCACTCTTGTTTGTGGGTATCATCTGTTACTTCAGCTTAGATACATTCATATGAGCAACAATATGAGATACAACCCATGCACAAGAATGGAAATAAAGAAGCCATATTTTCATCCTTCAATAACATAAATTGATTTATTACTTAAATCCAACAAGAACAACATCTACATGAAACAATGACTAGTGAAATAAACTTATTACCGTAACTACATAATATGTAAGAAAAGAGATTAAACTTAAAAACGTGTGTTGAGTTTGTATCTTTCTATAATCCTCTGTGGTGTCAGGGATATTAGATTGTGAGCCCCATTGGGGACAAGAGAATGATTTCATCATGGACAATATTAGGATGTATGGGTTTTTTCCACCATAAATTAATGCCATATGAGACAAGAGCTGGTCCTTGCAATAATTGTCAACTGAGGGCTACTTTGGCCAACAAATATTCCCTTTTACGTCTGAATATATTGTGTCTTTTAAAGTTCAAGCATGTGTTATGTTATTACTCTGATATTCCACCTAGATTTTTATTTTTTACTAAATTAACAACTGGGCGTATCCTTCCCTGTATCCATGACCCTACACAACTTCACAGTAGATTCCCTGATTGGACAATGTGAGCGTGTGTAGGTAACATCTTGTTGTAAGCATATTCATAAATGTCTAATATGAATAACAGAGAAACAGCATAAGGGCAGAGACACACTTTTTCACGCTGCATGCGAGTATCTTGCATGCATCTCCCATGAGTCACCCGGCCAGGCTCCTGCCTTCCTGAGTGGAGCTGATTGTGTTTCTATGGTGCTCCATGCTCCCATCTTGACAGGCAGGAGCCGGGCCGAGTGACCCATGTGAGATGCATGCGAGATACTCGCATGCAGCTTGCATAGAGAGTTCTAAGAAAAGATGCTCCAGAATTGTAACATAATTGGAATTTCAAGTATTTGCTGAAACAGACATGC
This sequence comes from Allobates femoralis, assembly GCA_033576535.1. Classification (NCBI taxonomy): domain Eukaryota; kingdom Metazoa; phylum Chordata; class Amphibia; order Anura; family Aromobatidae; genus Allobates; species Allobates femoralis. Next base: position 537,662,027 of record JARQOC010000005.1, read on the forward strand.
AAGGGGCGTGTGCACAACCACTCTAAAGAGGATCTGTCACTTAAAAAACATACTTTTTGTAAAAATCCCTGAGCTCCCATGGTTCTGCCACTCTTTTCCGTTTTGCGCTGCATCATTCCATTGCGGAGATATTCACATTTTCTGTATTTTGTGCACAACATGTGAAATTTCTGTTTGCAGACCCACTGGGCGTTTCTTCAGAGTCTTCTCTGGGGGCGTTTGCTTTCACCAAGGCCAATCACAGCTCTGCATTGCGTGAGACTACTAGACTGCTAGAACACCTGCTGAGTTCTGATTGGCTCTGTCTGGGAGGGAGGGGCGAAAGTGCAGGCGCTCAGAGAAGACACTGAAGGAACGCCTATGCTGCCAACCAAAAGCAACAAATAGGAATATTTCTGCAATGAAGCAATGTAGTACAAAAGGAAAAAGAGCTACAAAATCAGAGGCACTCTGGGATTTTTTTTGCTTTAGTTTTTATTTACAAGACATTTAATTCCATTTTTTGAGCAAGTGACAGGTCCTATTTAGGCCACGTGAACGTAGACTTGATATCAGATAACATTTTGAAAAGTGTGAACCGGCCACACTGCCGTCTATGTATCCAGCCTTAAAAGCGGAGAAGCACAAAATTGTACCAACCTGTCCACCAAAGTTCAGGAAACATGCACAGTTTCTATTACTGTACTGCTTTAGATTTAATAAAGCTTTAATAAGAGTAATTGTACTACTGTGTATCTGTATAGTAATTCAGCAACTAAAGCAATAAAGATAACATACATGCACTGGAATAATTCGTCAATGAAAAACCAAGGAATTGCATTACTTGTGCGAACAGACCTGGGGAGGTTGGGGATCTAGAGGTTCCGCGGACTTTAGATAAAGTTCTGTTCTGGATCCAAACTTACTTGACCCGAAACCTCATTGGAAATCACTGATTGGTCAGTTTAGCTCCTGCCCACATAGAGCCAGCCATAAACAAATAAACAAAGCACTTTCGGAGGGGGGGACGGGGTTTTGGTACACACTACATCCAATAACTGATTTTACCCCAGTGCGGCCAATCAAACATTGCATGAGGGTCACACTGGGCCAAGCACCAAGTGTACCCGAGTGCTGAGTGTACCCGAGTACCAAGTGTACCCGAGCACAGTGATGCTCGCTCCAGTGATTTGTATATGTAAAGCACCTGAACTCCGATCCCGAACTTTTGTAAAGTCTGCATTCAGTACGAACACCAAACTTTAAAGTTCAGTTTACTCATTCTTAGTGCTAACATTTAACAAATGTTAAAAAAAAACAGGACTAGACAATGGTGAACATAGAAGAAGAGCTCATCGAGAATAGATTAAACTTGCTCCCTTTATTATGGTGCAACCGGAACAATAGGACATGCATTTTTTTCCCCTTCATGAATCCATACATGGCCCTAGAAATAATCTAAAAACAGAAAACAGAAAAAAACTGCACAGCACTCACAGACATAATGTGAACTGGTGCCAGCAGGGACGCTGGGTCAAACAACTAGAAAAAAATTCTCTGCAGCACTCAGCTACTACCAATGTGCAAACATGCTAACAAGCGGTATACATTTGAGGAAAAAATCCACAGGTGGTCTTAGGTTGAGATGGTGTCCACCCACTTAAGAGTGGGATAGGGAGGAAAAGGAGGGCAGGAATGTCAGCGTTAGGACTCATCAGACCTGGGGTCGCCTTGTCGCGGTTGATGAGCAAACGGACATTGGCCAATGTGTGTACCAAGAACCCAAAAAATAAAAAAATAAGATTTTTGAGTTTTTTGAAAAAAAACGTAACTTTTTAAATTTTTTCCTCAAATGTATACCGCTTGTTAGCATGTTTGCACATTGGTAGTAGCTGAGTGCTGCAGAGAATTTTTATTTATACATTTATACATTTATGTATTTGAAGGCTAACACACGTCTATTTCCTTTGTGTGTATTTTAACAACAAAAAAACAGAGGAAAAAAAGGCACATAGGACATAAATTCATACAATACACCCAAAAAGGGCCAGAGAAAATTACTGTCACATTTCCAAAATTGTAGGTAAGCAACTTTATTTCAAGCATGTGATGCTCGTTAAGACTCACCTGGGTCAAGTAACATGTGTGGGCAATATGAAAATCACACCTGAAACCAGATAGAAATGGGAGAAGTTGACTCAATCCTTACTTTGTGTCTGTGTGTGTGCCACACTAAGCATGAAGAACAGGAAGAAGAGAACAGCCTGAAGACTTAACAACTAAAATTGTTGAAAAATATCAAGAATTACAGTAAGAATTATCTCAAGAGAAGAAACTGCAAAGGAGAGTTGGGTGATGTCACCAGCAAGGAGAAGGCGGGAGCTGTATTGGGGAGTTGGTGATGTCACCAGCAAGGAGAAGGCGGGAGCTGTATTGGGAGTTGGTGATGTCACCAGCAAGGAGAAGGCGGGAGCTGTATTGGGGAGTTGGTGATATTACTAAGAGGAGAGTCCAGTAACATCAAGAATGAGAGCGCTGCAGAGTAGTGTCAGGTGATGCCACTAGCAAGGAGGGGTAGGTATCTGCCGAGGTGAGTCAGGTGACATTATTAGCAAGGAAGAGGTGGGAGCTGTATTGGAATTTCAAGTTATATCCAGACAACTGTCTAAGTGTGTTGTGGTTGTGGTAGTTGTTGTTTCATGTGAACATCATAAAACTGTTGCATCTGTAGATTTATTGGTATAGAACAAAAAGAAAGAATCAGCACAACCTTATCAATAAAAGCGGGTGCAATACTTCCTGTATAAGAACAGGCAGCATTCCATTTTCCAAGTGAAGTGGACAAATTTAATCCAGCCTCATGTGATGCAACGTTTCAACCATGAGAAAGACCTAATGGTTGAAACGTTGCATCACATGAGGCTGGATTAAATTTGTCCACTTTGCTGCCTGTTCTTTTGATCTTAGATTTATAGATAGCGATGAGCGATTGAAATCTTTACTATTCGCACGAATAGTACGGTATTCGTGATACTCGTTGCTTGGCGAGTATCGCTGGTGCTGGTGAGTGATGGGTCCATTGTTATCGATCTGACACAAGTTGACAGCTCCCTTCAGTACACAATAGGAGCTGGCACCTCAGTGAGGGCAGATTGAATGTTGGGGTCTCTCTGGGGGCACAGCAAGATATTTTATGCAGTAGAAATGCAAAAAAAAAAAGGTCATGCTCCTGCTCTGTCCCTGAAATGCTCGTTTTATAGCCGGTTGTGTGTGGGCGGAGCCTAACATTGGGCTCACTATGCAGAAGAATATGCGAGTATTAAAAAGTACTCGTTATGAGTTTAGCGAGTGTGAATATTATGCCACTCGCTCATCACTATTCTTATAACATATTGTCTTAAAGGGATCCTGTCACCTCCAAAAAGCCAACTAAGCTACAAAAACACGTCCCTGCACCATCCTATCACTATTCTCACACTCCTTTTGTCTCCTAAAAGCATCCTGTCAAAGTAGATAAAAACGATTTTATACTCACTCATTAGGCATTATAATTAGTAGGGGCTATATTCTTTAGCCCTTAGGATGTGTTTGTTTTGCAGGATCCAGGATCCACCTTCTCTCTGTCTGTGCTGAGAGAGGCTGGAACCTGGAGCCTGCAAAACAACATGCCCAAAAGGCAATTGCATATAGCTGATGAGCCCAGGGCTAGGGGTACTCGGACACCGGGACTGATGGCCTGTAGTTCCCGGTAATATAGGTACCGACGCTGCAAGCCGGCTGCTGAGGTGATGATTGGTGCAGCAGAGTGTGGTACAGATCCCCACAGGTGGAGCTTTTACCTCAGGGCAGAGCTTATGGAGGAGGATTAGGGGGATGAGGGGAGTAGTAGTTGTTGTTCTTACCCCTCTGAGGAGATGCTGCTGACAATGTTGAAGCCCTCCGGGCACCGGCGAGAAGAATAACAGAGACCAGTTCAACTCTAACTCCACTTTACTGGATACTGGCAGATGTTGTGATGAAATACGATACAGTCTGGTTTACCGGGTGTTTGTTGCCAGTTCAGGGTCCCCCTTATGGAGTCTCCAGATGTTCTCTCTTAGTCTTTCGGGGTCTACTTTACTCTTCTCTGTCTATACCACCCTCGCAGAGCTCTCCCACCAGTTCTACGGTCTGTATCTAGTAGGTAAGGCTTGTGCCTTAGCGGTTTGGACGGGAGCAGCAGGAACACACTATTTCTCCCGCCACTGGAATTCGGCCCTTATTCCTCTAGTGCCCTGAAACGGTTTCAGTCCTGAGGGTTGAGATACCTTTGTGGCGCTGACTGCAACCCGATTACTATGGGCCTGCAGCTCGTCGGTTTGCGGTGAACTACTGACCACCTCGGCTTCCCATGCTGCTAGTGTTTCCCCAAAAGTTACCAGCCGGCTCTAACCAGTCCTGGTCTGTTTCCTGCTGTCCTGGGCCCCCACTTAAAGATGGGGATCCCTCCTGTCAGAGCATTGTCAGGCATGTCCTTCCTGACTGCCTTCCCAGCACTGTCTGAGGTAAAACTCTCCTAACTTCCTGGTTTTCCCACTCTAGCCTAGGCTCCACCCCCTTTTGGGACCTACTAAATGACCAGTCCCCCTATGCTAACGAGGCCTAGTCCTGTGTGTGTGTGTGTGTGTAACATGAGACTCCACAGGTTAAACCCTGAACCCACAACTTACAGAGATACCACATTTGTTGTCCCAGTGTAATACCTCTTTGTGGCGCCTAGCCAGAGGGGCGCCAAATAGCCCCTACTTCATTATCATCCTAATGAGTAAGTATCAATATGCTTATTTCAACTTTGAAAGGAAGCATTTAGCACAGAGAAGAATAGTTATAATGCTAATAGGAAGGTGCAAGGACATGTATTGCTAGGTTAGGTGGCTTCTAGGTGGTGACATGATCCTTTAATATCTAATTTGAAAGCATGGTACAGCAATTTCACTTAGGCCCTAAATGTAGTAACTTAGTAAGAAAGTAAGTTAACATTTAGTAAATAAAAAAGTGAATACATTGCAACATAGCCCGGTATGACCTCCATATGGTGATATATTGGGGCATAATTAGGTTTTCTTTTCCTTTTTTTCCCAGTGAAACATGTCTTTTAAAATTCTGAACAGAAAAAGTTAAAATCCCAATTTTACCTCTTTTAAAACCCTTCTACAAGCATCCAAAATAATATATATTTTTTTACTTTTTTAAGTTTTACGACCTTATAACCAGGTCATGTTACTTTATTATGAAGTCTTCTGGCGCCATCTAGGGAAAAACTTCCCGCAGTCTACGATTTCCTGGCATAGGGACAATTTTATTTCTAAACAAGTCATTTTTATTCATTTGCTTTAAAATAAAAAAAAAATAAGAAAACTTTATTCTTTTTATATTCTTATTTTTACAGGTGAGTCATGAGTGTTCATTGGTTCAGCGGAGAGTGGCGATTTCATTAGTAGATGCGGAATGTCACTACTTCAGTTACCAAATCATTAAAACTGCCATAAAATGATTTGGCCCCATAAAATCTGCCTCCGATTTGCTAATAAATCTATGTCTATTCCATTAATGGGCGTCTTGTGATTCTCCGCTGGTCACTTGTGTTTGACTAACAGACTGGAATTGTTTTTACGCTTTCACAAGACCTAATATCGTCATTGCTCCTTTTGTGTCTTAAGACTGTTAAAAGACCGATTCCAACAAGTAATATAGTCTTATGGCGCTGAGACCCTCGTTACTATGCGCCGTGTTTACTCATTGCAAATCTGCAAATAAAAAGGGTTTTAAGGATCATGTAGACTTGGATTATTTTATTTTTCCAATATTCCAGGCATTACCTTGGCCAAAATCCGATAGAAGCTTTTATTTCTTTCATCGCATTCCCGGTGTCTCAGAAGTGCCGTACATGCTGGAGTAGAAGCTGACATTTCAGCACATTTTATAATGCTGAACAAGTCCCTCTTGCTTTATACTCGAGTCAGTGTGATGTGCTGTTGAGGGGGAGGCTGCATTGGACAGGGAACTGGAGGCTGGAGGAGGCTGCAACTGGACCCGCTCATTAGGCTAGTGTAATATTCACTGCATTCCCCTGTCCATCACCTCTCAGCACTGAGGCTGGTGCAAAGAGTTGGGCGGGGGGAGCAGTGCATATTAAATTACCTTAAGTAGCATGCCCACATGATCACCGGCTGCAGCCCCCATCCTGGCGAACACAAAAAAAATAACGCACCCCCCATCGCTTCCAACACAACCGCGTCCTCATATCTTGTGCCGTCACCTGATCATGTGAGCAGTGCAGGACAGTGATGTCATCGCTGCGTGGCTGCTTACATGATCAGATGCCGTGGTGCTAGAAGCAATGGAGAGGTGAGTTAAATTGTTTATTTTTTTTGGTGTTTTCCAGGATAGGGGGCCAAAAACCAGGATGGGGGGCCATATCCATGGTGAGGGATCTTATATATCTGGATGGGGGCCATATCCAGAATGGGGGTTCATATCCAGGATGGGGGGGCCAAATAACAAGGAAGGGGCTATAGACCATGATGGGGGGGCCATGTACCAAGATTGGGGGCTGCTGCATTTCCCACCCTAGGCTTATACTCGAGTCAATACGTTTTCCTAGTTTTTTTTATGGTAAATTTAGGTGCCTTGTCTTATACTAAGGTTGGCTTACACTCGAGTATATATTGGTAAAGACAGTAAATATAAAAAGTCTACATTCCCTTGTTAAAATGGCAAGTTTTTTGTCATGTAAAATAAAAAAAACTACCAAAAAGAATAATTTTAGAACTTTTATCATCTTAATGTTGTCCATAATCTGTATAAATCCATTGAGAAACAAACTGAAATCATTTTGAGGGCGAAAATAAAAATAAAATTTAATATTGTGATTGCATAGATGTGAGCACCTTCATACAATTGGAGATGTGGTTGTTTTCATAGTTAGCCAATCACATTTAACCTCATTTTACATAGTAGTGTACACGGCTGCCATCATTTACTGATATTCTAACTAATAGGCCTTTCACATCAGCGAAAACGCTGATGTGCGGCTGATCCGGCAGGTGGCGCCACATCTTTCGGATCGGCCACCTAACTACTGCACTTGCGGCCCGGATCCGTCAAGCCCCAACCATTGCGGCAGATCTGGCACTTCCTGCTGCAAAAAGAAAAACGCTGCTCACCGCGGTTGTGAGTTTCTTCCGCCCATCATCTCCCTGGCCTGGAGTTTGGATAGTGTTGGGTACAAATTGGGGGTCACAGCAAAGCTTTCCTCTCTTATCCATCTTATCCATATGCATGATGCCACACCTATTAGATAGGTGCAGTACCATAGTGGTGACTGAACCGCAGGTGCGCCACACATGAGAGTATGTGTATGAGAGTGCGTGTGTGTGAGAGTGAGTGTGTGAATATTGTTTGATGAGGACTGGGGATATTGGGGCTGAAAGGGGATGATGGGGGCTGCATGGGGATGATGTGGGCTGTATAGGGATGAAGAGGGCTGCAAGGGCATGATTATGTTTTACTGTACAGTATTTTGTATATTACTGTAATAATTTTACAGTTCTGTATGAACATGTATGTGAATACAGTAGATATTTTTGAGTTGTGGAACGAATCGTCTGTGTTTCAATTATTACTTATGGGAAAATTTGCTTTGCTATTCAAGCGATTTGATTTACAAGCACAATTCCGGAACAGAAATATGCTGGTAAATCAAGGTTCCACTGTACCATGAAACACTGAAGACGTGCCATGTGATAGAAATGCTGTTATGTATTTAAAGAGTATTTAAAAAAGTATTAGTTTTAAGGTGTGCATATTTATGCAATCACATTATCTTATGTGTTTATTTGTGGTTAGCATTTGGTAGTGTCGAGCCCCAGGCCCTGGGGTACTCGGGTATCAGGCTCGGTGGGTGTCTCTCGGGGATGTCACGGGTGCCAGCGCCTGAGCCAGTGGCCTGGGTGACACTTCAATAAGGGGTTATGTACAGGGGATAAGAGTTTGTTGTTGTCACGTGACGCCACCTTTAGTACCTGGTGATGGGTTACCAGCACCGCCACAGTCCTCCGGAGGGCGATGGTAATGCGGCAAGGGTGGTAAAGCTCCCTACAGGTGGAGCTGGGCCCCCGGGGCAGCGTTCCTGCAAGCAAACAGGTTGACTTCTGCAGTACAAAGACATGGAGGCAAAGACACTCTCCCGGGTACTTTACTGTAAACAGTCATCAGCATACAAGTCCACAGTTCAGCATCAGATGTTAAAGAAACAGGTAGCTCCACGGATGGCTGCAAGTGGATGCCAGGTGGTATAGTGGAACCCGTGGTATGCCTTAGTTGACAAACGCGTGTCCTTTCTTCCCGACCTAGGATGAGTCTATACCCAATGGATCCTTGAAAGTAGACTTGGGGCTCCCCTCCCTCGTGGTGAGGAAGCAGGCACACCGCTCCATCTGGCAGGATGCCAGAACAGGTGAACAGACCACAACAGCCGGTTGACGACTTCAGAGGTAGACTGGCCATTTCCTCGTTCCCGTGGTGGACTGGGGAATTCCCTGGAGTATGGTCGCTCCACGCTGGGATTCCCCCTTTCTCTCTAGGGCCCAGACTCCTGCATCAGGCACCCTCTCTCAGGATCCTCTCTCATTTTCCCTCTGGATCAGCGTAGAGCTGTCCGGGTTAACCTTCTGCCTGGTTCCACACTTCTCCTCGACTCCTCTCCAACTCCAACTCCTCGCACTCTCAGACGTCCTTGTCTGACTCAAACTCACTGTCTGACTGACTTTCTCAGACTGACTGTCTCACTCTCACTAACTTCTACTCCCCCTAGAGGTGAATATATCTCCCTCCCAGGAGTAACCTCCCACTCTATTCTAATGTGGGAGTGCAGGCATGGATCCCACCCACCAGCCTAGGATCCACTTGCAGCTGGGAAAATTACAACACTTTTACGGGTGCAATACCCCACTGTGACGCCTGAACATGTGGGGCGCCACAGTAGGATAACTTGGCTCACATTTTTTGGGTCAGCTTTCATAAACTTCTCACATTAAGTGGCTGAAATTTCGTCCTATTCCTCCTCATAGAACTGATGTTACTAAGTCTGGTTTGTAGGTCTCCTGGCTTGCACACCCTTTTTTATTTTTACATACTTTATGGCTTTGAGGTCAGGTTTTATATGATGACCGATCCATTACATGAACATTAACTATCACCACCTTTTTGTCATCTAATCTGAGAGCAGCATGATGTAGGGGCAGAGACCCTGATGCCAGAAATGTATCACTTACTGGGCTGTTGCTGTAGTTCTGATAAAATCACAGTTTTATCAGCAGGAGATCATCACTAGAACACTAGTAAACCTGCTGCCATGTAGTTCTCCAAATTCATGAGCTCTATATAACCACTGAATTACAGTTTTCTGCTTATGCACAGTGAACACAGAAAACTGACAATCAGTGCTATACATGGGTTAATGCAGATCTCAGCATTCAGAGAGCTGGTAGAGAAAGAGCAGCATAATGTAGGGTCATAAACCCTGATTCCAGTGATGAGCTATTTTCAGGCCTGCTTACTATAGTTTTTTTAAAAATGATTGTTTGATCTGTTGCAGACCTACCAGTTCAATGAATGCTGAGCTCTGTATAACCCCACCCGCACCACTGATTGGCAGCTTTCTGTATACACACATATATGTATGCACACATAGGCAGAAAGCTGCGAATAAGTGGTGGGGGCGGGGTTATACAGAGCTCATGAAATAAGATGACTAAATGGCAGCTAGTTTATTAGTCATCTAGTGATAATCTCCTTGTCACAGGGTGGTATAATGATCAAGGGGGTAAAGTAGCAGTAGAGTAAAGATGGGCAAAAGGCAATCAGGGGAAATAATCTGACCCTTAGACTGGGGGTTTTGGCTCACCCTGTTTCCAGAATTACCTCTAAAGATGAGGATGTCTGGGACACCACCCTTGCCCTTACTCTTGATCAGTCCTAGTCTAAAACCCCCTCACCGGAACCCACAGACTGGGAAGGCATAACAACTACTACAAAGTAAAAAAAACTCCAGACAAGAATTGTCACGCATGTAACAGATGAGGGAAAGGGAGCAGGATGGTATAATGGACAAGGGCTTCTGAGAAGCTAGTCTGGCCCTGAACTTGGGGTCCCTGACTAGCCCTGTTCTCAGAGGAACCTCAGATGTGAGGAGGTCCGTGCCACCACCCTTTCCTTCAACTCCTCAACCAGCCCTATGCTATTCTGTCTCACCTCCACCATGGACCAGGGTCAGCAGCACCCCAGCCGAAATAAAACTTCCACAGACTACAGCACAAACACCAACATCTAAACAGAAACTTGGTCAAAGGCAGAGTAAAAACTCTAACAGCGACAACACTTGGTGCAGGGAGAAGCTATTTAAAGGCTAGGGGAGGAGATTCCAAGATGATTCACACTTAAGCTGCACATCATTCAACACATGGATAACTAGCAAAGCACACAGTACCTTAACTGATATTAACGTATGCAGTTCCAGAGGAAATTCACGCATATTTAATCACATCAGCATCCAAAATAGACCACAGATAATTAGCGCATGATACGAACAAAAGGAAGGCTTTGGCATAAATTACAATATTGACCTCACGGTCTTTGTAGAGACTAAAACTCTATCAGCGACATCTGCTGGTGGAAGAGAGAACTATTTAAAGGCCAGAAACGTGGACAACTGTGTAACCAGACACACCCTCATCTGAAGAGCCACAAACACCATAGACAACTGTAGCTTCTGACATTGACTCTGAAGTTATCAACAGGAATTAAATATACTAAATCACAGCATAGCAGTTCAAGAAGACTGCAACGCAGGCTACACGTGACACTCCTGCCGATAAAACAGTGATTTTATAAAACTTCAGTAAGCAGCTCTGTGACACCACTTCAGTCAATAAAATGTGAATAGAAAAGCACCAAAAGATCTTACCCAATAACCATAGAAAAAGGATAAAAGAGCCAGTAAGGTTGTGTCACATAACCAATGTGAAAGCTTATGGGCAGCTGCCGCAGGTACCACATGTACAGAGGTCTTCAAACAAATGTGGATAGGGAAATGACTTAAGTGGTTCTGTCACCATCGCAATCATAGTTTAATAGGACATGAATAAACTAAAAATGTTAAGAATGCCCCCACAGAGCCAACATTTTAAGTGTGCTCGGTGTGCTTACAACCATGTAATGCCTGGGGAAAATATATAATGATAATACTAATCAGATGGAGTTTCCAATAGAATCAGCTTTTAAAGGTTTTCAGTTTTCAAATATGGACACTCCTTTTTATACACCCTATTAGGGCTAATGGTGGTTGGCTTAAAGTGGTTGTCCACTACTCGTAGTAAGTCCTATACTCCCCTCCGGTGCCAAAGCCATTTCGGCACTAGCATCACCCATGGTCCACATGACATTATTACGTCACACAACCCCAGCAGCCAATCAGCAGAGGCTTCACTGTCCCCTTCTTCAGACAAAACAGACATCTGGAGGAAGTGAGAGCAGTTGTAGAGGAAGTGAGAGCAGTGGTAGAGGAATTGAGAGCAGTGGCAGAGGAGGTGAGAACAGTGGTAGAAGAAGTGAGAGCAGTGGTAGAGGAAGTGAGAGCAGTGGTAGAGGAAGTGAGAGCAGTGGCGGAGGAAGTGAGAACAGTGGTAGAGGAACTGAGAGCAGTGGCAGAGGAAGTGAGAGCAGTGGTAGAGGAAGTTAGAGCAGTGGTAGAGGAAGTGAGAGCAGTGGCAGAGGAAGTGAGAACAGTGGTAGAGGAAGTGAGAGCAGTGGCAGAGGAAGTGAGAGCAGTGGTAGAGGAAGTGAGAGCAGTGGCAGAGGAAGTGAGAGCAGTGGGAGAGGAAATTAGAGCAGTAACAGCTCTGACTTCCTCTGGATGAAGAAGGGAGAGTGAAGCTGGTTGACCGCAGGGGTCGCATGTCCAATGAAAGCCAGTGATGACTCCGCTGGAAACTGGGGGGAAACATAGTACTTGAGAAGGGTCGTCTGAATAGTGGACGACCCAGTGTTTCATGAAAAAAAGTCAATTAGACGAACAGGCATCGTCTGAGTGTTCAGTCTACAGACAAAAAGAAGGTTTATAAACTTTCTATAACACTGTACACTATTTCCTTTCATAGAAGCAGATGGAGTTCACTGAGAATCTATATACATTATGTGGATCAGTACACCACACTGTGGGCTCCGTGATGACAGCCAAACAAAGCCGTGTCTCTAAGCTGAGCACATCCACTCCTTCATTTTAGCATTTTCAGCACCTTGATCCTCATTGATCAAAAAGTCAAAAGTTCATCAAATGAAGTATACATGAAAAAAATGTTCTTCTGCTACTTTTTCATTGACGTTATCAAGGTAGGTTTATCCGTTTCCGTCTTAAATTCTGAAAAAGTGAACTGCAATTTACCTTTCAGTTTGAGTAATTCAAGTGCATTTCCACCAGATGGCAGCAGCGTCCCAGTGTTCTGTAAATGTCTATTACATTCGAGTTGGAATCAATAAAAAGAGAATCGGTGCACAGTACTGACCGCACACAGGAATTCTGGATAATGCCTTAGAAGTAAACCTCAACTAAATATTGATTGAAATTAAGAAAAACAGAGCAATTTTTGTTTCTTCTACATTTGTAAGATAAAACGCAAAATGAGCATATAGTTTGCAGTAAATAAGTGATGAAAGTAATAGATATAATAGGTAGCTTGGTTAATATTGTTTGTTAAAGCCATCCCACCGCGACAAGGTGAGCCCATCTCTATAAGAAAACTGACCGGCGACACCAATGAGTGTGAACAGGTGCCAGCTGAAAATACCCCATGAAGGTGTACATAGCGGGAAGTCCTACTCAAGGATCAAAACCTTACCTTGTGTCAGTGACATCAATGTGAATAAGGGCAAAGAAGCACAGTGCTCCGGCTATAGCAATCTATCACCGGGAAGCTATCAAGGTGAATTGCCTAGCTCAGAGAGAAGGATAAGTTGGGATTAGTGTAATAGGAGCAATAATGGGCGATCATATCTACCCAAAAGATCCTGAAAGATGAGAATGTGGGCCTGCGACAAATGACGACAAATTAGCCTTTTTTTGTGCAAATGTATAATTTTATCTCACCAGTCAAGTAGAAGAAACATACCCATGTTGGGTATTGAAAAACTCGAACTGATCTAGGGAATCATACTGTCACGTCAATTTTACCATATAATCAACAAGGGGAAATTTAAAAACCCCCAAAACAATCGTGGAATTCCCTTTTTTTCAATGTGACCGCACTTTGAATTTACTCCCATTTTCCTGTACACTATATGGTAAAGTGAACGATGTTATTTAAAAGTTCAACTCGTTCAACAAAAAGACAAGCCCTCATATTTCTATATTGACAGAAAGATACAATAGTTATGGCTCTTTGAAATAGGGGAGGGAAAATGTAAATGCAAAGGAGGAAAAAGGCAAAGTCGTGAAGGGGTTAAAGGCCTGTGCTTGGTTTGAACAGTCATTTTGTGATGACAAAATCTGTTTTGATCAAATTTTTTTAATGCAATAATAGAATGTGCTATACTGCACTTACTATTAAAGGGGTTGTCCGGGCTTATTTTTTATTTCATATTTATATCTAGGCTGCAAAATGTTGACAATCTGCAATATACATGTTGTCAACATTTTGCAGGGTTTCCTAGATATAAACACATTTACTGCTGGCAGAAAGTGTCCAGGGGTGTGATTGTGCAAGCTGGTCGTTTACACCTACTGTAGCACAATCACACCCCCTCCCCTATACCTAGTATGGCCAGCCACCCCCAGGCCATACATGCCCGCCCCCTGCCCACTAAACACTATGTAATGAAACCACCCCCAGGGCTCCTACTGGCCGCCCCAGCCCCTAAATCACCACCCACCCTCTGCAAAACAGCGGTCCCCAGTGCACTGATACAAGGTGCCGAAACCGCTGCTGTGAAAGCGATTCCGGCACACTGTCAGTGCAGCAGGGGACCCGCTGCATATGTGTGCTGCTCTCACCCTCCATGTCCTGTGCAGCCGGTCCCGGTCCGCCCAGTCCCGGTCCGCCATGGTCCCGGTCCGCCCAGTCCCGGTCCGCCATGGTCCCGGTCCGCCCAGTCCCGGTCTTGTGCAGCCGGGGTCTGCACTGCAGCCGTATCTGTGCTGTGTGTGTGGAGCGGTGCCCGGCGCCTGATCTCCCCAGACCTCCAGTACCATAGAGCTGGTGGAGCGGTATAGAGAGGACCGCTCCACAGCCTCTGCTCTATGGTACTGGAGGTCTGGGGAGATCAGGCGCCGGGCACCGCTCCACACACACAGCACAGATACGGCTGCAGTGCAGACCCCGGCTGCACAAGACCGGGACTGGGCGGACCGGGACCATGGCGGACCGGGACTGGGCGGACCGGGACCATGGCGGACCGGGACTGGGCGGACCGGGACCGGCTGCACAGGACATGGAGGGTGAGAGCAGCACACATATGCAGCGGGTCCCCTGCTGCACTGACAGTGTGCCGGAATCGCTTTCACAGCAGCGGTTTCGGCACCTTGTATCAGTGCACTGGGGACCGCTGTTTTGCAGAGGGTGGGTGGTGATTTAGGGGCTGGGGCGGCCAGTAGGAGCCCTGGGGGTGGTTTCATTACATAGTGTTTAGTGGGCAGGGGGCGGGCATGTATGGCCTGGGGGTGGCTGGCCATACTAGGTATAGGGGAGGGGGTGGATTGTGCTACAGTAGGTGTAAACGACCAGTATGCACAATCACACCCCCTGGACACTTTCTGCCAGCAGTAAATGTGTTTATATCTAGGAAACCCTGCAAAATGTTGACAACATGTATATTGCAGATTGTCAACATTTTGCAGCCTAGATATAAATATGAAATAAAAAATAAGCCCGGACAACCCCTTTAACTAAAAATGCAATACAAATTTATATAAAATGGTTTTACATCTTAAAGACAAGAGCAAGAAGATGAAAGCATCACCCAGTCAGAAGGTTCTTCTCCTTTCCCACCTCCTCCTTTAAGTAAAGAGCATTTAATCACACACTGTAAATAATGTGCGGTAATTTATTCAGGACATACACATTGTGTCTGATGTTCCCCGCTGATCCTGACCCTTAACATTAGGATGTGTGGCTGATACAGACATTAATAATGAATGGGAGTAGATCATTTCTGAATATTCTCCAGTTACAGCTGCTGCATGAAGTCATTCCGGTAACACTCTGTCTATATTCATGGATACAGCTATGGACTAGACATAAGCAGACCCGTGCAAGTTCAGGTTCTTGGGGTTCAGCCGGGCTTTCTTTTAAAGTGCTATTCTGGGTTGTGATGTTGTGTAGAAGTGGCAGTCGTGTATCACTCCATATTCTGCCGATTTCTACCTTCAAAGCCGATAAAACTTTGCATTATTAAAGATGACCTGTCACCCCCCCCTGGTGCTATGCTAACTGAACACAGCACTGAATGCAGCTTGTGTGCTGCATTCAGGGGAGGGGTCCTCCATATCTCTAGCCCCCCTGTAAGTTGTTAAAAATACTTTGTAAAGTGTACAGATAAGGAGTCCGAAGGGACTTACTCAGTAATGATGCAAAAAATGGTAATGGCGGTCTGATTAGGAGCGCTCTAAGGATCAGACATATCAGATGTTTTAATAAATGGCAAACCTTTTATTAATTTCTTAGCTCCCCTCACAGCTCCACTATGCGTTTCAACTGTGCAGGACTTGCACAACCCGATGAGGTGAGTGGCCACCTACCCATGCCACTTAGACGTTTTTAATAAGGGGATCCTACACATTTGTGCCCCTCTTCCTTTTTGTTTTACTCAGTAATGAGTCATCGCTGCACCCTGGTGTCCTCCCGCCTCCAGCCCTCTCTGTGCCACCTCCAGTCCTCTCTTGTTCAGCCTCCTATATGTGTCATCGCTGTTGCTGGTGTCCTCCCCACCTCCACGCTCTCTGTTCCACTTCCAGTCCTCTCTTGTTCAACCTCCTGTATGTGTCATCGCTGTTGCTGGTGTCCTCCCCACCTCTAACCCTCAGGAGGCTGAACAAGAGAGAGCTGGAGGTGGCTCAGAAAGGGCTGGAGGTGGGGAGGACACGAGCAACAGCGATGACTCATTACTGAGTAAGTCCCTCCGGACTCCTTTTCTATACACTTTATAAAGTCTTTTTAACAGCTTACAGGGGGGGCTAGAGACATGGGGGACCCCTTCCCTGAATGCAGCAGACACACTGCATTCAATACTGCATTCAGTTAGCATAGCACCGGGGGGGTGACAGGTCCTCTTTAAGAGCTCTTGGGCTGCAAAGGGCCCCCTATATGTCCTTGCACAGGGGCCTTTTTCTGTGTCCACCAGCGCATCAAACCATTAATTAATTAATAATTGATTTTCCATGGCAAAAAAAATCGGAATGCAGCTATCACATTATCAGAGCTGTTTAAAAAGAAAAATGAGTCTTAAATGATTTTATTATTTTAAACAATTTTCATTCTTTTATTTCTGGAGTAAGTCCCCCCTGTCCTTTCTATACCCTGATGTAGTAAGTCACAGAAGGGTGGTGGGCATCTCCGAAATTGTACTGCCCTGGAGAATCATGTTGTCTTGTCACTTTAGACACAATCATAGCCGTGAAAACAAAACCCAAAAAACACAATGACGGAATTCATTTTTCTTTTTCACTACTTGGATTTTTTATTCCGATTTTTAGTACATTGTATGGTAAATTGATGTTAATGGAAACTACAAATCATCTGGCAGTAATTAATCTCTCATAGGACTGTTTGGATGGAAAAACAGCAAAGTTGTTGGGAGAAAATACTCCAAAAAAGAAAACTTGTCCGTGTCCTTAAAGGGTTAAAGTAGCGATTCTTGCCTTTAGTTTTCACTTTATGCCTTCTATTGCCTACTGTATGTAGTTGCAGAAGAATAAGGTGATTAAATATTGCACGTCTAATATTGTAGTATTAATTCAAAAATCAGCCATCTGAGGAGAACCCCATGGCAGATGGCGGCATTTACTCTCTGTGTTCTGATGGCAGTACCAGGTTTACAGACAGATGGAAGTGATCCAGAAGGAGGAAGGACAGAACAGTCTGATCTTATATCTGACCAACATGTATTATGAATAATTGAGGATAAGGACGAGTTTGATCTGTGGGTGATCAGAGGTGAATTACATTCCATCCCTCCATTCCACCTCTGTACTTACACTATGTCTAGATCACATTATTCCAGCCAGATTCCAGAGTTATTCCACTGGCAGATGTGTCACATTTAGTTATATCAGCCAGGACATGTGCCAAACAGCATAGTGGACCTGCATGGGACAGCTCCACAGCACCTGCCAACTGTGCACACGTTCCGGTAGGTCTCAGTAGATGAGACGTCACCTGCCCACCTCTAGATGCAGAAATGAGCAGAAACTGACATAACTAAAATAAAAAATAAAATCCAAATGCTTAAAAATAACATAAGGGCCCATAAAGAGTTATGGGAAAAGAGGGTAATTAAATTTAATAGCACAATTAAGGTACCTTTACACGCCGCTACAGTAGGTTGAAAACAACCGGGTTTTAGAGACAAATGTATCTTGCACCGTCAAATGAACTCGAGGTAGCGGCGTGTAAACTAGCTTGTTGCCGTCCGTCACTTTCGGCACCTATTTCAGAGCAGTGCTCTAAAACAGGTTGATTTCAACCCGATGCTAGCGGCGTCTAAATACGGAACAGGAGGGTTTTATCGCCACCTAGATAACTCCCCGGGGCGTGACACAGCCTCCGGGATACTGCCCCCCTTCAGCGATCATTGGTGGAAGCTCCTGCGTTACGATTGGTAGTCGCTGCATAGGGCGGCATATTTAAGGAGCTGACCAGTCACACTACACAATTGCTCGAGCGTCATGTATTAGTCAGCCTCCTGCGCTGGCTGGCCAATCATGATGCTATTGCTTTGTTCTATCATCGTACGAGCGTCTTGTAATCCACAACTCTGGCACGCCTATGTGTTGTCCCTGCTGCACCAGGTCCTCCCATATTACCTTCTGTAGCGGCGTGTAAATGAGGGACGGTGCTCTACAGAAGGTAACTTGATGCACCCGGCAGTGCCTCCAGAGATAGATTAAACCTTCTGTAGAGCACCTTGTAGCGGCGTGTAAAGGCGGTATTGGGTACCGTTTGTAACTGTTGGTGCGTGCTCGTGCACGTGAAGCACCCGGTTGTTTCTAATCTTCTGTAGCGGCGTGTAAAGGTACCTTTATATGTAACTAAAATGGCTTTAAAGTAGAGATAAGCAAATCACGTTTTTTAAATCTGTGTTTTCATGTGAATTAAAACATTTTGAGATTTGATTTATGGTTTGCAAAGAAAAAAATTAAATCCCAAGGCAACACTTCTAACATTACTGAAGTATCAGAGAGCCAGTTAAAAGGGCTCCTACAGGTCATTTTTCTGTATAATACTAATAATTCCTTTGAATAGTGCTCGGGCAGCCCTTTCACAATTTGTAAAAATTATTACTTTACCCTTTGTAGTTCTCTTGCTATAAGCACCTTCATACCCAACAGGC
The DNA here is from genome assembly GCA_033576535.1 of Allobates femoralis. Taxonomy (NCBI): domain Eukaryota; kingdom Metazoa; phylum Chordata; class Amphibia; order Anura; family Aromobatidae; genus Allobates; species Allobates femoralis. Next base: position 537,680,645 of record JARQOC010000005.1, read on the forward strand.
AGCTATCTGCAATAGTCCGATCCATTAACTTTACTGCTGACTAGTCCGCACCCTGCATCCATACAGTAGGCCACCTTAGCACAGGGGACTGGTATTACGTAGGTCCTAGGGGGTGGAGCCTAGAGATAGGGAGACAGGGAGTGTGCAATAGTGTCAGGCAGACGGTGTGACACAGCAAGGTAGACAGACGCAGGGGACCCTGCGGCTGTAACATGAGGGCACCTCTTAGGAGAGGGGTGACCCAGACATAAAAGGGGGTCATATCCAGGACTGGTTGGAGCCAGCTGGAGACCCAGGTCACCACCGGCATACCAGAGCCGAGGAAGCTAGGAAAAGGTATATCCCTAACTGCAGAATGGCAGGCTGAGGGCCCAACACAAGGGAGCCACAGCACCCCTGAAGAAGTCCAACATCGGTCCTGCTGCTGGGTCCACGACACCAACAAGTAAGAGACTTTAGGTAACAGACCCCGAGGACTAGAGACTTGGCTCAAGAGGGGCAAATACAGACAGAGACAGAGGAACAGGACCAAGAACGCCATATTAAATGCACCACTGCCAGACTCTGGAAAGTCCTCCAAGATCTGCGGCTACCAACCCCATTCAACCAGACTGTACCGTGTACCCCTTTTCTACCTGGTGCAAGTAAAAGAACTGTTTGAGCTGATCTGGTGTTTGGTTTCCTTCAATCCGCCGCCTGGAGGGCTTCTACAATATCATCGAGGTGAAGATTACTACTCCCCTCATCCACCCCACTGCCCTGAGGTAAGGCTCCGCCTGTGAGGAGCTGTACTACCAAAGCTGCATTCCCATCACCTCAGCGGCCGGCCGCAGCGCTGGTAATCCTATTACCAGGTAGCACAGGTGGCGTCACATTACTATTCCCCCATCATCATCACCCCCACCCCCGCCACCGACCAGCCGTGATCCCCCCACTGAAGTAACCACTGTCCCGGTATCCGAGTACCTCTTACCCTGTCGACTGACTCACTATTTTAAGTGGTTACCTTGTATCTGAATTTTATAGTGTGGTTTATGTGAGTTGTGTAGAGTATGTCAGGTTGGCATCAATAATCACGGTCCCTGTTGGGCGATCAGGGTGCCTGGTCAGCGCTTGATGATAGAAATAGAGGGTGGAGGAAGAAGGGAGGCAGGGGAGGGGGTGCTGGAGGAAAAAAGCAGGGAAATAAAAATAATATTCTTTTTATTCATTTTCGTCAATGTACTGCAGAGGAAGGACGCAGAACAGCAGCAGTGAAGCAGCACAGTGGTGAAACACAACAGCGGCAGCAGCACAGGAGCACTGGGCGTGGTCTCATAAGCTGAAATTGCTTTGTGGCCCCACAAATTCCAGCAATATTGCAACACAGATTGTCGGCAGGGACTGCTCTCCTTGATCGGATGAGGTCACAGCCTAGTCATATGGCCCTCTGCATGATGATTGGAGCAATTGCGTCACAATCACAATCACTCCAATCAGGGCTGGAGGGGTGATGCTGAGGTTACCAAGCTCCAGCCTATGATCGGTGCTGTTGTGGCACTAATCATAGCAGAATCTCACTGTGTTAAGCAATTTCCTTGCTTGAAACATTACAATTGCTGTGATTGGCTGTTCAGAATTGTTCAAAATATTTATTCATTAATGCCTTGTAAATATAGGGCTGAGCAAAAGAATTAGAAACATGGAAATGCTGCACAGTAAGGAAGGCTCCAGAAGTAGATCAACCAATGGATTGGACAGTGGAGCTTCAGACGCCTCACTTGTGAGGGCAAAGCACTTGACCTTTGTAAGATGCTGCCATACATGACCCAGGCCTGGCCTTCTCCTCATCACCATGTGCAGGGCCATTACCAGGACAGTGTTTTGCTTCGTCTGGGGTTCCAAGATGGACAGAGTGAAATGGACAGTCATTGACAAGGAGCCTTGTAAGAGTGGAAAGGGCATTCAAGGTATCCTCATAGATATTCACACTCTCATACAGACCTCCATCTGTGATTGTGTTTGGTAGACTTTGCAAGTCAAGAAAGGTTCTGCAAGCAGGTACATGTATTGCTTTCACCAGCTTCCTCTGTACAGGAGGCTCAACTGGTAAAAATGGGATGGCTCTTAAGCCTACATCAAGTCAACACCATGGTTCTGCGGAGATATATCCAATTTGTCAAGGAACACTAATTATAGGGACTCAAACCCAATTTATGGAGCTCAAAGACTATCCAAAAACTCACCAGAACCAATGACGAAAAGTAGAACATTTCAGGACTACATGCTGACACGATGATAAGTGTGTTTACTAATCGGCCTTTGAACAGGTTGACCAATGGGCACAAGGACTTATTATGGATGTCAATACCCATTTGGTAATGAATGCATGCCCGGAACCTGTGCAAGACCCGGTACTGTCCAATGTTCCCCTTCATAGAATAAACATACGTACACATTTTTTCAGATTGCTGTTTTGCACACCTGTTGCTTACCCTGGAGGATGAACTGAGGAAGACTGTCCCCAGAGGGAGCCTATTGTACCATTCAGTACTTTTACAATCTCTTACCTGTGGTTTATACTGGTGGAGCCATCCAGAAAGCTAGGCACCTTATGAAATGTTTTAAGGACACTATGTGAGTCGTCAGAAACCGGCTCATCTTGAGCAGGGAAATAATGTTCATCCGCGATTGATGAAGGCTGATCCAGAGCCTGCTAAAAAACTATTCTTGGAAGGTTTGGATGAGAACTAACCCCCTCCCGCTTCATGTGTGTTGTCCTTCTATAAAGCTTCGGGCCTGTGATTTCCCCCTCTCTACTCCTTCTTTCTCATTACCCCTTACCCTATCATGCTTTGTCTTACTTTATTCTTTGACTTGTTTTTCTTTCAGCTTGTGTGTTGTGTGTAACATAGGGGTTTGTTGTATAGTGTAGGTTTATCTGTTGTGTACGTTATATTCTTAAGCTATTGAAGAATGATATAGAATAATGTGTGTGCTTTGCTCTTTCTCAGTACACTGTTACCTTTTGGATGAACGCTTATAATAAATTTATATTCAATATACAAACAGGAACATTAAGCTGTTTTGAGATGGTTTATAGCCAGTTTATAGCCATTACCTTTAACATGTTTGTCTATAATTGACTTCCTAATCTGAGACAACTTTCTCCTTGTAGTGGTTGAAAAAAATAAATTTTGCCATTTTGATCTTCTGATTATGCCATTTGCCAATTAGGTTAATTCATTTTTTTCATTTAAAATTTTGATATATTGGACTTTTACAGATGTGGTGACAACAACTGTGTGTTTTTAATATACTTTTTTTTATTTTAATGGTGGAAAAGGGGGAAGGGGAAGCAAATGTTTAGATTTTTTTAATTGTATTAATTAATATTTATAAAAATATTTTAAAAGTTTTTACCATGTTTTGTAGTTGTTTTAGGGCAAAAATTTGGGTATTCTGTCTATGAACATCAGCCATGGGCTGGCCTTCACAGATGCACTGTCAAGAGAGAGATGGGATTAGCTGTCAAAGTATGGCGCCCCTGCAATCTGGCTGCCACAAATGGTCTGAAGGGAATTGGAGCTCCCTCTGCTGGAAGTCTGAAGCATTTCAGAGAAACATCAATGCGTCCAACACAGGTAGGTAGAAATTCAAAGAAGAGTTTTATTCCAACATCGGTAAAAACAGGGATCAATGAAGCAGCGCAGGCCTAAGGTAATGCGGCATAACACCGGTCACCAGTTTATGCATTTCGAGGCATCAGATCCTCTTAATCATAACCTGGTGCTATAGTGAGACTCTTGGGTTTTCAAGTTTCCCAGGGAAATAACTTTGCATGTCTTGTGACTTGTAGGCGGGGCTTTCTTTGCCTGGGAGATTTAAAAACTGAAGAGTCTCAACATAGTACCAGGTACTTTATGCCTGGACTGCTTTGTTGATCCATGTTTTGGAATTTCAATCTACCTGTGCTGGACGCATTGATGCTTCTCTGAACTGCTGGTTGGTTCCTCTGTGCACAAAGAGAAAGGTGAGCTGGAAATATTTGTAAGTCTGAAGCGTTCATGCAATGCCTGATCTCTAACCAGTAAGCTGAGCACTAAGGCCTGTTTTCTGGCTTTGGCTCAGTCTCTGGTTGGGGGGAGGTGTTAGCTTTGGTTCAGCGTTTAATAAGACAGAGAAGAATGAAGGAAAAATGTTCTGGGGAAAGGCAGCAGGAGCTGCTTCCCAAGGTACATGCTGCTTAGGTCCTCTGGTTTTGGACTGGATCCTTCCATCTGGGAGACATACCAGTACGGATTCGGGTGCACCTCAACACCCTAGAATTCCCTTCTTTCTCCAGGCCACCTGATGCGAGGTGCCCTCCTCTGAGGTTCTTGCAGGGTTCACCTCCCGACTCCAACTCTCTGCCCCTTCCTGACTGACTTTCCCTCAATTCCACTACCCACCTAAGCTCCTCCCACCGGGACCAGTTCCCTAGCAACAGATTAACCTATTGGTCCCCTGACCTGAGGTGTGTGGATGTCTGTGGTGAGGGTCCCCTGTTGACATCCCAGGCCCCTGGTCACAGGGATACTACACACTCTAGTCTGGGTGCAGTACCCCTCCGTGGCATCCCGACCAGTGGGGTGCCACATATCTATCTCCCCGGGATCTCCTACAGTGCCAGCCATATTTGGCTGATTATCCCAAACTCTATTTATTTCTTTATCATTTTCTAGTTCTCCATTTTTACTCTCCCTTTCATTATGAGCCAGAGCCACAGCACTAGGCACTGCTACCATGATCCTGACTACTGGCCCAATTGCTGAGTATCCCAGCCCTGAGCACTCTACAAAAGCAACCCATGGGCTCCCCGCGATTGCTTTGCAGGTGTGCCAAAGGGTAGTTAGAACAGTTTAACTCCCCTGGATGTGCAATGTAAATGCCGTTGTAAGAAATTGATTGAACCCGCATTAAACAAGAATAGGTTACAATACAGTATTAAGAAAAATATATAGTTCCACGTGTGTTTGAGATTGCATTTCAATTCTGATGAAGTGAATGGGGATATGTATCAATACATTCACGTCCTGATGAATAGTGTGCTGCTGTTTGCAAAAAAAAAAAAGTCCTTTATGCAACCCTTGACTGTGAGTACCACCTATGTCTAAGATTCACACTACCGGTTTACGGTGTCCGTGTGAATCCAGCTGAAACTGGATACACCTGCATCCGTTTTTGGCCCCATTGATGGAGCTGCAGGAACTTGTGGGTGCATCCAGTTGTTTACGATTACCCCTGATTCAGTTGTCCATGGTTTTTTCACTGAGTCTAAAAACACAGTTTGTAGTGATTTTGGTCTCTGTTTCAAAACTGTGAACACCCGGATCCGGGGCAATGTGAGCTGAATTACAACGGGGATGTTTGGAACTTGGATGCTATGGAATCTGGGTCCAGCAGGATCCAGACACTGGATCCAGGATTTGTAACAGAGCATGCCAAGAAACCAGTTTTAAAGACACACCCACTAGGGGGCTTGTATTTTTCCACCAGATCCAGCTAAAAAAATCCACAACCTAATGCAACAGGATGCTCATGCACCGGTGAGACGGATCAGTGATAATACCGGTGCAGGTGCATCCAGTTGCAGCAGGTTTTGCAAATGCAAGGAGTCCGAGGGGATGCAGGTTTTTCCTGCATACCCCCGGATTCACAAAACCAGTAGTGTGAAAACAGCCTAATACGGTAACTAATACGAAGATCCCGATGTATCATGCAGCACCTGTCTCCATAATCACTTGTCTATAGAGAGCTAATTACATTTACTATCATAAAATAATGATGGAAAAGTGCTACATCTTATCAGCGCAGGTCAGCCTCGAATGCACGGCTGGAGTGATGTTAATGTTTGAACGCTAATTAATGCATATATTCATTTGGCAGCTACGCAAATCTTTCAGACAAACTCTTGAGAGCCATGAGAGACGATCCGATGGTCTTGCTTGATGACCTCTTACTTTTATTAATAGTGCCGAAACCATACCCAACGTGTACATCAATTCTCAGCTGTGATTTCATACAATCAGGAGCAGGTAAGAAAATTGATGCCGCCGTGCCGTAGTTCAAAGGAAGTCATGAAGCTGTCGGTACTTTTCAATATTTGCCTATTTTTCCTTATTTTTTTGCTTCCTTGCAGAATAAAGTGTCACATCAAGTTTGATGCGGCCGGTTCTGTATCGGGCTCTATATATAGCTCCTGCAATAAACAAGCACAAACTATTTCCTCCGCGCAGGATTTAAGAGCAGCGATATAGCTGAACTCAGCGAAACGCACAGTGTAGAGATAGACTGGAGCGCGGCCAGAGATGGTGACAAGCACAATTATATGCCATTAACAGTTACAATTTAGGTGTCAGCTTGGTGAAAAAAGAAGTGATTATTAAGATGGGCCAGAAAAAGCGAAATGACAAAAAAATAACAAACAAATGAAATAGCAGCAAACAGTAAACTTGTTGGACTGGGAAGTGGCACTAAATTTAGTCGTAAAACTCAGCTTGGTTACATTGGCAATATATACTCGCATAAAGACATGCATATAATACTGTACGAGCTTCTCTAGAGCGGCATGTCACATGTATACGAAGTTCTTTATAGTGGTGGGTAAGGGGTGAAACCAAGATATTGTTGGCAGTTATGATTAATACCTTTATTAATCTAGATCATCAGGGAGATTGGCATTAATGCCATCATCATTCTAGTTCAACGCAGGTGTTGGTGTTAAAGATTGTATATAAGGTGTTTTAGGGTTAATTTGCTTCCCCCCTTGAAGAATATGGTCTATGTGCGCTATGTATTTCTGTATAGAGTTTCACGACACTGTTCAAGTGAAATGACAATACAAACTTTAATTGACTCTACGAGGGCAACCCTCGACTTAACTTTTGCACTGGGGAGCCGGCGGGGTGACCTCAGCAGAATCAGGGCTGCTCCATGGCCTTGCCTTGCCCTTGGCAACCAGGGCCCTATATGGCTGACCCCTCAACATATAGACAGCAAGGACATAATAAAAAGGCTTTTTATTTATATTAGTGGTTACCTTTAGCTAAGAAAAAAAAATTGCGCTAACTTTCAGTCTGCAATCTTCATCTCCTTATTCATTTTCAGTGTCCTTGATATGCAGTTTGCAGCCACAGCCAAATGTCACATTTTGCTCTTGTAGGAGTGTCTCTCCAAGTAATATAAGTTGGACTTGAGATCTATGTGCTGTTGTCTTCACTTGTTTTAATGTATCTGCATAGTAACATAGTAACATAGTTTTTAAGGTTGAAGGAAGACTTTAAGTCCATCTAGTTCAACCCATAGCCTAACATGTTGATCCAGAGGAAGGCAAAAAAAACCCATGTGGCAACACTAAGCTCCACATTGGGGAAAAAATTCCTTCCTGACTCCAGATACGGCAATCAGACTAGATCCCTGGATCAACGCCCTATCAATGAATCTAGTATATATAACCGGTAATATTATAGTTTTCAAGAAAGGCATCTAGGCCCTTCTTAAATGTTAGTAGTGAGTCACTCATTACAACATCATGTGGCAGAGAGTTCCATAGTCTCACTGCTCTTACAGTAAAGAATCCACGTCTGTGATTATGATTAAACCTTCTTTCCTCCACACGTAGAGGATGCCCCCTTGTCCTCGTCTCAGAGTAAAGAGATCATTAGAAAGTTCTCTGTACTGTCCCCTCATATATTTATACATTATTATAAGATCACCCCTAAGCCTTCGTTTTTCCAAGCTAAATAACCCCAAGTTTAATAACCTGTCTTGGTATTGCAGAACCCTCAGTCCTCTAATAACCTTTGTCGCTCTTCTCTGGACCCGCTCTAGTTCAGCTATGTCTTTCTTATACACCGGAGACCAGAATTGTACACAGTATTCTAAGTGTGGTCGCACTAGTGACTTGTATAGAGGTAAAATTATGTTCTCCTCATGAGCATCTATGCCTCTTTTAATGATTCCCATTATTTTATTTGCCTTTGCAGCAGCTGCCTGACACTGGCCACTAAATGTGAGTTTGTCATCTACCCATACACCCAGGTCTTTTTCAGTGACAGTTTTGCCCAGTGTTTTACAATTGAGCACATAATTATACCTTTTGTTTCCTCTGCCCAAGTGCATTACTTTACATTTATCCCCATTAATGCTCATTGGCCATTTATCAGCCGAAGCTTCTAGCTTACATAAATCCTCCTGTAATATAAAATTGTCCTCCTCTGTATTGATTACCCTGCAGAGTTTAGTGTCATCTGCAAATATTGAGATTCTACTCTGTATGCTACCTACAAGGTCTTTAATAAATATATTAAAAAGAAGTGGGCCCAGTACTGACCCCTGTGGTACCCCACTGTTAACTGTGACCCATTCTGAGTGTGTTCCATTAGTAACCACCCTTTGTTTCCTATCACTAAGCCAGTTCTTAACCCACTTACACATATTTTCCCCTATCCCCATTGCTCTCATTTTATGTATCAACCTTTTGTGTGGCACCATATCAAAAGCTTTTGAAAAGTCCATATACACCACGTCCATGGCATCTCTTTGATCCAGTCCTGAACTTACCTCTTCATAGAAGCTTATCAGATTAGTTGAAGAGGAACAGTCCCTCGTAAACCCATGATGATATTGGGTCATGAGGTTATTTTTCTTCAGATAGTCCAGTATAGCATCTCTTAGAAAACCCTCTAGGATTTTACCCACAGTAGAGGTTAAGCTTACTGGCCTATAATTTCCAAGTTCAGTTTTTGTCCCCTTTTTGAATATTGGCACCACATTTGCTATACGTCAGTCCTGAGGTACAGACCCTGTTATTATGGAATCTTTGAATATTAAAAATAATGGTCTATCTATGATGGTACTTATTTCCTGCAGTACTCTGGGGTGTATCCTATCCGGGCCCAGGGATTTGTCAACTTTAGTGATTTTTAGGCGTACTTCCTGCTGGGTTAAGCAGGTGACATTTAATGGAGAGTTTTTGTTATCACTGATCATGTTGTCTGTCATGGGATTTTCTTGTGTAAATACTGTTGAAAAAAAGTAATTTAGCATATTGGCTTTTTCCTTATCCTCATCCACCATTTCACCCAGACTATTTTTAATGGAACCAACACAATCATTTTTTAGTTTCTTAATATTTATGTAGTTAAAAAATATTTTGGGATTTTTTTTACTTTCTCTGGCAATGAGTCTCTCTGTCTCAATCTTTGCTGCAGTTTTTTCCTCTCTATGTGTTTTCTTTACTATCTATAACTTTCTTCCACTGAACTTGGTAATGTATAAACAAGATCATTTCTCTCTTTCACTGCAGAAAAACTGCTTACAAGCCACCTCCTTCCTGCTATGCCTATGGCCTCCTCCACACGTTGGTGTTTAAGAATAAGAACGTACTTGAAAAAAATGGTACCGATGTCATCAGTGTTTTGGATCACTGTGTCATTAGTGTACAGTCTGTGTGTCCATTTTTACTATCGGTGTCATCAGTGTCACCAGTCTTTTTCACGTGTAAGGCTAGGGTCACCCTTGGCTGCGTTTTTTAAGGTTGTTTTTGTCAGCCTGCATTTTTGGGCAGCGTTTTTGCTGTTAGGTCTGAAGCTGCCTTAAAAAACGCAAGCAAAAACGCATGCGAAAACGCATGTACCATTTAGTGCCATGCTTTTGCATGCGTTTCCCATAGGGCCCAATGTTACAAAAACGCATGCGTTTTTGAAAAAGCACCAAAAAACATCTCAAGAGACGTTTTTTGGTGCTGAGCCAAAAACGCATCCAAAAACGCATGGCACTTTAGCCATACATTTTTGGCGTTGGGGCATGCATTTTTTGTATTGGTGCCTATGGATGCGTTTTTGCATGCATCTTTCACAAAACACAAGTGTGAAAAACGCATGGAAAAACGCATCCACGACGCAAGTGTGACCCTAGCCTAAGAGGGTGACCTATGCTTGTATGTTCCTGCCCCTGCCCCCGATGACTCCATCTATGTTGTTATGTCATAATGTGAATTTTGTTATGCATCTATGTATATAATGTGAACAGTAATGTAATGTGATGTTTCTATGTATAAGGTATAGCGTAATGAACAGATGCAGCAGAGTTAGCAATGTTAATAGGTCAAGCAATAGTTAATATAGGGGATTAGCCTACAGGGGGTGGAGCCCGTTCCAAGGGAAAGGGCAGACTCCATCTCAGAGTTTAGTTAGTCAGTAGTGATGGGCGAGCTTGCTCGCCGTTACTCGGTGCTTGCCCAATCATCTCAGTACTTTACAGAGCCAGCCCTCATGCAGGGATTGGCTGACAGACACTGCAATGCCACAGCCATGTTGGTTGTGGCATTACAGTGATTGGCTGGCCGCACAGCGTCATCATGTCTATATCAGACCTGACAGCGCTGTGTTCGTTCCTCCCCCTGTGTGACATGTTCCTTTCACTTTAGCAGCGTGTGCGGCAGCTTCTGGCTTCTGTACATTCGCTGCTAAAGTGAAATCCAAGTGAAAATAAAATAGCATACTCACCTGTCTGCAGACTCCCGGGAAACATCTGATCACTGCAAGGACCTGTTGGTAATCAGCTGATGCTCTCACCTGACAGCATCAGCTGATCGGGAAGTCCCGCAGTAGAAAGCTGTCTTTTTCCCGCCCAGCAGGTTTAAATGATCAGCTGATGCTGTCAGGTGATCATTTAAACTGGCTGAATGGTAAAAAGCCGGCTTTTTTTCCGGGACTTAGACGATCAGCTGATGCTGTCAGGGGACAGCATCAGCTGATTACCGGCAGATCCTGGTGCCGAGAGGATGTGTCTGAAGAGAGGTGAGTATGTTTTTTTTTCCTACTGGTACATCAGCTGATTGTTTTAACCGGCTTTTAAACAATCAGCTGATGTGTCACCCCATTCAGGTCCTTGAACCTGATATTGATCATCTGATCGGTTCAACTGATCAGATGATATTGGATCCAGATTGGATGTCGTGGGAGCCTCAACCTAGGACTATGTTTTAGGAGGGGGGTTTCTTTTGTTCAATAAAGATGGAGGCACTAATTGTGTTGTGCTTTATTTCTAATAAAAATATTTTTCTCAGATGCAGCAGAGCCAATACCGTCGTGGGACACATGCAGGCTCCTGGTGACGGCAAGGTGAGGATGAGGTTGCTTTAATATTTTATTTCTCTTACAGGAGACACTGGCTTCAGGTGGAATAGGCGAGAGAGTAAGTATGGTTAATTAAGAACAATAAAGGACCACTGTCTTTATTTTAAATAAAATACTTTATACTGGGTGTATGTGTTTTATTTCACTTTTTGACTATGAGGTTAGTAATGGGGGCGTCTTATAGACGCCTCTCCATTACTAACCTGGGCTTGATGTCACCTGGCATAATAAGGTGACATCAACCCCAACCCCATAACCCTGCATGTCTTATAGAATACAAAACCTGTATCTAGTTGGTGTTTTGTGGCATGTATAAATGCTAACATCCAAACGGGACAGCGAGATGAGACAAACCGGACGAACATACTAGAGATAAGCGTTATTATCCATCTCTGGCCAAGAACAGACTGACCCATATAGCAAAAGTTGTTAGGAGGATGCTTAGCATAGATCAGGGCGATCAGGCCAATACAAGAATAGACATAAGATGAGGAATAAAGTCTGTGCACTCTGGTCATTTGGTTGACTTGTTTGGTGAATGATTTCCTGGGGGTCTGAGGACCACGAGCCAACGGGGACTTAAAGGCTCTAACGTGCGGGATTGTGATGTTAGGCTGGAGGGAGGAGTGTCAACTAGAATGTCAGAGAAACCAGTGTTGAAGTGTGAGGAAGTTTGCCCTATGGTGAATTGTATTATTATTATTATAATGCCATATTTTCCATGGTGGTTTACATATTAAAAGGGGCCTACATAGACAAGTACAATAATTATGAGCAATACAAAGAACAGACAGGTACAAGAGGACAGAGGACCCTGCCCATGAGGGTTCACAGTCTACAAGGGATGGGTGAGTATACAGTTGTGAGGTGAGATCCCCGTCCATGAGGGCTCACACTCTACAAAGGATGGGTGAGGATGCAATAGGTGAGGAGAGAGGACCATGCCTGCGAGGGCTCGTAGTCTACAAGGGATGGGTGAGGATACAATAGGTGAGGAGAGAGGACTATGCCTGCGAGGGCTCACAGTCTACAAGGGATGGGTGAGAATGCAGTAGATGAGAAGTGAGGACTTTGTCCACGAGGGCTCACAGTCTATAAGTGATTAGTGAGGATACAGTAGGTGAGGAGAGGGGATCATGCCTGCGAGGGATCACAGTCTAAAAGTGATGGGTGAGAATACAGTAGGTGAGGAGAAAAGGATCCTGCCCGCAAGGGCTCACAGTCTATAAGGGATGGGTGAGGAGAGAGGACCATGCCTGCGAGGGCTCACAGTCTACAAGGGATGGGTGAGGATACAGTAGCTGAGGAGAGAACCATGCCCACGAGGGCTCATAGTCTAGAAGGGATGGGTGAAGAGAGAGGACAGTGCACAAAAGGGCTCACAGTCTACAAGGGATGGTTGAGGATACAGTAGGTGAGGAGAGAGGACCATGCTCACGAGGCCTCATAGTCTAGAAAGGATGGGTGAGGATATACTAAGAAAGGATAGGGCTGGTCGTGGACTGAGGAACACTGCAGGTTGTAGGCTTGTCAAAAAAGGTGAGTCTTCAGGTTCCTTTTGATGGTACTAAAAAACTAGAGAAAACATGCTTAAGTTGGCTGCCCGCTATATCACTCCTGAAGTTGTATTGAAAGAACTTGGCCTGATGTTCATTCAAAGACTGTTGTTCAAGAGTCCTGGGTCTCTGTCCTTGACTCCCTTGAAGACCGTTTCTGTCTCACCAGACGTAACAGTGACAGACGGCCTTCCAAAAAAGGTATGACTTGCACCACACTAAACCATGCACCCAACCAGGTCCACCACAAACCTTCTTGCTCTTTGAGGATTGCCGGGGTACCAACAGAAGGAGGGAACCCCTCGTGTGTGGCTACTGCCCCAGCCCACCCTCACACATGGATGGATCATTAACTAAATAAATTAGATAGCTTCTATTACACTTTGCAATGTTAAACACGTGCAGCACACACGGATGCCATATGTGTGTTGTTTGTGTTTTTCATCGACCCATAGGCTTGTATTGGACCTGGTCATCTGTGCTGCTGGAAATAAAAACCAGACATTTGAGCAGCCACATAGATTCTGATGGGTACAGGTGGTATCCTTGAAATAAATACATACCACATTTACTGGACACTGGGACATGTGAAGGAAGCCTAAAGCTTTTTTCACACATCTGTTAATGACGAAGTGTGATGAACAGTCAGGTTTCATGACTTAAAGGGGACCTGTCAGCTCGTTTTAGCTCCCTATCCTACCACTACCTGTCCCTGCACCTTGCTAGCGTATCCCTAACCATCCCTCTCTGAGCTAAAACTGCAATATAATACTTGAAAAAACGATTTAATAACTTACATATTCCTATGGTAATGATGGCTCCAGGCTACAGTGTAGACTGACATGGGCGATCTCCGGGTCTCCATTCTCCCACTCGCTGGTGTAATCACGCCTTGCTGGGCGTCATCATTCCTTCTTTTCTTACCCCTATTTTAAAAACCCTGTTTCCTTCTCATAGTACTCATAGTATGACGGGCAGCCGAACATCAGTTCCGGCCCTGCAAAGTGTGTGGGTGTATGGGCTGCATGGTTCGGCTCCGGCGCATGCACAGTGCACATATTGAAGCTGGGCCGTACATCGGATAAGCCCCCACAATGCACAGGAGCAGAACTGAGGTCTGGCTCCGTGTCATACTATGATGAAGAAGCCGGATTTTCAAAATAGGGGGCGAGAAGAGAAGGAATGATGACACCCAGCGAGGCAAGGGGGGAAGAATGGAGACCCGGAGACCACCCATGTCAGTCTACGCCATAGCTTAGACACCTCATTACCATAGGAAAATGTAAGTTAATAAATAATTTTTCTCAAACATTATATTGTAGTTTTAGCTCGGAGAGGGATGGCTATTGACGTGCTAGCAAGGTGCAGGGACAGGTAGTGGTAGGATAGGGGTAAAAACGAGCTGGCAGGTTCCCTTTAAATGCAACAGATTTATCTATTACTATGATACTGATGAGTTTGAGTGAGGAAACTTGTGGTCAGTTCGGACTTCACGGTCCATACTCAGATTGTAGAAATGTGCAAAATCAGCCTAGGATCGAGGGAAGGGAGCAAGAGCAGAGAGCCGTCAGGATCATCGAGCGATGACTGACATGTTTGTATTTGCAGATGTCGGCTAAATAAAACGAATTATATAAATCACTCAGTAGCAGCAAAATGGTAGAACATTTGTAATGACGACTATTTGGAAAAAAGTTGATCTTTGCATTTTGGAAGTAAATAAACAATTAAAAAATTCTATGTGAAAGTGTACACAGCCATTAAAGTTTACAGCAGTGCTACTCAAGCCGTGAGGCTTCACCAGAGGGCACTAACTAGATATGGGAGAGGAGCAGCTGGGGATGCAGCTTTCATAGAAGAATCATCTTCTGCACAGTCATTCCTATGGCTGCAGTAATATTTGGATTTGCAACTCAACTGACTTATCTCATACTTTATTCATGCTCATTTTGCATTGTTTTATTGGACTCAGGAGGAAAATTGAAAACATTTTCATTTTAAGCATTGACTTACCGTACATGAAAGATGATGAGACCCCAAACATCTTGGTTTGTGAAGTGATGCCCGGGTATTGGCGTGGTTGGAAACATGAGCTCTTCGAATACAAATTTTATGACTCTGTGGTTTATAATGTTAGTAATCATAAAGGAAAGGGTTAAAACTGGTTGGGGCTGTGGGCAGACATGAATAATCCCTGTACCACTCCAGACCACCATGAGTACTGACATGAACCTCCTTATGATCTTAGATTACCAAGAATGTTGGTACTGAAGTCAATTAACCTAGACCCTTTGGCATGTTATTAATAACCAGGATGAGGGTTGCAACTGGGATGGACAATCCTTTACTAGTCTAGGCCACCTGGAGAATGGGAATCTTCCCCCTTGAATACCTCAGATCTACACTACCCTAGACATCTTCAGATGATATTAATAACTGTGCTAATGGTCACCACTGGGAGTCTGTTGGCAGATACGTTAAACTCAATACTAGTGTGGACTGCCAGCCAAATTGTTATCAACCCCTTCACTACCCATGAGCTTTTAAGATGTTAATATTAAAGTCTACAATGCCCTGGGACACTAGAAATATTATTAGCATTGACTTAATCATACATCATGTTTATAACATAGGTTCTAATTTGCATGAATTATATGAAAAGAGTTAATACTATTTGGAGATAGTGTTAGAAAAGCAGATTGTGTTATTACTATGCTTGTCGCACCAAAGCAAGGAAATTACACCTTAAGGATTCCACATGGTAATGTTATACTCATATTTAGGGCATAACAACCACAACTGAGCACAACTGTGCGGGGGCAGGGATGGGGGGGGAAAGAAATTGATACCAGCGTCTGAGTCAGCTGGAAGTGCATGCACCTGGTCCCTGTACTGCAATAATTGACCCTGACTATTCAGAGGCTGTCAGCTGACGTTGGCGGCTGACCCACCCCAGGGCCTAAGGGGTACTCAGATCCCGGCCGTTGATTACTGTTGCTGTCACTGGTGGCTGGTGCCCGGGGCAGTGGTCCTAGTGGCCGCTGAAAATGGTGTAGAAATAAAATAATAAAATTATATTGTTCGTGACGCCACCTGCCGTGTCTGGTGATGACACCAGTGCTGCTGCAGACCTCTGGGGACGATGGATAGGCAGCCAGATGATGTCTCTCCCCGCAGGTGGAGCGGAGTCCCCAGGGCAGTGTGGTAACTGATGTCATAGTATGAATAAAATACAGGAGGCCTTCTTGCTCTGCACTGGTGTTTACTGGTGACTTTCAAAGTTGTTCACAAGGTACACAGTCACGGGTAGCTGGCCGGGTAGTCACCAAGGATGCAAAGTCTCTTTGAGGCCCTCAATGTTGTTTCTTCTGGTACAATCTCTGTCCTTTTCAATGCGCTCTCCTTAGTATCCATGTGCTGCCCTGCACAGAGCCCTCTTACTACCAGTCCCGTTGGGTATATAGAAGTAACCTTTTTGCTCTCTAAGGGGCTCAACCTGGTTTAGAGCTCCGGGTGGGGATGTGCGTGTCGGACTAGGTCGGGGCTATATGGAAGGCCTTCAACCCACTGGATTTGGCGGCTCAGAGTTAAACTTTCCTGCACCGCACTCGGAGCCAGTACTCTGTCTTGGACTGGGTTGCCTCCCAGACTGGCTATCGGTACAGTCCGGCACTGGGCTTGCACAAGCCAGGAATCCCCCTCTTGTCTGGGTTGCCTTCCTTTTCTGGCACCCTCCACTGCGAGCCTCGCAGGGTCCTCTCTCCTCGACTTCAATCACGGTTCTTTTCTTCCCTCCGACTGACTAACTATCTGTCCTCTCCCCCTTTTCTCTCCACTTACACTCCTCCCACCGGGACCAGTTACCCTGGTAATGGGTTTAGCCAATTGGTCCCCTATCTCTACGTGTATGGATGTGGCAATGAGGGCCTCAGGTTGAACATTCACATCCTAGAGTGACCGGGATACTACACTCACTGTTCTGGGTGCAGTACCCGTATAGTGGCGCACTGATCAATGGGGCACCACACGGCCGCTGTCAGCCTCTGCACAGGCTATGGTAGAGGACGCAGCGCATCATGGGAACATGGAAAGGGGAGAAGCATTTTTTTTTTTAGAAATGTGTTGGAGAACAGTGGCAAAATGGGGAACATTACAGGATGTGCCCATTAAGGGTAACTTTATACTGGAAGGAAACTGGATGGGGACATTGTTTCAAGATGGGCAACATTATACAGGAAAGGGACCCAGAATGGAGAACATTATTAGTGGAAGTGGCCCAGGATGAGGGACATTATACCAGGAAGAGGCCAAGATGTGGACTTCATTAAAGTAAGGGGCCAGGATAGGGGATATTATACCAGGAAGGAGCACAGGATGTTGGCCATTACAACTGCAAGGGGCCACGATGTGGGACATTTCTTTTTAGAAGGGGCTCCCGATGAAGGACATTAGTACAGAATGGGTGACATTGTTATTATTTTGACAGTGAGGGTAATGAATGAGTGCAACAGGCTACCATGAGAGGTGGCGAGTTTCCCTACGATTGGAGCCTTCAAACAGAGGCTGGATGTCTGAGATGATTTAATGAATCCTGCATTGAGCAGGGGTTTGGACCAGATGACCCAGGAAGTCCTTCCAACTCTACCATTATATGAATACATTAGGGGTGTATTATTTATGTTTTTATAGGATTTTAGAATGTTACAAGGTCCCCTACATCTGACCAACATGCAGGGGGGACCCAGGTCCATATTTGGCACAGGAGCCCATCAGACTCTAGTTATGCCACTGAATCATAAGAGATGCAGTCAAATCAGCACATCAATTAAAACGTTAATTGTAGTTCACTCAGTTTCGCCTTAAACAGGCTTTGTCAAGGGCTTCTGCTGCACAAAGTTCATTACTCATGGTTCACAGCTCGGATTTAAAATTAGAATTAGAGTCCAAGAAATAGAACAAAAACTATACTGAATTAATGATAATTTCTCAAATAATTACTGTTATCACTTTAATATTGCACATGTTGTAAAAAGGAATAGTGAATGGTTACTTAATCAATAATTCATTAGAAGCAATTATCCAGATGTCGCAAGAGTACAAAGCATGTTTGATTTCACTTAAAATCAGTACAATATTCCTTTCAAGTATAAAACCTCAGAAATAAAGGATTTACAATTATGGATATTTCACCACAATCAATAGGATCTTTAACAAATAGGGAGGATAGAAGAAGAATCCCATCTTTCTGAAGTGGCTTTTAGGTTAATTTGTGGTGTTTGCTGCGCAGGCAGACGTGTCTCATACGATCTCTCATTAGATGTGCTTGAATAAGGGATTTATTCAATTTATAGCTGATTGTTTGGCAGAAATTGAGTTTGAAGGCTGTTTTCAAGAATGTGATATTCATGGTGTATGCTTTGTTCAGCTGATCAATAAGGGAGGCAAAGAGTCAGACTCCCAACTGATCTGATATCAATAAAATATGAGCAAAGGGGCGTACACAGGATTGTGTACAGTGAATGTATACAGTGGGTACAGAAAGTGTTCAGACCCCTTTAAATTTGTCACTCTTTGTTTCATTGCAGCCATTTGGTAAATTCAAAAAAGTCATGTTTTTATCATTAATGTACACTCTGCACCACATCTTGACTGAAATCCCCTTCCCCCTAGAAATGTAGAAATTTTTGCAAATTAATTAAAAAAGAAAAACTGAAATATCACTTTGTTCTAAGTATTCACACCCTTTGCTCAGTATTGAGTATTTGCACCTTTTGAGCTAGTACAGCCATGAGTCTTCTTGGGAATGAGGCAACAAGTTTTCCACCCCTGGATTGGGGATCCTCTGCAGCTCTTCTTTGCAGATCCTCTCCAGTTCCATCAGGTTGGATGGTGAATGTTGGTGATCAGCCATTTTCAAGTCTCTCCAGAGATACTCAATTGGGTTTAGGTCTGTTTTCCTATGTGCTTTTGTCATTCACTTTCACCGTCCCATCACCCCTCTATGACCACCCATTCACATCATCCCTTTTCTCCTACCCTCTACTATGTACAGCTCCCATACTCCCTTCACCCTTCTGAATAATCTCAGTCCACCATATTCCAGGGTATTGCATCATAATCCATGTCACAAATCAAACTATAAAAACTATTTGCTTTTTCTCCCCCATGTCACATAGAAGTCTTACTAACCTTATTAACATTGGTTGCACACCTTCATCTCCCTCTTTTAATTGCACTCTCTGGAATCCATGATCTGTTTGCAACAAGCTTCCCTTTATCCAGAACTACTTTCTCACTAACTCTTTTAATCTGCTGGCCCTCACTGAAACCTGGATCCAGGATTTAGACACATCCCTCCAGCTCAGCTCCATCACTCTCATTCCTGTCTTTTGAGGTCCATACCATTAGGCTCTTCCATCCCCTTCCTCTCAGAGTAGCTCTGTTCAACCTCCTCCTTAGATAACTCATCACTTCCTCTCTGATCACAACATCTTCTTCTTCATGCTCACAAATCCTTGCCCACCCCAGCTCACTCCTACCTATCACACATTCAGAGATCTTCAGGCCATTAACCTGCATACACTCACAGACTCTCTTCTCTCATCACTGTCCCCAATCTCATCCTTCTACTGTACTGATCTCTCAGAAGCTTGCTGGACCAAGTAGCGCCCCTCACTCTCAGAACCTCCAAACACAGCGTAAAACAGCCCTGACACACATCCTAAACTCAATTCCTCCAGCGATGCTCTAGGAGTGCTGAACGCCTATGGAAGAAAACTCACACACATGACAACTTTATCCACTATAAGTTTATGCTAAAATCCTATAACTCTGCCTTTCATCTTGCCAAACAGACCTACTTCACCCTGATTTTCTCACTATCCAACAATATGAAAAAACTCTTTGGCACCTTCCACTCTTTCCTCAGTCATAAAGTGCAGGTCCCAATCACTGACCTCTGTGCTGATGATCTGGCTTCTTACTTCACAGAGAAAATAGAAAACATCCATCAGGAATTCAGTTCCCAGACCTCCAAGCACTGCTACTCCCATTCACCACCCCCCCCCACATCTCCTCTGGCTCACTCTCCACATTTGACCCAATCACAGGAGAAGTCTCCAGGCTCTCTCTCTTCAACTCGTCCCACTACATGCACCACTGACCCCATTCCCTCACACCTACTACAGTCTCTCTCTCTCTGGTATAACATAAAGGGGGACAGCACCACATACCAGACGGGATTCTTTATCAATTCCTTTATTCCAGCACCCCAGTGCAAGCGACGTTTCGGACTGTGTCCTTTATCAAGCAACAGCATACACCAAAACCGTCCATTTTATATAGTGTAACACTCCTCCCTCTCATTAACTACCACCAATCACATAAAGTACAAAACAATTAACATTTTACATTATCAAAGGTTAAAATCACCATGTCCATAACACTTTTATCCTTATTACATACCGATGTCCACTGTATTTATGATCTATAAAGTGTCAGTCCAAGTAATGTCCACAGCACAGCATCGCGTTCTTAGTTCCTGTATACACTTCCTTGTTCCACTATCCACCAATCCGGGTTAGCGTCGGGTCCATTGCCATAGTGACTCCCCCATGATGTAATCCTCATCATCACTCACACAGCCAATCCGAGCCCGTGTATTGTATAAGCACCATGGCTCCCGTGCTGATTGGCCACAGTGTCACACTCTACTGCGCATGTCCCGGCGTCTCCGTTCTCATTGTCCATCAAGTGCCTTTATTTCCGGCCGTGCAGCAGTTTACCCATTCCTATCCTCCTCCAGTGCATCATCCTTGTTTCCCCCGGGAACATTAAATCGATCACATCAGTTCCCCTCGCTTTCTGCCACCATTATATATAATAGAGTGGTATTTATCATATCATTATATTGTCTATTCTTCTTATTTATTTTTCTTTATTTTTCCAAATAAGAGAAATAAGGGGCCAGAGCCCTCCCCATATTCTTAAAGATTTTGCAGATATCTAGGAAAACCAACGATTCCATATATATAATATATAGATAAAGTGCACAGTGCATAAAGGGAGGGGAATCGATCAATATTAATAGTGGAATATAAAACCCGAAACCGGGCATATTTCACAATATATACTGCAAATTATGATGGAAAAAAGAACCATCCTAACATATTACCCAATCTAGCCTAATGGAACATACAGTATAACAGAGTACATACTTGAACATATAATATCAACAACTATAGGGGCTATTCATGTAGCCTCCAAATAGTATACATTACCCGTCCTACGTCCACTTTACATGTACATACATCACAATCAGATCTTATTGTAAGCCATCGTTCTAGTGTTTTTGGATCTAGGGTAAATAAAAATACTATTAAAAACAAACAGTACACGAGGATACAGAAAAAGGATATAGCTACATCATTTCAGGAGACATCCCCGTTGATCGTATTCCAGGTTCAAACCCTTAGGGTATAATGTATCGAGTTCAAAGATCCATCTTAATTCCTTTTTCTTCAGCAGTGTCACTCTATCACCCCCTCGTCTCAATGGGGGAACGTCATCAATAATCCTATACTTTAGCTGGTTCACATTATGTCCAGCTTCAGAAAAATGTCTAGGGACCGGGAGCTCCACCATCCCATTTCTTATAGTGCTTTTATGCTTACTGATTCGTGCTCTTGCTTCCATTGTGGTCTCCCCCACATAGAGGAGACCACAAGGACAGCTAATAGCGTACACTACATAACTGCTCTTGCATGTATATCTTTTTCTGATAGAGTATCTCTTTCCAGAGTATGGATGGCGGAACTCCCGGCCCTTGACCATATTCCCACAGCTTGCACAACCCAAGCAGGGGAAATTTCCAAAACTAGGTTTACTGAGGGTAAGTTGTAAGTCCCTCTTCAGGCTCCCAATGTCTGACTTAACCAGATTATCACGAAGACTTCTTCCCCTCCTATATGAGAAAAGGGGTGGTGATTTAAACTCATTGATACCTGTATGACCTTTACTGAGAAGAGGCCAATGTCTTTTAATAATACCTGAAATTCTACCACTCATTCCATTATATGTGGTCACCAAAGGTATTCGATTCTCCTTGTTTGTTTTATCCCCAGATAGTAGCAATTCATCCCGATTCAAAGATAACGCGCGTGCTTTAAAGCCCAGGAGGTTATTTTTTGGATAACCCCTCTTAAGGAACCTCTCACACATTTCCTCCAGCCTTCGATTGACCAAATCATCCTCGGAGACCACTCTCCTCACCCTAATCATCTGGCTCCACGGGAGTGACTCAACCATTGATCTCGGATGCTCACTGGAGTGATGCAGCATGCTGTTGCGGTCCGTCTCCTTAATAAAAAGATCAGTACACAATCTACCATTTTTTTTATAGACCCTTGTGTCCAAGAACTGCATCTCCTCCTGAGAACACACCATGGTGAAAGCCAATCCCGGATGTATATTATTGATAGCATCGAGGAACAAGTCCAGTTCATTCTTCTCTCCATCCCATATAAAGAAGACATCGTCTATGTAACGTCGCCAACCCCTGACATGGCGCCAGTAGATGGACTTGTACACGTGTTCGCCCTCCAGGACAGCCATATAGATGTTGGCATAAGTAGGGGCCACATTTGACCCCATGGCTGTCCCGCGGCACTGCCGGTAATAGTCGTCCCCGAAGAGGAAGAAATTCCTCCCAAGTACAAACTCTCTCTCTGGTAGTCACCATTCAACTAACCACAATCTTCAATCTCTCCCTCTCTTCTGGCATCTTCCCCTCCTCCTTCAAACACTTTATCATTACTCCATTATTAAAGAAAACTTCTCTCGACTCATCCAATCCCCTCGGCCCTCCCTCTCTATCACCCAACCCCCCTCGACCAAAAGTAACTTCCCCTCCATGAATGAAGTGTGCCTCTCCTCCCTTCTAGCATGATCACACCTCACCACTTGTGCCCTCGACCCTCTCCCCTCCCATCTCATCCCTAACCTCACCACTGTCCTTATCCCCGCCCTAACTCATCTCTTCAACATATCACTTACCACCAGCGTCTTCCCCTCATCCTTCAAACATGCCCTCATCACACACATCCTCAAAAAACCCTCCCTCGACCACGCAACAGTCTCCAACTATCGTCCCATATCTCTCCTCCCCTTTGCCTCAATATTGCTTGAGCAACATGTCTACTCTGAACTGTCCTCCCATCTCTCCTTGTGCTCCCTCTTTGACCACCTGCAATCTGGTTTCCGAGCCCACCACTCCACCGAAACAGCCCTAACCAAAGTCACCAATGACCTACTGACCACCAAGAGCAAGCAACACTACTCCATCCTTCTCCTCCTCGACCTCTTTGCTGCCTTTGACACAGTCGACCACTCCCTGCTGCTTCAAATTCTAGAATCCCTTGGCATCACTGACCTGGCCCTCTCCTGGATCTCCTCACACCTAACAGACTGAACCTTCAGCATCACCCACTCCCACACCTCCTCCTTACCCTACTTCCTATCTGTTGGAGTTCCCCAAGGCTCAGTCCTGGGACCCTTACTCTTTTCCATCTACACCCTCGGCCTAGGCCAACTCATCGAGTCCCACGGCCTCCAATACCATCTCTACGCCGACGACACCCAGCTCTACCTCTTCGGCCTTGATATCACCTCCCTGCTATCCAAAATCCCGCACTGCCTGTCGCCATCTCATCCTTCTTCTCCGCTTGTTTCCTCAAACTCAACATGGATAAAACCAAGTTCTTCTTCTTCCCCCCAAGTCACTCTTCCCCCCTACCAGACTTAACCATCACTGTCAATGACTGCACATTCTCACCCGTCCCCCACGCCAAGTGTCTCGGTGTAATCCTCGACTCTGCCCTCTCCTTCAAGTCACACATCCAGGACCTCGCCACGTCCTGCCACCTCCAACTTAAAAACATTTCACGAATCCGCTCCTTCCTTGACCATTACACTGCCAAAACGCTTGTCCACGCCCTCATTATCTCCCGCCTCAACTACTGCAACCTCCTGTTCACCGGCCTCCCTGCTTACTCCCTTGCACCCCTCCAAACCATCCTCAATTCCATTGCCCGACTCATTCACCTATCGCCCCGTTACTCCCCTATCTCCCCCCTCTGCCAAGCCCTCCACTGGCTCCCTACTTCCCAGAGATCTCAGTTCAAAATCCTAACCCTGACATACAAGGCTTTCCACAACCTGTCCCCTCCATACATCTCCGACTTGGTCTCCCGATACCACCCCTCACGCAATCTGCACTCCTCTCAAGAACTCCTTCTCATCTTCCCCCACATCTCCACCTCCCACAACCGCATACAAGACTTCTCTCGTGCATCCACCATACTCTGGAACTCTTTTCCACACCACATCAGACACTCCCCTACCCTGGGAACCTTCAAGAAAAACCTGAAGACCCACCTCTTCCTTCAAGCCTATAACCCACACTAAGACCTAATTCGCTGCACCATCTCACCTCTCCTCCTCCTACTGTCTCCCACCCATCCCCTATAGATTGTGAGCCCTTGTGGACAGGATCTCTGCCCTAATGTACCTGTATGATTTATTCATCGTTATTTATGTTCTCGTACTTGTTCTGCCCTTACACATGTAGAGCTCCATGGAACCAATGGCGCTAGATAAATAAATAATAATAACAATAATAATAAAAATAATCCTTCAAAAAACTACAGACCTGTCTCTAACCTTCAACTCTAAACTCTTGGAGCATCTGGTCCGCCTTACACGTTACCTCTCGCCTCCCTCTCTTCTAGATCCATTCCAGTCTGGTTTGTGCCCCCTACATTAAACAGAAACTGCCCTCATCAAAGTGACCAATGACTTTCTGATGGCAAAACATAATGGTGACCACTCTCTGCTTATTCTTCTTGATCTCTCTGCAGCTTTTGAAACTGCTGACCACCATCTCCTACTTGTTATGCAGCACGCCATTGGCATTAAGGACCTGGTTCTCTTCCTACCTTTCTAACTGTTCTTTCAGTGTATCATTTGCTGGCTCCACTTCCTCTCCTCTTCCTCTCACTATTGTGGTTCTCAGAGTTCAGTCACTTGCCCTCTTCTCTTCTCTCTCTACATGGCCCCGATTGGACAGACCATCAGCAAATCTGGCTTTCAGTATCATCTTTATGCTGATGACACACAACTATACACTTCTTCCCCTGAACTTACCTCTACCGTATACAGAACGCCAATTACTGTCTAACTGCAGTTTCCAATATCATGTATTCTCTTTACTTAAAACTCAACCTTTGCAAAACTGAACTTCTTCTGCTCCCACCCTCCACTAACCTCCCTAAATATGACATCTCCCTCTTGATGTTTGCCACCACGAAAATGCCTAAGCAGCAGGCTTGCTGTCTCGGTGTTATGCTTGACACTGATCTTTTCTTCACCCCCTACATACAATCTCTCACCTGCTCTTGTCGCTTGCACCTAAAGAACACCTCTAGAATACGCCCTTTTCTCACATTGAAAACAACAAAAACCCTCACCGTGGCCCTGATCTATTCCCACCTTGATTATTGTAATTCTCTATTAATTGGCCTTCCCCTCACTAGGCTGTCCCCTCTCCAGTCCATCCTTAACGCAGCAGCCAGGGTCACTTATCTGGCTAACCGTTACTCGAGTGCTTCCGCTCTGTGCCAGTCAATGTACTGACTGCCCGTACACTGTAGGATCCAATTCAAACTGCTTGTTCTCACCTACAAAGTTCTTCATAGTGCAGAACATAAGTGTATTTTAGACTAACTTCTGCATTAGTTCGAACCTCCCACTCCCAACTCCAAGACTTCTTCGAGCTGAACCAATTCTATGGAATGCTCTACCCCAATTGGTCTACCTACAACTTACATAGTTTCAGGCGCTCCCTAGAAACACATCTTTTTTAGGGCGGCTTATCATGCTCTCTAGTCAAAGTCATTAAGACATAGTGTCACAATCTCCACACTGACTTTTTCCTTTACTAGGTTGTTGTGGAGATTGTCAGTCTGGGCTGGCTCTGTGCTGCAACTCACCTGCGATTTCTGTTCACTTGATTAGAACTCTACCTAAGCAAGCTTGCTGCCCTATTCTGTGTCAATTGTACATTTGCCTTTGGATGTGTAGGATTGATTTCTCTAAGCTCTGATTCAGACCCTGCCTGATTGATTACTTTACCAGTACTTGATTCCTGTTTGTGACCTGATTCCTCTTTCAGCCTATTCCTTTGCATTCTGTTTTGTTCCTCTGGTTTCCTGACTTCGGCTTGAATTCACTTCGCTTCTGAATATCCCTAGCTGTTACTGCGCCATTTCCTGGAAACATGACCCCGGATTGTTTTTACCTCTCTTTACTACCACTAAGTAGTAAATTATTATATTTACTTTCCGTTATTACAGCTGTTTTCTGCACCTCAGAGATTAGTTATTACTGTAGTTACTCGTGTCACATTACCATTGACCGTTTAATTTTTTTTCTTTTTTCCCACCCTGTGGATCCATTATGTACTTTGTGTGATCAAGTGGCAGATCTGACTGTTAGTCCAGTTTCTGGCTTTGGAACAACACAAATTAGCAGCCTCCCAAGCTCAGTTACAGGGTCAGATGTCTGGTGCTTTTCCTGCCCTCAAAAATCTCTCTCCTCTGACCACTGTCATGACTACTGAACCCTCTGACATATCTCTGAGGCCCTCTGAACCTGTTGTAACACTCCCATGAAAAAAAGACCAGTTCAGAATTTTCATGGAGAGTTGTAAATTATGTTTTACTTTGTGCCCTCGGTCATCTGGGAATGAGTCACAGCGGGTGGGAATTATAGTGTCACTTTTGCGTGGGGGGTCCTCAGACCTGGACCTTTTCCCTGCCCACTTTTTTGACACTTTAGGACAGATCTATGGTGAATCTGACAGGGTCAAGGTGGCAGAGACAAGGATCATGAACCTGACACAGGGCAACTGCACAGCAGAAGACTATTGTACTGAGTTTCATCAGTGGTCTACTGAGGTCCTGTGGAATGACTACAGCTCTCAGATGCCTTTAGGGGTCTCTCGGATCTCTAAAGGACACTCTGGCTCTACATGCTCCCCCTGGTTGTTTGATGGAGGCTATGACTCAGGCTATCCGCATGAATCGGAGGATGGAGAGAGACGTGAGGTTTAAGAAGAGGTCCCATTCGGTCCATCTGGCCCAGTTCGTTTTCCTGAGATGGAACCTATGGAAGTTGGAGCTGCCAGTTCAAGGATCAATGAGAGGAGAAGCCATTGGGAACTTGTACTTTGTCTCTACTGTGGCAAAGCTGGTCATTTCTAAAGGATTGCTTGACAAGACCTACAGCAAACAAGCTGTCGGAAACGCCTAAGTCTGGGTGATTGTCGAGGAGGTCACCCAGACTTCCAGGTACCCTTTTACTCCTCCCAAAAATATTGTTGAATGCTGAACTTCTCTTTCAAAATCAGTGTCTGTTAACATTTATTGACTGTGGATCAGTGGCTAATTTCATTGATTTGGGAATGGTTCTGAAGTTATAATTAGGGACAATTTTAATTAGAAAGCCCATTCAAATTGTGGCCATTGATAGAACTCACGTTGTTCAAGAATTTGGTTCAGTTAGTTACTGTGGAGTTCACACTCAAGGTGGGGTCCCTTCACACGGAATTAATCTCCTGCTATGTTTTGGACAATTTACCTGCTGGAATTGTGTTGGATATTCCTTGGCCGCATATGCATAACGCAATCATTGACTGGAATCTAAAAGATATTGTCAAATGAACTAAAAGATATTGTCGAGATGTTTCGAAGCGGACGGGAGCAGAGATAAGGGCCGGTAGTTGGATGTAGAAGTGGGGTTGAGGGATGGGTTCTTTAAGATAGGTGTAATTGTTGTATGTTTGAAAGCAGAAGGAAAGGTGTCAGAAGTTTGTGATAGGTTGAAGAGGTGGGTTAGGGCTGGGTAAGTATTAATACATATTGTGGTGAGGTTGGGGAGAAAGTGGGATGGGGTGGGGTCCAGTGCACAAGTGTTGAGGTGCGATCTGGAAAGGAGGTGTGCAAGTTCTCCTTCAGTGATGGTAGGGGAGGAGGGTTAGTAGGGGAGGGAGGGGTCTGATATCACATAGGGGTTGTGGTGGTTGGGCAGCAAAGACTTGTCTGAACTAATCAATCTTGCTGGTGAAGTGTGTTGTAAAGTTTTCTGCAGAGATACGAGAAGTAGGAGGGGGCAGTGGAGAGCGAGAGGAGGAGTTAATTGTGTTGAATACTGTCTGGGGTTGTAACTTCTTCCATTTACTAAGCAGTTGTGGTGCATCATTGAGTCATTAAAGTCACTGTGGCGACACTACAATACCCTGTAAAGCCAATACTAGTAGAGGAGAGCAAAAAGATTAATAAAGCCCTTTCCCATTGCCATGGTAGTCAATGGCCACCGAACCTCAGCCCTGCGAACATACTACTTGCCAGCATTCTTGGTGCCTTGTCTAATTAGTAAGCCCAGTGTGTGATGATATTCAGATCTATGATCAGAAGAGCCATTAGTAATGCTGACAGGTAGGAGGAGGTTCTCATTTTTTCTGATCTTGCATCTATGGACTACTATTGTGGCCATTGAGCCAGGATCCTGAAATATAGTAGGTATATGACAGGTAAACACTGAAGAGGCTACAGTGTTATATAGGTACAAACTACCAATAACTGACTGCTGAGGATGCTGAGAGTTGGATCATCATACTCAAATTCTGTTGGTTAGAATTGAGCAAAAGAGTCAAAGGACCCTAACCTAAACCAGCTGCCATGTTGGTAGTCTAGTGGTCATCAGACTAGAGCCTTGCATGCCTTCTTCTTCCTCTTCGGATTATCAGGCCCATCAACATAATTTTTAGTGTGAAATATGACATCATGACATCACATTGCACTTACTAACAAAATAGCTGCCAAGAATGATGACAGATGGAATGGGGTTCACAGAACTTTGGTTTAGAGTTCATGAGCTACTAATTCAGCCATTAGACTACAGTAGGGTCCTGTAATCCTTTTGCTCAACTCCATTGATGGTCTATCCTAACTCTAGGTTATCAATGTTCTAAAGCCAGAAGATGCTTTTAAAGTGTAACGACACTTTCAAAAAAACTTTTGAAATATTGAAGAGACATGTCAACATTTTTAATTAGTGGGACAAGGTTGCAAAGATCCATTCCGATCACTCAAACTAAGGGGCAAAAGAGTAAAGTCAATTGTTGCTCTATCCATGGCAGAAGAATGAGCTTAAAAACATTCTATTGACCAGGGGCGGACTGGCCCAGGTGGCAGGGGGGCAAGTGCCCCTGGGCTGGTGGTATAGCCCTCATCTAGGGCCGCCCCCCTACACAAATGGGCCGGCGGCGCTTTGCGGCTGGGTTGAGAAGCGGCGATTTGGATTGCTGCAGAGACGGCACAGTGAGTGGCCGGTGGTAGCCTGACAGCACCCTCCCTCCCCCACCGGACCAACCAAAAACTTCTGACAGCACAAGGACCACCAAAAATTTATCACACCCCCGACATAAAAATTTCTGACAGCACCCACGGACCCCCCCGGTCCTCACCTGGGGGCTGCAAAGGAAATCTGCCACCCAGAGTTTGAATCCCCAGTCAGCCCCTGCTATTGCCCCTTCATTTTGCAGGGTTTTGTGCTTCATCTGCAGCCAATCGAAACTTCAGACATGTCTTTATAACATGTCCAAAGTTTTGTAAAACACTACAAAGGATTATACCCTTTACTTACAAACAAATTAATAGAAGAGCATGTTTATACATGTACTGTATATGGGTTTCTAAAATTTCATTCAAATGTTTAGCTTTCTAATTTAAATTTACTGAAATGAACAAATTTATCCTAACTCATTAAATTTTCTTATTTGGACAAGAAGAATTTTTTCTTGTTAAATTTAGCTGGAGGGATTAGAGGAAAATAAGAAATTGCGTTATTACACAAAGTACTTGACCTTGGAAATCTCTAAGATTATTTGTATTAGCAAATGAGCAGCAATCGTTTTCTGGAAAAGGTTATGTTAAAAGGTTAGAAACTTCTTAAAACGAATTAGATGTAAAGGGCCTTGAGGAAATTCTTACACCAGAAGGTAATCAATAGCCAATGTCAAGTTGAAATATTTAAATTTATTAACGTTTTGTATAGTGAGAGGATAAGTGATGATCATCCCATAATCTAGAAATTTCTAGGTGAAAGGAGATATGGCAGACATGTGTCAGGGAGTGATTACAGCGTGCCCTCAGTGTAGTGAGTACTGACTGTTACAGCCCCCTGCACTGCTCCAATGACTGAAGCGAGTAGCTGCAGGGAGGATATAAATTAATTTTCTCCCTGCAGCCACTGTTTCAGTAAGGCAAATTAACATGATTTAAATGCTATTTACATATTACCACTATGTCTGCAGGTAAATATCGTTTGTGGAGGTAACAAGTTGTCTTTACCCCTTTCCAATAAGGGCTGTGGAGTTGGTGTCATGGAGTGGGTGTCCATTTTGGTGGAGTTGAATCAAATTCAAGGAAATTGAGGAGTCGGAGTTGGAGTCAGAGATTTGACTGCACACCCACACCCAGCTCTGTAGGGTTGGAGTCTGTGTCCATTTTGGTGGAGTTGGAGTCAGAGTTACAGTGGGTACGGAAAGTATTCAGACCTCTTTAAAGTTTTCACTCTTTGTTTCATTGCAGCGCACAGCTGAACTCCAATGAAGGAGTAGAACCATCTCAAGGAGGCATCGCAAGGAAATGGACAGCATGTGACTTAAATATGAGTGTCTGAGCAAAGGGTCTGACCATGTGATATTTCAGTTTTTGTTTGTTAATTGATATGTGACATGGTTTATGATGCAATATCCTGGAATATGGTGGAGTGAGATTATTCAGAAGGTGAAGAGAGTATGGGAGATGTACACAGTAGACCGAAGCAGAGAGGGGATGATGTGGATGAGCGGTGATGGAGAGGAGATGGGATAATGAAAGTGAATAACAAAAGCACATAGGAAAACATACTTAAACCCTATTGAGCATCTGGAGAGACCTGAAAATGGCTGTCCAACATTCACCATCCAACCTGACGGAACTGGAGAGGATCTGCAAGGAAGAATGGGAGGATCCCCAAATTCAGGTATGAAAAACTTGTTGCATCATTCCCAAGAAAACCATGGCTGTAGTAGCTCAAAAGATGCTTCTACTCAGTACTGAGCAAAAAGTCTGAATACTTACGACCATGTGATATTTCAATTTTTCTTTTTTAATAAATTAGCAAAAATGTCTACATTTCTGTTTTTTTTTAGGCAAGATGTGGTGCAGAGTGTACATTAATGAGAAAAAAAAATGTTACTTTTTTGAGTTTACCAAATGGCTGCAATGAAACAAAGAGTGAAAAATGTAAAGGGGTCTGAACACTTCCAGTACCCACTATGGAGTTGGAGTCCGAGGTTTGGCTTACCCACTCCACAGCCCTGCTTTCCACTGGAGTTCATTTTCATGTTTGCTTTTTTGTTTTTTCCTCCCCCTCTTCCCCGGGTCATAACTTTTTATTTTTCTGTCACATAGACATATGAAACTTGTGTTTTGTGGGGCGAATTGTACTTTTGAATAACACCATTCATTTTACCACATAAGGTATTAAAATGGAAAATGTGAGAAGAAATTCGAAAAAAAACCACACAATTTGACGTGAATTGTTTTAACATGTAGATTGGGTGGTAAAAATGAACTCAAAAAATATTCCTCATCAGTATGAGTATGGTAATACAAAAAATGTCCAGTTTTTTTAGTGGTGAAAAAAGAATCAGAAGTTTGCAAAAAATATTTTTGTGTTGTGTCTCCAGTCCGACACCTGAATCATTTTAACTTTATCATTTGATGGAGCTGCGTGATGGCTTCTTTAGTCAGAATCTAAATGTGTTGTGATTCACTTTGATTGAATCAAATGTGTCCTATATGAGCCAGAGACAATCATGATGGTGCCATTTGGCCCACTGAGCACTAGAGGTATGAGGGGGTGATGGGATTGTCATGTTCTTCCCTGAAAACATCAATATTGTTGTGATAATACATACTGTTTGATAGTAATGTTATGTACCTTCTATGCTCTCTACAGTACTACCACCGACACAAAAAGTCACTGTCTTCCTTTTGATATGTTTAGATTTAGGGATGTAACGTACTGTGTACGAAGATGACAGGGTTAACATCTAGACAGCCAGGGAGTGGATAGAGTTATAGGGTGTTAGAGGAGACTAGTTCCTGGTTTAGGTCAGTGAGTGGAGAAAGAGAACAAGAAAAGACAGGGGGAGCAGTGGTGTGAAAGATCAGGTTTAAAGCGTAACCGCCATTTAATTTTTATTTAATAATAATGTAGAACAAGTGATTTTAATGACATGTTTTAATATACTTCATTAGGAAATTCTGTTGGTTTACCATTCATAAACCTTTCACAAGGTGTCCCCATTACACTTTGTGTGAAGCAGACATATGTTTCATTATCAGTCAGATCCGTCTTCAGTGAATATGGGGCATGTATCATTATAAGGGGAAAGGGCATGGCCTACACACCTGACTGCAGCTGGTAAGGAAACAATGTATCGGATTACAGCACAGAGCTAAGCAATGTCAGGATGTAAACGTCTCTTTACGAGCTTCTCTGTTCTGTCATCTGGTACCACGCGCTCAGTCACAATCTCTGTTAACCCCTTGTCTGCTGGCTCCTCACACAGCTCACTATCAGCCTGCTTTCAAAAGCTGTGGAAATGCTCACACATGCTGGCAGACACTGGCCATGCCCACACAGCCATATAATAACAAAAACTGTTACAGAGGCATCAAAATACTTCAGATGAATTGGGGACTCCTACAAAAAAAGACAGAAGGTAGGAACCTGTGTTGACCATCTGAAAGATGGATTTTAGTAAGAAAAAAGGATCAGTCTGGATGAGGACACTTGGAAAAAGGTAACAGGTCTATGAGCAAGGAGCAAATCAAGTGGTTGGAGCATAGTTGCAATAGTGACACACATGGACCCATGTGGCCCTAAACCTGAGAAGATGCAGGTGATTCAACACTCTCCCTATTCGTTTGTTGTCTCTGCTGGCAAATATAAGATGTTGTCACTCAGAAATTCTTGGAAAGGAACCAATAAACTGTAAAGAACAGAATGGTGAATGTGTTACATGTTACTACCTGCTCACAAGTTTGGCTGTTTATAAAAAGACTCTGTAGAAGCTGGTTTGTATTTCTTATTGTAAGATGTAAACGGGATCTTACTGCACAAAGTGCAAGAGAATAAAAAATTGGAGATCTCAGACTCCGAAGCACCATCACTCAGGCAGAACAGGTGTAAATCTGTTATGCTGTGAACTCAAACTTCTCACTATGATCCCTTAAAGGACCACTCTTAGAGCCACTTCCCTCTACTTGTGTTCTCAGCTGGGCAGATCCTTTTTCCTTCCCAAAGGTCCCCATTACAGCTAGCCTATACTAGACTCACTTCCACAAAAGTCTCTTTGTAGCAGATATCACCCACTTGCCTGTAAAGGTACCTTTACACGCCACAACTATCACTGGCGATTGGTAGCAACTGTACGTGCGCGTCAATTTTTAACGGTTGCTAACTATCGCCGATGCCGCATGTACACGCCGCAATGGCGTCGTCAACCCAAGGGAATGTGGTTCCCCATAAGTTGAGACTGATCCTGCGGAAACATCCGGTTGAATTCCATCGTCGCTTTACACGCCGCAACCACCAAGGGAATGTGGCGATACCTGTGCAGCGCCAGAAGAACATAGGCGTGACAGAGTTGTGTCATTTTGCGCCCCAAACAAGCTGATTAGACAAAGCAGTAGCGTCATGATTGGCCAGCCTGCGCAGGAAGGCTGGCTAATACATGACGCCATTGCAATTGTGTAGTGTGAATGGACAGCTCTTTAAATATGGCGCCCTGTGCAGGGACAGCCAATGGTAACACAGTAGCCCCCACCAATCATCGCTGATGGGGCGCGGAAAACTTCACGCTGTGGCACGCCCCTTGGAAATCACTAGGCAACGCAGATTCCATCCCTATCGCCCGCTTACACGCCAATACCAGGGCAATTCACCATCTGGGTTGCCTCTGATTTTAGAACAATGCTCTGAAACCGCAACCGGGAGCAACTTCGAAAAACACCATCACTTTCCCAAATTACACGCCGCAACTTCGTAGCAATTTCAAGGCAACCGTGACAAAAATCCTGATTGCCTGGCAGTTGCTACACTGCAGTTGAGGCGTGTAAAGGTACCTTAAGGTAGATTTCTGTTGCCACAAAAGGTTTTCTTGATGTCCTTGCTCCTTTGTTTTTTCCACATACACACGAAACACTTGTCTTCTCTCTCAGAAGGAGTCTTGACTTCTTTGCTCACCAACAACTCCCTCCAGAACCAAAACCTGAACCACACTGGCCTCTATCATTCCTCTGTCAGTGGGCTAGTTCCAGCGTTAACTACTTCTGTCCCTGCTGTCTGCTGCTGGGCAGACTTAAAGCGTAACTGTCGTTTACATTTTTATTTAATAGTAATGTAGAGCAGGTGAATATAATTAACTTTCCCATATACTTTATTAATGAAATCAGGAAGGAAAGCATTAAAAATAACTTCCACAAGATGTCTTCAACAGGCTTTGTGCGAAACTCTTTCTCGGTCACCACCATCTTCAGGGGTGTGGCCTAAGCTGCATTCACAATACAGATAAGACCACTTTCAAATTACATCATGTCGACACCCTGCTGAGCTCCAACAGCTGCTGTGAGAGCTTATCTGACTTCTCTGTTCTGTGATAACACTGAGCAGAGTCATGTGAACTTTGACTGTCCACCACTTTACATTGGCACCAAAAAGTGAAGAAGACTGATTATGATAGGGAAGAATGGAACTGCAGGGAAGGAAACAGTGAGTCAGCAGTGTACCAGACAGAGAGTGCTGGGACTTCAGGACAGGCGGATAGGTAAGGGGCAAGGGGAATATAATATTTTTTAGTTTTTAGTTTACTTTATTATGCTCTTGGGTCTGGAGAGACAGAGAATAATAAACATCTTTCACCAACAATTCAATTCATGCCCTCGCCAAATTTGATTGAAACCTTGCAAATCAAATTTTGTCAGATTCGCACATCTCTAAACACTTTACAACTACTTCAATGTAATGTTATCTGGAAAATAATACAAATCAGTCAGTACTGCACTGGAAAGCAACAAGCTATTAAATCATATTAATTTAAGTGTTTATTTCCATCTCTAATTGAAATATAAAAACAAGAAATCAATTTGCATGAAATTATTTATTGCCATCACCCAAGAGATGTAAAGTGAAATGATCACAGTCATATTTCTGCAATGTAAGCATTTGTTACATAACTGAAATAATGAAAGAGCGGAATAATTCAAAGATGAATTTATGTTAAATATTGGAATATTCACTGAAAATGACATTGTGCTTGTTCAGGTGATACAAGTGATTTGACATATTTATGCAAATAAGCAACCCCTGGAGGGAGTAATCCTGGGGGAGTTAATCACCAATGCTTCCTAGAAGATATAAAATCCTAGAATTTATATAAAGTTAATGTTCAATGTTGTCAAAAAAATAGGAAAAGAAGATTCATTCACATTCATTATACTAGTGAGAATCATCTCTCACTATTTACGTATTGTAGATCCACTCCTGATGAAGGTCCTATGGATTGAAACGTACGTTGGGTCAAATAAAAGGATCTTTATTCTTTCACTGCATACTGTCTCATATGGCTTTGGGTGCCCCGGTCTATCTTTCTGACAGCAGTATGGGATTAGCAGCAGACATTCAACTATGTTCTGAACAGAGGACCTTGTCACAATGTACCTTTGGGGGTAAGACAACATAATTGTTTTTACAAAAATGATTTTCAAGATGTCTCACAATATCTATGACATTAGATCAAGTTCTGTGAAAGTTTAGCAACGGTTGAAGTTATCACTACGATATAATATTTCAGACTATGTCTCTAACTTTTCTAAAGATACAAAAGTATTGATTTCTTGGGGAAATTTAACACACAGGATTCCCTATAGTAACAAAAATACATTAAGTAGTGTGACTGTTCATGAGTTTCGCAAAGCAAACAAAAACTTCATGGCTTTACTAGTAAAGTGTATGAAGGTCACTCATAGAATCACTCACATCAAGGGTTGATCGATACTGAACATAAATAATGCAGCACCAGGCTTCTATAAAACTAAGTGATGGCTGAAATTATACTATCCCGGCAGCGTCCTCTTCCTTGATTTTCTAGATTACTTGTTTTGATAAAGTGTCCATAAGGAACTTCTGTAGTGTGGATATTTTAGTGTCATCCGCTGTATGAGGCTAAATTCATATGTCCAGTAGAATGGATCCAGCAGCAATCCATGGTGCAAAGGCAACTTTTTTTGTCCATTTTGAAAAAACTGATATTTGCAGGATCCATTTTTTTTAACATTGGAGTCTATGGAGAACGGATCCATTAACAGATTGCACTTTAGCCATTTATTTTTCTTTCATTTGTAAAAGATCTATTTTTTGCTTCCTGGATCAGTTTCAAATGGAGCATAAAAAGAAATCATATCCTTTAATCAATATATCTTGTAATAATAATAATAATAATAATATAATAATAATAATAATAATAATTTCCACACTTGAATGTTTAAAAAGACGGTTCCTGTGCTGAGATAATCTTATATACTATATGTGTCCCTGCTCTGTACTGTATAATGGATGTGTCTGACTCTACAGGGACATGGTCTGATCATACCACATCTCCTGTGCTGAGATAATCTTATATATTTATCCCCACTATGTACTGTGTAATGGATGTGTCTGACTATA
Organism: Allobates femoralis; assembly: GCA_033576535.1. NCBI lineage: Eukaryota > Metazoa > Chordata > Amphibia > Anura > Aromobatidae > Allobates > Allobates femoralis. The sequence continues at coordinate 537,717,261 of JARQOC010000005.1, forward strand.
CAGGGACATGGTCTGATCATACCACATCTCCTGAGCAGCACATTGTTGTAATGTCTGTACACTTTTTTACTTCCACCCCTACCTAGGAGATGTGGTATGATCAGACCATGGCCCTGTACAGTCAGACACATCCATTACAAAAGCCAAGCTCTGTGCCTCGTCTATGAAATGTAACTGCCAAGCTCTGTGCCTCATCTATGAAGTGTAACTCCCAAGCGCTGTGCCTCAACTATCCAGTGCAACTACAAAGTTTTGTGCTTCAACTATGAAGTGTAACTGCCAAGCTTTGGGCCTCATCTATGAAGTGTAACTGCCAAGCGCTGTGCAACAAATATCCAGTGTAACTACAAAGTTTCATGCTTCAACTATGAAGTGTAACTGCCAAGCATTGTACCTCATCTATGAAGTGTAACTGCCAAGCTCTGTGCCTCATCTATGAAGTGTAACTCCCAAGCTCTGTGCCTCAACTATCCATTGCGACTACAAAGTTTTGTGCTTCAACTATGAAGTGTAACTGCCAAGCGTTGGGCCTCATCTATGAAGTGTTACTGCCAAGCGCTGTGCCTCAACTATCCAGTGCAACTACAAAGTTTTGTGCTTCAACTATGAAGTGTAACTGCCAAGCATTGTACCTCATCTATGGAGTGTAACTGCCAAGCTCTTTGCCTCATCTATGAAGTGTAACTGCCAAGCTCTGTGCCTCAACTATCCAGTATAACTACAAAGTTTCATGCTTCAACTATGAAGTGTAACTGCCAAGCTCTGTACCTCATCTATGAAGTGTAACTGCCAAGCTCTGTGCCTCAACTATCCAGTATAACTACAAAGTTTCATGCTTCAACTATGAAGTGTAACTGCCAAGCATTGTACCTCATCTATGAAGTGTAACTCCCAAGCTCTGTGCCTCAACTATCCAGTGCGACTACAAAGTTTTGTGCTTCAACTATGAAGTGTAACTGCCAAGCGTTGGGCCTCATCTATGAAGTGTAACTGCCAAGCGCTGTGCCTCAACTATCCAGTGCAACTACAAAGTTTTGTGCTTCAACTATGAAGTGTAACTGTCAAGCATTGTACCTCATCTATGGAGTGTAACTGCCAAGCTCTGTGCCTCATCTATGAAGTGTAACTGCCAAGCTCTGTGCCTCAACTATCCAGTATAACTACAAAGTTTCATGCTTCAACTATGAAGTGTAACTGCCAAGCATTGTACCTCATCTATGAAGTGTAACTGCCAAGCTCTGTGCCTCAACTATCCAGTATAACTACAAAGTTTCATGCTTCAACTATGAAGTGTAACTGCCAAGCATTGTACCTCATCTATGAAGTGTAACTGCCAAGCTCTGTGCCTCAACTATCTAGTGTAACTACAAAGTATTGTGCATTAACTATGAAGTGTAACTACCAAACGCTGTGCCTCAAATATGATGTGTAACTTCCAGGCTCTGTGTCTAAATCCAGGTGTGCAGTTATCAGCTCTTTGCTTCAGTTCTAAGATGTAAGTGCCAAACCTTGAGCCTCAACTCTGATGTGTGACTATCAAGTAGGAGGCAGAAACCATTCAGATTTTTTAAGGCCTAATTTTATTGTCCGTCTGATTTTTAGCATTAGCTACATTGCACTGATACAATGTTAAGTCACAGAGAAATTGATAAGGCTGTCATTGCTGGAATATAAGATGTAAGTGTCCATCAGAGCTGTATAATCATCCCTGGGAGTGAGAAGTCATAACTTGATGCCCATATGGCACCATGTTATTAGTTGCCTGACACACCAGAATGGCTTCCCAGAAAGGTGCACAAATCTGAGTGAAATATACGCTTGCCTGATAAAACTTTGAACATGTCATTCCATGAGCTCAGCAATTGTGAAAAATAGAAATTTAAACCCTATTTTTAAATCTTTTTGCTAAAATGGCATTTACCTGAACGACTCAGAAATCCATCCAGCCCAAGCTCTCTCAAAATAGCAGAAATGGAATTGCTGCCTGTCACTTGACAAATCGTCATTCCCTCCGGCTTCTCAGATGTTCCAAAACTTTCATATGTGGTATCAAAAGAACTTTTTCTATGCACAAGACTTTCAACAATATTATTTTCTCCCCATCTTGATTTAAATGGAACAATTCACCGTTGGCTTTGCTCAATTATGACTGTTTCTTTACAGCTATCAGGCTTTTCATACATTTTCTAGGAGGCATTACAGAATTTTCTAAGGTTTGTATTATTGTACTAGACTTTTATCAAATTAAAATCTATTTGGTCTAAAACACATTTAATCCCTACTGTTATTTACATAAATACTACAGGGATATTAATAAAATAGCTGGTGAAAAACTTAAAGTGTAACCACTGTTTACATTTTTATTTAATAATAATGTAGAGCAAGTGATTATAATAAACTTTGAAATATACTTCATAAGAGAAATCCGGAGGAAAACCGTTCAAAAATCTTCCACAAGATGTCCCCACTAGGCTGTTTCTAAACCTGACATACAAGGGTGGTGGCAAAGCCTACACAGAGTCAGTGGGTACAGGAGATGAGTGTATCTGCCGTTTACCTCAGACAAAGGGAGCTTGAAAAGCTGTCAGCAGTGCCCAGGCTCCTGTGATTTTATCTCCTTAGCACGGAGCAGAGCGATCTGAATGCAAACAGTTGATGGCCGCAACACAGCTGCTCAGTGATAAGACAAAGCAGTCATTGTTAATGCAGGAGATAAGATTGCCGCAGCTGTGTGCTGTCATCCTGGAGCATCCTTTGCCTGAGATAATTTGATAGACTGATCAGCTGAGAACACTGTGTAGGCCACCCTTATATGGTTATATGGCCATATTCAGTGTGTTGAGCTTGAAGATGGATCTCACTGAGAATGAACATATGCCTGCTTCAGAAACAGCCTAGTGGAGGTATCTTGTGGAAGGTTTTTAAAAGATTTTCTTGAACATTTAACTTATGAAGTATATTTGAAAGTTTTTTATAATCACTTGCTCTACATTATTATTTAATAAAAATTTAAACGGCAATTACACGTTCAGTATTTTTTTAAAGTTGTTCCTGAAATGAATTTTCATGTATTAATGAACTTAAAGTATTTTTGCCTTTAAAATCTACCTAAAATAAGAAACAACTTTCGTCAAATATATTGTACAAGATAGATAAGAAAAGATATTTTCTACAATATTGTACAATACAAAAGATAAAACGTACATTTACACTTTAAACTGTCTTTGCCTTCAGTCCATACACCACCTTAGTGGAGATTTCTTAGATCCATTAAACAGGAAAAATGGTGCACCACTCAGATAAATTCTATGTCGAAAAGAAGGTCCTGTGGCACTTGCTTCCATAAAACATCATGCTTTTACTTTAAATCTTTACATAGAACCATTGAAGCGCATGCAGGCGTGAAACGGCAGTTGTCTGTTAGCTTCCAGCACTTCTCACACTGTACTGCCCCATGTCATGCTTGTATGACAATGATTTTTAAAGATTTAAAATAAATGTATGACATTTTATGGAAATGAGTGCCACAGGATGTTATTTTCTAAATTTTCTAAAATATATATTTTAAAAGAAAGAATCTAGTTTTCCACTTTTCACTGCTCCGCTTTCTTGCCACCTGCACTGATTAAGTACAGTTAGGTTGAGTGTTGAAAAAAATGTAAATTTTACTTAGATATAAAATATATTTGAACTAAGAAGAAATTTATCACTTCTGATATTTACATCAATGATAAAAATTCCTTTTTCTTTATTAATGTGTCATGGTAGCTCTGTTAGGAGTCATATGGAAGCTCTAAAATGGCTACCACTGACAGGCTTGGTACAAGGTACACTGATTCCCAGAACCAGAGGTGTCCCAGGCCTTCACCATTTAATATCTGTACAGTAATCTGGACTTACACAGGGGTCCCTGGGTTAGGGCCATAGAGTCAGCTGCTTTTTGTTGGTGCAAGTTGGCCAGAAGGAAAGTTAGGTAGCCGGGTCAGCATCAGGAGGTCATGCCTGGAACAGAATGATAAAGCAAGTGGGTAGTCACATTTCAAGCCGAGGTCAAACAATGGCACTGAACAGGTCAAAACACAAGAGCACAACACAATGGTATAAACCAGGTAAGCAAAATTATTGACTGGCAGTGGGAGCTGGCTCTCAGGGGTTAATATAGACCAGCCGCACCAAGCACTGACAGCAGATAGAAGCCCAAATTACCAAAACTAACCCCATTGCTTCTGGACTGGCCTAAGCAACAAGTCAAAGGAATAATATAGAGTTTATACTGTCAAGTATCATCCAATCATGGGGAACTAATAGCGCAATAGTGAAATAGTAACAGGAAGGCAGAGATTGACAGGTGGAATCAGGGAAAGTAGTCTGACGCTGTAGACTGGGGTTTCCTAGCTGACACCTCTTTCCAGAGTTACCCCTTAAGGTGGAGATGTCTGGGCCACCAACCTTGCCCTTGCTCCTATCCAGCCCTGGCCTCTAACCCCTCACCTCCACCCAAGGATTAGGATAAGCACATCAACTTCCATTAGGTGAATCCAAAAGAGGTTAGCTTCAGGTACTTTTCTGCACCACCCCACTCAGCATTGTCACAGCACGAGGTCAGAGTAGAGACATAACTCTATCAGTGACATCTGCTGGTGGAAGAGGGAACTATTTAGATGCCAGGGTCATGGACAACTACGTAACCTGACAACCCCCCTCATCTGAAGAGCCACAATAGACAACAGACAACAGCAGCTTCTGACATTAACTCCGAAGTAACCAGCAGGAATCAAGCATATTTAATTACTGCAGAGCAGTTTAGGAAGACTGCAGCGCAGGCTACACGTGACAAAAAAGGTGTTTCACCAGTTAGCAGCTGAAGCCGAAGCCGGCACATTTATGTAATCAGACTAAATCCGCTGAAAAAACATTGTGCACATAAGGTCAGTGTAAGACTAGCATACCAAGGGCTCACTAGTAACATTGATTCTGGAGGCTTACTTTTCATCTAGATGCAAATATTATTGGCTGGGGATGGAGGATTCTATATGGTTTGCTGTTGCTTATTTTAGGTAATTTTGCCTATTGATCCATCCCCAGGCTATGGGGTACTCAGGAACCGGGCCGGTGCTGTCTCTCTGGGGTATCACGGTAGTCGTGACCCGGTCCCATGGCCTGGGATCAGTCCAAAAAGGGGTATTTACAGTTGATTTGTTGTGATGCCACCCGGGTTATGTGGTCAGTAAAACCGCCGCTGCTGTATTACTGCTGGGGACAGTAACTTGTGGCAGGGTGGATGGCAAGGCCTCCTCGGGTAGGGCTGAGGGTCCCCAGGGCAGGAGTAGTTGTGATGGATGGGCCTGGTGAGGGAATGTGTGCAGTGCAGTTCACTTACTTCAAAGCTGCAGCTCTCCAGCTAGTGTGCAGGGATAACAGTTTGTGGCTCCTCAGGCGGGACAATTCTGCGACGCTGTAAGTAAACAATCTCAGGCGGTGATGAGCTTACTGGGTACTTTACTTAAGGTCTTCAGCATTAGTTCACAACAGTTCACAGCTCTTACCGTACAGTTCCCACAATTTACACTGCTCCGGGCAACTCCAACTGTGCAGCTCAGGTGGCGTTTCTGGGTTGTTCCCTCAAAGTCCTTTCAGGCCTCTCAGTCTCAATGTACCGTGTTTCCCTGAAAGTAAGGCCCCCCCGATTGTAAGGCCGCCTAGGGGTAAAGGGGGGGCCTGCTAATGTAAGGCCTCCCCCGATTATAAGGCCGGGTAGGGGGTAGTGGGGGGTCTTACTATCGGGGAAACACGGGGGGGGAAGGTTTACATACATACATACACACATACAGACACATGCATACACATATATACACACCATACACACCACACGCACCACACACACACATAGCACCGCTTCTTACCGGGTCCGGTGTGGGGTCCCCGATGGTCCTGTGCCGTCCTCTGTGCTCCGGTCCGGTCCCCGAGATGATCCGCTGCCGTCCGCCGTGTTCCGGTGCCGGTCCTAGGCTCCATGGTCCCTGCTCTTCCGGAGTTCAGGCCTAGCTCCGCCCAGGTCATAGTGTGGGCCAATCAGCATAGCGGCGCTGACGTCAGAGGCAAGCGCCCGATGACGCTTGCTTGAGCGCCGCTATGCTGATTGGCCCACACTATGACCCGGGCGGAGCTAAGCCTGAACGGAAGAGCAGGGACCATGGAGCCTAGGACTGGCACCGGAACACGGCGGACGGCAGCGGATCATCTCGGGGACCGGACCGGAGCACAGAGGACGGCACAGGACCATCGGGGACCCCACACCGGACCCGGTAAGAAGCGGTGCTATGTGTGTGTGTGGTGTGGTGTGGTGTGTTGGTGTGTATATATGTGTATATATGTGTATGCATGTGTCTGTCTGTATGTGTGGGAGTGTGTGGATGGATGGATGGATGATGGGGCCTCCAATGTAAGGCCCCCCCCCGAAAGTAAGACAGGGGGCCACTTTTGGCCACAAAAAGAATGTAAGACCCTGTCTTACTTTCGGGGAAACACGGTAGTACCTCACCCACGGGTTCAGTCTGTTCATCGCGGACTCACGGGGGAATGTTTCTTTCACAGTCAGGGTCACCAGTTCTAGTATGACAACTGTGTTTTTAGTCGAGGGTGGAAAGTTAGGCTGCAGGTCAAAAAGCACCTGCCCCACACCGGTGTGTCTCGTGATTAGGGTCTGCATTAGGGTCTATCAGTGCAAAGTAAAATGGACATATGCTATTTTTATGTGAATTGCTTGCAGATGAGTGTAGAAGGTGGCCTTGCACGCTGCTGACCCTCTGCAATAATAAAGGTCTGCTCTCCAAAAATAAATAAATAAATAAATAATAAACAAATAAATAATAAAATAAAAAAAAAATATTCAAAAACAAGTATATAAAGATATCTTAAAAGGATGTTTAAGGTACATTGTAAGGTTCCTGTACTTCACAGCTGCTGCTACATCTGGCACTGTCCCTAAAATTCACGCCCTGCAGGTTTTAAGACATCTGCAAACTCCAGGAAGCTTAAAAAAAATATTTTAATGGTGCAAACAATTTTAAAGCTTAACACAAGCCAGTAGACCCCATGGCTAGGAGCATTCCTAACCCCAATGTGGAGTGTTGTTCCCAGCCAGCAGGTATTCCGGTAAGCATTTAGGCCCTAAACAATTAGAAAAATTTTTACATTTCTAACTTCTTTCAAGGACAAAGTAACGTTTGCAGATTTTTGGGATATTGTTCGAGTTTCCGATCAGAAACCAAATTGTCAACGTTCCTGCTGAATTTGAAATTGTTGAACATATTTGGATAAAGTTCGCTCATCTTTAATGTGAGTGCAGAAAGTCTCCCGTCCCCCATTCTCTATTGACAGGGCCCATCATTTTTATTGTGTCCATAGTTTTCCCTTGTGTGTCATGTAGTGCACTGAACAACCGTTGGTCCTTGTGCCCTTTTTACGCTGTGCATTGGGACACAAGCCACTCTGGCATGACAATTGGGAAGAAACATCATGGACTGTATAACAGCAAAGATAGGGAATGCTTTTAGTAAATCTGGATAGTTAGAGAACATCACCGCTCAGAGTTTAACAAAATAGTGTAAGATAGCGACCAGTTGAATTTTAAGTGGCCAGTATGTATCGCAGACGCAGTGGTCCTCTGTCATATAAACCTGGAGTGGTTGCTCTGGGACTCCACAAGCTTTTGTTAATGCTGTATGGGTTAGGTTTATAGGATGGTCAGAGGTCCTGGGTAGAACTGACCATCGATACACTTTCTATCTTTTAATGAGATCATGTGTTGGTCACATGGTCGCAGCGCTTGGAATGTCCTGGAAGGTACAGACTTCCTGGAGAAAAAAGGAGAAGACTATGTGTGTGCAGAGTCTGTGATGGCTCTGAGACTTCAGGAATATGCAGTCTTTCAGATTTTCTGGACTCACGACAGGAGTCAGTGCACAGAGGAAGTCACAGTTCCTGGTCGGTGAACCCCGTCAGGCAGCTGTAGCCAGTCTGTGAAGCCTGCAAAGTTCTTAGAGTTAACCCAAAGAAATGAGGGTTGTGTGACTGACTGACTACAGGGAAGCTCTGCTAAATCTTCAATGTGCTACTCAGGCAGAGTTATAGCCAGAGTGTGCTGGCGTACCTGCTGAAGATATGGACTGTGTGTTATAACTGTTGTTTGTAAAGCCGAAGCATGGCGTGTGTTTAGTATACATTGAGCAGTTTATGTGAAAGTTAATAAACAGGCTGGACTTATTTACAGAGAAATCATTCCTATGTGCCTTAATCCCGCTGCCAAACAAGCGTCCCCTTACCACATTCAGTGTGTATGCTCACAATAGGTAAGGAGATAAAGCCGTCAAACACTAAATAAACATTACAGATTGTGTGTTGGAGCTCAGTAGTAATAGCCAGCTACAGTTCATTTATCCATAGTCATATATATTGACATTACTAAGACTGCAATTGCATTAAATAGCTTGAAAAGTGCTCACAAAAGTCCTAATGGACCTGACACATGTTACACATGTTTTCTGGTCAGTTGTAGGCTTTGCAGGAACTAAGATTTAAAATCTATTAGTTATCAGTCACATTTTTGGGAGATTTTTCACAAAGCTGGTGAATTTCAATTTCAAAAGAATCTCTCACCTTTAGTACAACCCCTCGCAAAAATTATGAAATCTCCAGGCTCGGAGGATGTCCATTCAGTTGTTTAATTTTGTAGAAAAAAAGCAGATCACAGACATGGCACAAAACTAAAGTCATTTCAAATGGCAACTCTCTGCCTTGAAGAAAGACTAAAAGAAATCTTGAAAAAAAAACGTGCTAGCCAGTGACGGTTACTTTTGTAGACCAAGCAGGGGGAAAAATTATGGAATCACTCAATTCTGAGGAAAAAATTATGAAATCACTCAATGCTGAGGAAAAAATAATGAAATCATGACAAACAAACAAATAAAACAACACTCAAATACATCACTAGTATTTTGGTGCACCACCACTGGCTTTTATACCAGCTTGCAGTCTCTGAGGCATGGACTTAATAAGTGACAAACAGTACTCTTCATTAATCTGGCTCCAACTTTCTCTGATTGCTGTTGCCAGATCAGCTTTGCAGGTTGGAGCCTTGTCATGGACCATTTTCTTCAACTTCCACCAAAGATATTCAATTGGAGTGAGATCCGGACTTTTTGAAGGCCATGATATTGACCTTATGTGTCTTCTTACAAAGAATGTTTTCACAGATTTTGCTCTATGGCAGGATGCATTATCATCTTGATAAATAATTTCATCATCCCCAAACATCCTTTCAATTGATGGGATAAGATAAGTGTCCAAAATATCAATGTAAACTTGGACATTTATTGAAAATGTAATGTCAGCCATCTCCCCACTGCCTTTACCTGACATGCAGCCCCATATCATCAATGACTGTGGAAATTTTCATGTTCTCTTCAGGAAGTCATCTTTATAAATCTCATTGGAACGACACCCAACAAAAGTTCCAGCATCATCACCTTGCCCAATGCAGATTCGCAGTTCATCACTGAATATGACTTTCATCCAGTCATCCATAGTCCACGATTGCTTTTCCTTAGCCCATTGTAACCTTGTTTTTTTCTGTTTAGGTGTTAATGATGGCTTTTGTTTAGCTTTTCTGTATGTAAATCCCATTTCCTTTACGCGGTTTCTTAAAGTACCTTCACACACAGCAATTTTGCTAGGCAATTTCACTGGCAATTTGCTGGTTGCAGTGAAATCATGGACACATTGTTCTATTTTGTTGCTGTGTACAAATGGAATAATGTGTCCATGATTTCACTGCAACCAGCAAATTGCCAGTGAAATTGCCTACCAAAATTGCTGTGTGTGAAGGTACCTTTACAGTTCAGTCACAAACATTGACTGCAGTTTCCTCCCATTCGTTCCTCATTTGTTTTGTTGTGCATTTCCCGTTTTGGAGACATATTGCTTGAAGTTTCCGGTCTTGATGCTTTCATGTCTTCCTTGGTCTACCAGTATGTTTCCCTTTAACAACCTTCCCATGTTGTTTGTATTTGGACCAGATTTTAGACACAGCTGACTGTGAACAACCAACATCTTTTCCAACATTGGGTGTTGATTTACCCTCTTTTAAGAGTTTGATAATCCTCTCCTTTGTTTCAATTGACATCTCTCGCATTGGAGCCATGATTCATGTCAGTCCACTTGGTGCAACAGCTCTCCAAGGTGTGATCACTCCTTTTTTATGCAGACTAATGAGCAGATCTTATTTGATGCAGGTGTTAGTTTTGGGAATGAAAATTTACAGGGTGTTTCCATAATTTATTCCTCACAATTGAGTGATTCCATAATTTTTCCCCTTGCTTGGTCTGCAAAAGTAACTGTTACATTTTTTTTAAGATTTCTTTTAGTGTTTCTTCAAGGCAGAGACTTTAGTTTTATTCCATGTCTGTGATCTGCTTTTTTTCTACAACATTAAACAACTGAATGAACATCCTCCGAGCTCGGTGATTCCATACTTTTTGCCAGGGGTTGTAGATAATATTTATATTTACTGGTAATTTTGAACCCATTATTTCCAATTATGTTTACGTTTTTAGCCTTAGACATAATGTTGTTTGTGCCTTGATGGCCGTTTTGCTTATAAAACTTGATAAACATGTAGTATAACTTTATAATAAAATCACAGAAATGAAATATTTAACATCGTGTAAAACACTTCAAATCAAACCAGGACTCTGACAAGACAGAGGTATACATTTTCTGCAATTTATCTTTGACACCAGCTGTGATTTTGGATTGAGGATAGATGGCAGAATATGTACATTGGACATTCCGCCCTTGTATTTCCTCGGCAGTGTGGCTTTTAAAAACGTTTTAGCGTTAGACAAATAGATTTAATGATGGCCACTTCAGATAACCTGTCATTAAGAAGGAACACTGACGACTGTGTAAATTGCATTTTTTTTTAAAGTCTTCTCTAGTGGCTCTGCATTGCTTCCCACTGTCTGTTGAACATATCGGCAATAATAAGTCAAGCTGAGGTTAATTTCCAGCTTGTAGATTTAGGTTTCTGAATATTTTCACAAAACACAGTAAGGCAATCAAAGACATGCTGACCCCAATCCTCGGAGGACACATTTCAGTGGTATTTCTAATAGTATAGATAGACTGAGCATGAAAAGACTGTATTTATGGTCAAACATACATCTGAAAATCTAAACAAACCAATCATTCTATTTGCAGTTTCACCTCCCTTCAACTTAACTACTGAGAAACACCCAAAAATGTCTCATTTCCTTAAAGACTATGTGCATGAGTCACCCGCCAGGGTTGCGGGGTACTAAGGACCTGTCCGCTTTCAGTCTCTATTGCCTGGGGATGTCACAGTGGTGGCCGCAGACCGGTTCAGTGGCCCTGGGCAACGTCATTAAAAGGGGAGAAAAATAAAATAGGGAAAGAGTTTGTCATGGATGTGACGCCACCCTTGGTTTGTGGCCAATATGGGCCACTGCTGCTTGTCACAGTCACGAGGATGATGGTGATGGGCAGCAAGGTGCACACGCAGGGCTGGTTATCCCCTGGGCCGGTATATAGTCTATGTGTGATGGTAAGGTACGTGTGAGGTACAGGAGTGACACTTGCTGGCATCTCTGGAGCTCCCGCCTCCCGTGCAGACACGGTTTTCTCCGTTCCTGCAGCTGTCTCTGCCTGCGCAGCAAATGTAGTCAGCGCTTTGCAGGTGCAGGCGAGCCCCAGCTATTCACCACAGCAATAAGTCTCTCACACACAAGCTTGAGTTTGACCAGAATTTTACTCCACTGCTTGCTCTTAATTTTACACAGTACAGTTATACTGATCAGCAGTGTTCCTCGCCAGTTGCTGGTATGCAGCTGGGTTTGCTTGCAGACCCTATTCTTATATCTACTATCCTGGATTGCAACTGGAGGGAAGACTGCTGCAGACCGTGAAAAAAGCTTGAGACATCTTAAGTTGTCACAGGCGCAAAGGGCGGTTGTGACAACTCACAACCCATACAGGTGAGCGATTCATGCCCAACAGATACACACTATTGTGGGCCCTTTCTTCTTTTCAGCTTTTTATGCCAGAGCACAGATTCAAAAGACCAACTTAGCACTTCAGAGCTGAAACTAAGACTGGCAGTGCTCTGTGAATTACTATAATGCTAAAAGGTTGAGCAATTAAATGAGACAAAGAGCAGCTGCAGAATCTGAGCACAAGCTAGAAAGAGCTTGGACGACTGAGCTGTCAAAAAGAAACCCAGCAGCCCAACACATCCCACAAGATAGGATGACTAAACTGTCAATCACCCAGCCCATAACATGCACATTTTTGTTATTATTTTGTGACTATAAATCCTGTTTCTAGCTGAGTGATCTGCCAAAAATATACAAATCCATTGAAGCTTCTGCTCCCGGTTCTGATGGCTCTCTCTGCTCCTCCTTCCTTTGCTCAGTTTTATATATAGCTGCAGGGAGGAGAAGAAGGGCCTGAAGTGGAAATGGAGTAAGTAGCTAATGTTTTATGGAGTGCAAAGAAAACAGGCTATAAGAGATGCAACCAAGAAAAAAAATAAGTTTGTTGCCCCAGACTTTTCATTTAAATCATTGCCAAGGCTAGGAAACATATTGTTTCTGCCATTGAAAGCCAGCAACCGCTTTATATGACAATCCGGGCCTTGTATAGATTTTGGATAATTAAACAAGAAAAATATATAGAGGAGTATTTACCAGTATTTCAAATAAAAAAACATGTTTATTTCCCTTTTGAACTAACTTTTTATTCACTCTATATGCTAGTAGCTGATTTGCTTTTGGACTGTATTATATAGGTTATATATTGGTTACATTTTGACAATCATGTTGTAAAACTCTACACCCTATGCTATGGGATTTTTATGTTTTCTAATCATTATAGTGTGCCTATGAAAGTTTTAATGCATTATCTTGTGAAAAATCATAGTGAGATGGTCTTTGTGTCCCCTATATGGCATATGGTGTTCTGCCAGAAGAGACAAAAGAAGAAATTTTTGGGTTGAACTCAAAATGTTATATGTGGTAGAAAACTAAAACTCTATAACACCATGAAAACACTATTCCCACTGTCAAACACGGTGGAGGAAGCATCATGCTCTGGGGAGGCTTTTCTTCAGCAGGGGCAGAGAAACTGGTTAGAGGTGATGGAAGGATGGATGGAGCTAAATACAAGGAAATACTGGAGGAAAACCTGTTAAAGTCTGCAAAACACTTGAGATTTGGGTGTAGGTTCACCTTCTAGTATTCCAGCAGGCAATGTCTGTAAACATACTTCAGAGTTAAAATGGATGGTTTAGTTCAAATAATATTCATGCCGAGTCACAGTCCAGATCTAAACCCCATTATGAATCTGTGACAAGACGTCTTCAAGCAATCTCACTGTGGTAAAGATATTTGGCAAAGAAGAATGGGCAACATTTTTAGCCTCTAAGGCTACATTCAGAAACACCGTTTTTATCTCTTTTTTTGCATCTGTTTTTTGCAGTGCACAAAGCGGATCACTTAAATAGAATCCCAGCAAAGTCAACGGGTTTTCACTTTATTCCATTCAGATAGGGAATTTGTTGAGTGATCCGTTTTTTTTTCCTGCAAAAGTGATCCGTCAAGAGTTTCGGTTGCATTTTTCTCCTGCCTTTTCCCTTTAGAACCATTCTGAATGGAGAAGAAACCGCAGCACAAAAAAATAAAATCACCAAAAATGCACAGTGTGAAAGGGTGATGCGGTTTTGGGGAAGGTGGATCAATTTTGCAGCTGAAAAACGGATCTAAAATAGCGGTGCATAAACGGTGTTTCTGAATGTAGCCGAAATGTGCAAATCTGGTAGAGACATCCCCCAAAAGACTTACAGCAGTATTTGCAGTGAAAGGTGATCCTGCACAGTATGACTCAGGGGGGCTGAATACAAATGTACATCTCAGTTTTTAGATTTATATTTTTAAAATATTTAGAAAACTATGTGTCATTTCTTTTACTCTTCACAAATATAGCCAGTAGGATGGTCACTGTTTATACAAAGTAAAACTAGGTAAGAGATATTACCGTAGGGCTGATAAGATCCACTGTGGAGCATGGCACTGTGTCCCTCCAACTGATCCGTGTTTCGCCTTGCTTCTTCTGGGGACAAGCCCCTCAAAAGAAGCATGGTGAAACGTGGCCATTTACTGTATTTGGGGTTTAGATACTGGTAATTACTTGTCATTTATTGTGTATCTTAAACTGTTTTGTATATTTAATAATCTCTAGTCTACTGCATTATAATTATCATTATCAGACTTGAACTCTGCAACCCCTCTCTTTGTGAGGCACATTTTTAACCTTTCTTTAGCATGATATTTAATTAATAACATTTTAATTTTTTTAAATTTTGTTTGTGATCAATTCTTCTGTTTGGAGATTTACCAGTACCGTATATACTCGCGTATAAGCTGAGTTTTTCAGCCCAAAAATTGGGCTAAAAAGTCCCCCCTTCGGCTTATACGCGAGTCATACAACGGCAGGCCGCCCGCCCGCCACCCCCATCAGTATACAGGGCCCCCCCATCAGTATACAGGCGCCCCCATCAGTATCCAGGGCCCCCCTATCAGTATCCAGGGCCCCCCCATCAGTATCCAGGGCCCCCCCCCTTGCTCCGCAAACCTGTAAAGTAAAATCATTATACTTATCACTGTCCTGTTGCCGCCGTCCCCCGCCGCTGCCGACATCGCGCTCCTCCGGCTTCATCCGTCTTCTTCCGGCTTCCTCTGGTCGGCGCAGGCAATGACGTCATTGTCTACGCCAGAGGAGGAAGCCGGAAGACGCTGGATGAAGATGGAGGAGCGCGATGTCGGCAGCGGCGGGGACGGCGGCGACAGGACAGTGATAAGTATAATGATTTTACTTTACAGGTTTGTGGAGCAAGGGGGGGGCCCTGGATACTGATGGGGGGGCCCTGGATACTGATGGGGGCACCTGTATACTGATGGGGGGCCCTGTATACTGATGGGGGCGCCTGTATACTGATGGGGGTGGCGGGCGGGCTGCTGCTGTATATACCTCTGGGGCTGCTGTATACTACCACTGGGGCTGCTGTATACTACCACTGGGGATGCTGTATATACCTCTGGGGCTGCTGTATATACCTCTGGGGCTTCTGTATACTACCACTGGGGCTGCTGTATATACCTCTGGGGCTGCTGTATACTACCACTGGGGCTGCTGCTGTATATACCACTGGGAAGGCTGCTGTAACACTGCTGGGGCCTATATATACCACTGGGGAGGCTGCTGTATACCACACTGCTGGGGGCTGTATACTACCACTTGGGAGGCCTGTATACCACTGGGGAGGCCTGTATACCACACTGCTGGGGCTGTATACCTGTGCTGGGGTCCACCCTCGGCTTATACACGAGTCAATAGGTTTTCCCAGATTTTGGGGGCAAAAGTAGGGGGGTCTAAAAAAAGGGGGTGAGAATGCGCAAAATAGGGTCTTATCCTTAGGAGACAGGTTATGATGGTGTAACTTAGGAACTGCTCACCTGATAGGGTTGTGTAGCACACAACCAGCGTGATTGCTCAGAACAATACAGCTGCTGCCAGGACCGTACTTCCACAGGTCACTGTGGTCACGATAAGCTTCCAATAGGACAAAGTACCTCGTGGTCCGAGCTGCTGTGTTCGTATGATGGAAAAACCAGATACAGCGGTATGTCTGGGTATAGTAGTAGCTGTTTATTTTCCGACGCGTTTCAGAGTCATATCCCAAACTCCTTCCTCAGGGAACATCAGCTACTACTATACCCAGACATACCGCTGTATCTGGTTTTTTCCATCATACGAACACAGCAGCTCGGACCACGAGGTACTTTGTCCTATTGAAAGTAGGGGGGTCGGCTTATACACGTGTATATACGGTATTTTATTCTCAATCTGTGTTGTAGTTTCTTAAACTGTTAAAGATCATGTTTTTGGACCTCTCCAACACCAGGGAATGTATTCAGAATGCGGCCAGTTTCAGAGAGGGGGTTCTTTTTCTTCACCATAAATCTCCAGTATATAAAGTTCTCAGTATGATTTAGGCAGGGGCCGGACCATTAATCTGTCATATTTAAGGCCTTTACTGGCAACCAAGCAGTGGAATCTTTGATGCTGCAATGAAACATTGTCCTGCAGAAAATTCATGGAGTTCTTGAAAGATGCAGACTTTTTCCTGTAGCACGTAGAAAGTGTCTTCTAAATACTGGCACTAGGTTTGGGAGTTGACTTTGAGTCAATCTTCTACCAGAAAAGGTCCAACTAGCTCATATTTAAAAATAGAAGATCACAGCAGTACCCAACCTCCACTTTGCTGGTGTCGATGTTTGGGTCTGTGCCCATTACAGCCACAGCCCATCCATCTGGGCCATCAAGAGTCTCTCTTATCTTACAGCCCATAAAACTTTAGAAAATCTGTCTTCAGATATATTTTGGCTCAGTCTTGATATTTCAACTTCTGTGTCTTGCTCAGTGGTGGTCAGGCTCAGCATCCTCACCTCGGCCATGTCTCAGAACTCTGAACACCTTGTACTTCTATGTCTTGTTCAGTGGTGGTCGGTTTCATCCTAATGTGGCACCCCAAGGGTTAAAGTGCCACAGAAACATCAACACAGGTTTACTCACCACACAACACTACACTAGAAAGTGGGAGGAGTTTAGGTGGCACCTGCACTAGTGGGAGGAGCTATGTTGTTTACCACAGAGCAAGAGTGACAGTTAGTTTCAGTTTGAGTCTGGAGCAGGAGCAGAGCCAAGTAGAAGTGGAGGTCCTGAGAGGTCTGAGGAAAGGAGACAGAGTAACAGAGGAACATCTCCGGGATAAAGAGTTACCCCAAACTTAACCCCGGAGAGGCGCTTAAGACGGATACCGGATCCGAGGCTGTGCCTGAGACAGACAGGACAGTAAACACCGGCATAGTGAAGGTCCACCATCTTCACTGTACCATAGCAAAGCAACACGGAGGGGTCAGTGACACAGAGGACTCAAGTTGCCCAGCATATTGGTACCCGTGAGCAGAGACAAGACCAGCAGTTCAGCTACAAGCGGCAGCAGGGCCACACACAGCGCTTAAGTAGGAAGCCAAGGACCCGGTCAGGGTGAGAGCAACCCGGTACAGACTCCGTGGACAATACTCCGTGGACAATACCATCTGCAAGTAAAGACTTGGAAAACAACAGAAACCGTGAGTGTGTGTGATCCTTATACTGAAGCCCCACTTGCCCTCATATACTGCGATTACCTCTACTCTCATAATCTCTACTGCTACCCCTACTCTCCTGCAGCATCAATAACTATCCTCACAGACTTTAACTACTACTACCACTGCCCCGGGGAACCTAGTTCTGCCCACAGGAACTATTCTATCCAAGCTGCTATCCCATCATCCCCGGAGGTTCTGCAGCAGCGGCGGCCCCATTACTGGCCGCATATAGAGGGTGGCGTCACGAGTGATAAATCCCCTGTAAATAACCCCCCATTTTATTGTGCGGGCCCGGGACACGGTCCGGACCAGGACCGCCGTGACCTCCCCCAGCAGTACACCGGTCCGGCACCGAGTACCCCGTCCCAGTGGGCTCCACACTTTCTTACCTCAGTCGTGTCTCTGAGCTCTGAACACCTTGTACTTCTGTGTCTTGCTCGGTGGTGGTCGGTTTCATCCTTTCTTACCTCGGCCATGTTTCTGAGCACTGAACACCCTGTACTTCTGTGTCTTGCTCAGTGGTGGTTGCGTCTCAGCCTCCTCACCTCCGTCATGTCTCTGAGCACTGAATGCATTGCACCCCTGTGTCTTGCTCCGTGGTGGTTGGGTGGTCGGTTTCATCCTTTCTTACCTCAGTCGTGTCTCTGAGCTCTGAACAGCTTGTACTTCTGTTTCTTACTCAGTGGTGGTCAGGTTTCATCCTTTCTTACCTCGGCCATGTCTCTGAGTCCTGTACACCTTGTACTTTTGTGTTTTGCTCAGTGGTGATCGGGCTCAGCCTCCTCATTTCAGCCATGACCCTGAACCCTGAACACCTTGTAACTCTGTGTCTTCCTTAGTGGTGGTCGGGCTCAAACTTTTCACCTCAGCCATGTCTCTGAGCACTGAACACTTTGTACTTTTGTGTCTTCCTTAGTGGTAGATGGGTTCAGCCTCCTCATCTTGGCCATGTCTCTGAGTCCTGAACACCTTGTACTTCGGTATCTTGCTCAGTGGTGGTCATGCTCAGCCTCCTCACCTCAGCCATATCTCTGAGTATTGAACACTTTGTTCTTCTGTGTCTTGTTTAGTAATAACCTCCTCATCTCTTCCATATCTCTGAGCACTGAACTCCTTGTACTTCTGTGTCTTGCTCAGTGGCGGTCGGGTTCAGCCTCCCTTACCTTGTCCGTGTCTCTGACCCCTGAACACCTTGAACTTCTGGATTCTCCAGGGAGTTCCAGTTCTGGAATATGAAAACACTAGTAGATAATGGCTTCCTGGTCACTTCACTTGACCCCAATATCTTAGCAATTTCAAGAGTGCTGTATCTCTCTAACACTCTTCACAATTACCAATCACAGTCAGTTAGGTCTCTTTTTTGGCCCATCCTGTCTGAGAAAAACAATCTTCCTAATATTCTTCACCCCTTAGGTGTTGTATCCTTAGGCTGCACTCCCACGACAAAAATACAGACACCTTGATCTGCTTCAAACAATAAGCATTCAAGTTTATAAAGCTTAAAGGGAACCTGTCACCTGGATCTACCCCCCTGACCTATCACTAGCTGTCCCTACACCTTCCTAGCTGCTCACTAACCATCCCTTCTCTGCTGTAAATCCACCCTATAAAGATTAAGAATAATGACTTATAACTTACTGGAGGTGACTATGTCATGAGACTGGAAAGGCGGCTCCAGGCTCCATTCTCCCCTCCTGGCTGCTTCACTGCACGCTTCTCTGGGTGTCATTATTCTTTCTTGATCTCCGCCTGCATCTGGAATCTCCCGCCCTCTTCTCCTCCTATGATGCACCGGCCGGTACGTCACATCTGGCCCAGGGCATTATGGGCCTGATCACGTGATCGGCCCGGTGCATTATGGGCCTGATCACGTGATCGACCCGGCTCCGCTCATGCGCAATGCGTATATTGAAGTCGGGCCGATCACGTGCACCGGGCCGGATGTGATGTACCGGCCGGTGCATTATAGGAGGAGAAGAGGATGGGAGATTCCAAATGCAGGCGGAGATCAAGAAAGAATAATGACACCCATCGAGGCGTGCAGTGAAGCAGCCAGGAGGGTAGAATGGAGCCTGGAGCCACCTTTCCAGTCTCATGACAGAGCAACCTCCAGTAATTTATAAGTCATTTTTCTTAATCTTTATAGGGCGGATTTACAGCAGAGAGAGATGGTTAGGGAGCAGCTAGGAAGGTGTAGGGACAGCTAGTGATAAGTCAGGGGGGTAGATCCAGGTGACAGGTTCCTTTTAAAAATAATGATGTGGTCAAAATACTCACTTGCCTAATAATAGTGTCAAATTACCGTATATACTCGTGTATAAGCCGACCCGTGTATAAGCCGACCCCCCTACGTTTGCCCCCAAAACCTGGGAAAACCTATTGACTCGTGTATAAGCTGAGGGTGGACCCCAGCACAGGTATACAGCCCCCAGCAGTGTGGTATACAGGCCCCCCCAGTGGTATACAGGCCTCCCCAGTGGTAGTATACAGCGGCCTCCCCAGTGGTATATACAGGCCCCAGCAGTATATACAGCAGCCCCAGTGGTATATACAGGCCCCAGTGGTGATATATACGGGCCCCAGTAGTGGTATATACAGGCCCCAGTGGTGGTATATACAGGCCCCAGTCGGTATACAGCCCCCCCATCGGTATACAGGCCCCAGTGGTGGTACATACAGGCCCCAGTCGGTATACAGCCCCCCCATCGGTATACAGGCCCCAGTGGTGGTATATACAGGCCCCAATCGGTATACAGCCCCCCGCTTGGTGCCGCAAACCTGTAAAGGAATAATCATTATACTTATCCCTGTCCTCGCCGCCGCCGCTGCTCTGCACCGCGCTCCTCCGGCTTAATCCGGCTTCTTCCGGCGCACAGACAATGACGTCATTGCCTGCACCCACCGGAGCCGGAAGAAGCCGGATGAAGCCCGAGGAGCGTGATGGCGGTGGCGGCGAGCACAGGGATAAGTATAATGATTATTCCTTTACAGGTTTGCGGCACCAAGGGGGGGCCTGTATACCGATGGGGCCTGTATACCGATGGGGGGGCTGTATACCGATGGGGGGGGGCTGTGTATACCGATGATTTGCGTATAAGCCGAGGGGGGGACTTTTCAGCCCAATTTTTGGGCTGAAAAACTCGGCTTATACGCAAGTATATACGGTACTGTTTCACCTAATTATTTATTACCTATTTTTCATCAATTTTGGCAGCTCTGTACAGCACATGTTGATGTACTAATGAGATATTCAAAAAAAAAAACAAAAAACAGAACAAAACAAAAAAAAAGCATTGAAAATAGTAAATGATTTTGTTTCAATACAATAGCAAGTGCATCAATGTACTGCACAGAGTTTATTATAGAACTCAGAAATTAAAAGTGTATGTTGTAGCCTTGGACTCTGCACCTTCTGGGAGAAAAAGACAAAACTGTTGCGGAATGTAATCAGCTGAAGCTTCGGAACATTTCTGAGATAGAGATTTTACCTTGGGCAGAAGAAATGCAATGAATTGTAGTAATAAACAATCTAAGTTACATATGGCTGTATACTTGTGTGTCCTCCTAAACAGTTCAACTCCTTCCAGCAAGTGCTGAATGATTTGCTCTGGAACGTTTCATGTAGTAATAGACTGGGCTGAGATAATTGATGTTTAAAAATGCTCTTAAAGGGGTTGTCCAGCTTTAGGCTACAGTTTTATGTGACTTCAGACTTGTGAATCATTGCATCCTGTAATGTTTTCAATACAGCATTTAAATAATCTCTACATATTCACTGATGAAGCATATGATAGAGGGTACTCTTTAGGCTGGAAACACACTGTCTGAGGGACATGCAAGTTACTCCCTGGAGTCTCGGATCATTCACCCGGGATGGCATCCCCCTCTCTGGACAGGAGCAGTAGAGATACATAGAAAAACATACAACTGACAGTATCTCGTCCAAAGAGGCAGGAGTCGTGCCGGGTGAATGATCCGAGACCACATGGTCAGGTGTCACAGTGGGGTATTGCACCCGTAAAAGAGGTGTAATCTTAATCAGCCTCAAGTGGATCCTAGGCTGGTGGGTGGGACCCATTCCTGCACTCCCACATTAGAATAGGAGTGGGAGGTTACCCAGGAGGGAGATATATTCTCCTCTAGGGAAAATTAGAGACAGTTAGTTAGTTAGAGGAGTCAAGGAGGAGTGTGAAGCAAGGCAAAAAGTTTAACCGGACAGCTCTACGCTGATCCGGAGGAAAGATGAGACAGGATCCGAGGGGATCCTGAAAGAAGGTGCCTGATGCTGGAGTCTGGGCCCTAGAGAGAAAGGGTGAACTCCATCGTGGAGCAACCATACTCCAGGGAATTCCCCAGTCCACCAAGGGAACGCCGGACCCGAGGAAACGGCCAGAGTCCACCTCTGAAGTCGTCAACCGGCTGCTGCGGTCTGTTCACCGGCTGTGGCACCCTGCCAGACGGAGCGGTCTGCCTGCTTCCTCACCAAGGGAGGGGAGCCCCAAGTCTACCTTTAAGGAGCCATTGGGTATAGACTCATCCTAGGCGGGGAAGAAAGGACACGGGTTTGTCAACTAAGGTATACCACGGGTACCACCATACCACCTGGCATCCACTTGCAGCCACCCGTAGAGCTACCTGTTTGCTTAACATCTTGCTGAACTGTGGACTCTGTATTTTGCTGCTGAACATTTACAGTAAAGTACCCGGGAGAGAGTGACTTTGCTTCCGTGTCTTTGTGCTGCAGAATTCAACCTGTTTGCTTTCAGGAACGCTGCCCCGGAGGACCAGCTCCACTGGTAGGGAGCTTTCCCATCTCAGCCGCATTACCATCGCCCTCCGAGGACTGTGGCGGCTCTGGTGACCATCACCAGATACTACAGGTGGCGTCACGTGACAACAACAAACTCTTATCCCCTGTATATAACCCCTTATTGAAGTGTCACCCAGGCCATGGGCTCAGGCGCTGCCACCCGTGACATCCCCGTGAAAACACCCACCGAGCCTGATACCCGAGTACCCCAGGGCAATGGGTTCGACACGAGTAACTCGCATGTCACTCAGACATTGTGTTTCCAGCCTTAGTCTTATATTTGGCTATATAAAATTTATGGGCATATCTTTGGGCAAGTAAGCATGTAGATCACTTTTTCACACAGGGCCTTGTAGGTTTGGATTTCTTTTTTCCTTAACATTAAAGAAAATCATTTATAAACTGCAATTTGTGTTTACTTGTGTTATCTTTGTGAATTATTCAAATTTGTTTGGTAATATAAAACACTTAAAGTGTAACCACAGCTTAAATTTTTCTTTAATAATAATGTAGAGCAAGTGATTATAATACATTTACAAATATACTTCATAAGTGAAATTTGGAAAAAAAAACTTTCAAAAACCTTCCAAAAGATGTTCCCACTAGACTGTTTCTAAACCTGATGGATCACCTTAACAACCAGCATACGTCAGGTTTAGAAACAGACTAATGGGACATCTTTTGGAAGGTTTTTGAAAGGTTTTCTTCTAGATTTCACTCATGAAGTATATTTGAAAGTTTATTATAATCACTTGCTCTACATTATTATTAAATAAAAATTTTAATGATGGTTACACTTTAAGTGTGACAAACATACAAAAGAATTCAAGAAATCTTGGAGGGGGCAAACACTTTTTAACACTGTAGTTCAAAGATGCACCCTAACGCTTCATCCATTGAAATAGTATTGCATAGTTGGGTTCTTTTGCTTATTTTGTTCATTAGACTTTGATGAGATTTGGACACAAAGGCGTTTGATCAGCTGCTCTGAAGCATATAGTTAATAACAGATCTGAAGTAAAGACACAATTTTACGATTTTTTTAGGTTCAAACTGACAGCATCAATTTGTGTCAATGTCAAAAACGTTGACACGAGTTTGGTATTTATTGGCAAACCTGCTACCACAACATCTGTCAGAAAAATCAACTTCATCCTCATACATAAGCAATCTTACCCGGACTTATAAATCATAATTCATAGCTCCTTCTCCCTCTGTCCTAAGTCATTTTTAGAGACATCATTCACAAAGTAACATCTTTTTGGCTCAAGTTGCAAATATTAATATCTCATTCTGTTCCATTGCGGTACTTGTTTTTGCTACCTTTACTGACGTTACAGATTTCATTGAGGGAGTAAATACAAGAACTTGCTTCGACTTCTACCAAAAAAGTGAAGTTTTTGGACAAACATTCTTTTTTAAATGATCCAGCTTTGCAGTTTAGACAAAAAATATTTGTACTCGGCCATATATGATTGTTACAGTATGTTATTGGCTTAAAAAGCATAGGTAGCCTAATGGAAACTTTGAAAACTCAATGGTAAGTCAATAGGCTTGGTAAAATGGCATCCAACATATTGGAGCATAGTTCTAGGTGTGCAGATGTAGTCACAATTGAACCCTTGTGACTGAGAAAAGACAACAAATGCCTGTATGCCAGAAAAAATACACCAGTATTATAAAAGCACACAAGCTCAGGACCCCGATTTGGTTTGGAATGCTCCAATATCATTTATGGCTTCTCTAAAGGTGTTATCCACTACTGGGTCTCCTTGTATCCCGCTGTTTAAATAAAAGACTCTGTACTCACCTCCTGTGCTGGCAGCGCTCCAGCGCTGATGGTAATTGTGGTTCGGTGCTTACATGACATTGTGACATCACGCTACACCCAAGCACAATCACTGCTTCTGTCTCCCCACCTTCGGACAATGAGAACCAAATGCAGTGTCACTTCCTGTTGACTGTCTATTTGGTCCGAAGGCAGGGTGAGAGAAGCCATCACTAATTTGATGTGGGGCTTGCGTGATGTCATAATGTCATGTGAGCATTGAACTGCAATTACCAACAGCGCTGGAATGTCACCAGCACGGGAGGTGAGTATAGGCTTTTTTATTTTACCTGGGGGAAACAAGTGGAATCAGAAGGGGTTGTCCTAGTAGTGCACAATCATTTTAATAATTGACCCCTAATGTGAACAGTGCCTTAAAGAAAATAATATTTGGTGGTTTTGACCCACCCCAAGGTTTTGGGTACTCAGATCCAGGGCGTTGATGGATGCTGTCACTGGTGGCCAGTGCCCGGGTCCGTGGCCCTGGACGTCGCTGAAAAATAATAAAAGTGTAATTTCCGTGCCGCCACCTACGGTATCTGGTGATGACACCAGCACTGCTTCAGACCTCCAGGGATGATGATAGGCAGCTAGATTGTAATGCTCCCTGCAGGTAGAGCAGGATCCCTGGGGCAGTGATGAAATAAGACACCACATGTTGTTAGGCTCTGCACAGGTTTACTGGTAACCTCCAGGCAGCTTACAGGTATACACTTCACAGTCACGGTTAGCTGGCCTGGATAGTCACTAGAGGATGAAGTGTCTCTCTGAAGCCTTCGGTGATGTCCCTTCTGGATTCTCCCTCTGTCCTCACACTGTGCTGTTCTACTTGCCTTCCTAGCGCTTCTGCTTCTCCCCTTGTACAGAGCCCTTCGCCGGTCCCACGGGTTTTACTAGAGTGATCCCTTAACTGAGGGGCTCATAACCCTATATGGCAACCTTTGTGGAATTATGCAGGGCACGGCCACCTTAGATGGCTCAGGTTCAACCGGTTTGGCGGCATAGGGCTAAACTCCTCTGCTGCTCCCGGAGCCGGTCGTCCGTTCTGGACTTGATCCTTCTGACCAGGGTTGCCGGTCAAGATTAGGGTGTTAGCTGACACCTGAGGATCCCATCCCCTTCTGTCCAGGTCACCTTTGTTTCTGGTGCCCTCCCTCTGCACCACTCGCAGGGTCCCTCTTCTTCTCTTTCCCCTCAGGAACTAACTTCTTCCGGCTCTTCACTACCCACCTAAACTCCACCCACCAGGATCGGACCCCTTAGCAACAGGTTAACCAATTGATCCCCTGGCTCTAGGTGAATGAAAGCGTGCTATGAAGGCTTCAGATTAACACCTCAATCCCCTGGTCACAGGAATACTACACATGCTGGTCTGGGTGCAGTACCCCTCCGTGGCATACCGACCAGTGGGGTGCCACAGTTTCCTCATGAATATAACAGTCTCATAAACTATGTACCTAGTTTATTCTTAGATGCCAAATGGCAAAACATTTTTTGTACCCTTTTGGCCACTAGAAGTACAAACCTGTAGCTGTAATAGCTATACTAACATTAGGCTGCATAACAAGTTAACAGATCCACTTTAACTTAAAGGGTCATAGTCATAGGTATTTCAAGAAGCTTTGCATAAATCAGTAGTAAAACTGAATATAAGAAACTTTTGTGCTATATCTTAATGGAGAACTCTACTTCTTTCTACACTTATGAGCCACTTCTTCCCTTCTACCTTGCCTCCTGAACTCATCATCAACTTTGGAAAAAATATAAAAGGTCAAAGCAAAATGAGCTTTGACTTTAGTCCCTCAAGCAAATTGAGGGACCAGGTTACACATCATATTATACTCTATACAGAGGGGAGGAGATGTAAGAAACACTCAGCATATTGAGAAATCAGGCAGGACAGACAGAGTTAAACCAAGCTGAAGCCCAAACCATGGGCAACATGTACCAAATACTGACTGTATGATTTCATCCATGTACGTCTTCTTCCTGTCCGCATCCCTTGAGTGACAGGTCTTTCCCTGTGTGCATGTATAGAGGGACCTGCCAGTCATTGGTAGTGAGCGGGGAGAAGCCTCCGGGGCTCCACCTTTTCAATTAGACTCCCGTGTGGTTTGTGCCACAGCAGATTTCAAAGAATTAATTTTTCTGAAACAGCACAGAATTTCAAAATCAGAAATACTGATTACCTGGCTGAAATCATGCATCCACTGCCACATGCATCCTGATAGCATGTATCAGCTGTCAGGTACACTTTTAACAAATAATTGTAGATTCTTTAAGGAAGCCAGTCACCATGTTTTTCCATTTAAAGAGTGGCCTGCAAGGCCAAAAAGTAGTTTTCATTATACTCAGCTATGGGACTGTCCATCTGTTTGGCATCACTGATCTTCATCTGTAGCAGTCCTCCTCGCCTGCCTCATGTAGATTACGCATCATGCATCATCCACACAATGACCTCCATTGCACTCCTGCACAGGAGCACTTCTGTCTACCCTGCCAAGGCCAGAGCAAAGTATTGTAGTGCGCATGGGCATTCTTTCATCTTCCCCACACCTGCTATTACAGTGCTTTAATCGGCCCTTGGCATTGAAAAGAGAAGTGTTCTTGCGTAAGAGCGCGATGGAGGTCATTGTGTGGATGACATAGGATGTGTTGCATCAGTCACAAGGACCAGCACTTCAACCTCCTCATAAAATTTCCACTTATTTTGAATCAAGTTAAAAACAGATTTCCATTGCACGTAAAATCATACAAGTCAGTACATCATGATTAGCAGAAAACCCGTCGGAATCAGTGCTGACGATCAAGGAGCATCGAAGAGGGGGAACAGGTGAGCGGACTTCTACTTTTCTATTACATGTAAATTCATGGTGATGGTGCCCAGCAGCTGTGACCCTAACCACACACATAAAGGGAAATTGAAAAATGGAGAAATATAAATAAAGAAAACGTTTATGACGCTAGTTGGAATGTTCAGCCAATATATGTCAGGCACTGCAAATGATCCCAAGGAGACAGATTGTAGTGGCAGCACACGTGTTTAACCCTTCCCAACTAAGGCTGGCTCCCAGGAAGATAAGGGTGGTGATGAGGATAATGAAGTGTAGTGAAAGAAGGAGACATGAGGAGTTTACCTCTTTCTGTAGGTTGCCATAGGAGGTCCAGGGTATACAACCTCCACCAGGCATGTGGTCTGGCCAGTCTGATGAGAACTGTAGTCCACTCTGCTGGGTGAGTAACATGGCCTTCCTGCTGACTTCCCTTGGTTATAGATTTCCTGGCACCCTTTTTGTGCAGATCCTGCAGGTATCCATGCTCCTGGAGCAGTTCCTTGATACTTTGTGCTACTGTCATTCCAGAAAGCTTCACTTAAAACCCACCGGCCTACAGTTCTGCCACCAGGCCGTATAAAGTGGATTGACCTAGGGACTAGTACACTACTTGCAGCTTGTCCCTCTGGAGCAGCTCCTTGTGCCTCCTCACTGGACCTCTCCTTTGCCTACTTAGCCCTACTACACTCAGCTAACCCCTCCCCTGTCAGGAAGTGTAACACAGCTCAAAACAGGCAGTAAGTGCACAATTTCCTAATAAGGGACCAGACAGTGTGTGTTTGCTTCAGACTTCCAATTCTCCCCAGACATGGCATTACAACGAGAATAGCTGTTTCCCCAGACCTTGTCTTAGCCTCTCATACAGCCAGATCGGAATTCCTACACACTGCACTGATGAGAGAATAAAGTGATAATACCTTTGTAATAAACCCAGTAAACAGTCGCATACAGCAATGGCTATGCTAGTGCAAAAGTTTAATAACAAGGCCAGTTGCAGTACAAACAACTGGGAACGTACAGATTGGATGGTACATGATACCAGAGGAGACCGACACAGAGGTCACAAGCATTAATACATGGAAGGTATAAAGTGCAGAGTGCAGTACAATGAGGTAGAAGTTAGTATCACATCCAAGGACTATTGCACAGTAACATGATAAACAAGTGTAGTAATCACAACGTCCAGGGTAACATTATAAAACCTCATTACCGCAGTAACTCACCCACGAGTATCTGCAAGTGACCATCAGTGTCTGGGGAGCGACCCCCTTGAAAAAGGTCACGAAACACGTGTCGGTGTCGGGGTCGCTCTCCAGACACTGAGGGTCATTTGCAGATACTCATGGGTGAGTTAGGCTGGGGTTCCACATAGAAATCCGTTTTTGGAAGTGATTTTCATCACCAATCCGTTTTTTATAGGGTGCTTTTTGAGCCTCCTGCACTCCTGAACGTTTTTGTACTTTTCATTAAAAACGCATGCGCGAACGCATGCGCAAACGCAAGTGCGCATATGCCATGCGTTCGCGCATGCGTTTCCCATAGGGCCCCATGTTTTTAACTGATGCCAAAAACGTTGCATGCAACGTTTTTGACTCAAAAACGGACAGGGCAATGTTTGGAGCTCCAGAGAAAAACGGACAGGGTGTTTATTACATCCAATCCGTTTTTCTGTCAGTTTTTGGACTTAGAAAAAAAAAATGAGAAAACTGAAGCCAAAAACAGACTGAGGGCTTATGTGGAACCCCAGCCTTAGGCTGGGGTTACACATAGAAGTCCGTTTTTGGAACTGATTTTCATCACCAATCCGTTTTTTTTTGGGTGCTTTTTGTGCCTCCTACACCCCTGAACGTTTTTGGACTTAGTCATTTTTTGACCAAAATTCTCAAAAAAACGGATCCGTTTTTCCATAGGGCCCATGTAAAAAAAAAAAAAAAAAAAATTTTTTTTTTTTTTTTTTTGAAAAACGGACCCCAAAAACGTTGCTAGCAACGTTTTTGCCTCAAAAACGGACATAGCAATGTTTTTAAGTGCAGAAAAAAACGGACAGGGTGTTTATTACATCCAATCAGTTTTTCTGTCAGTTTTTGGACTTAGAAAAAAAAATTAACAAAAATGAAGCCAAAAACGGACCAAGGGCTCATGTGAAACCCCAGCCTAAGGCTGGGGTTACACATAAGCCCTCAGTCAGTTTTTGGCTTCAGTTTTGTCATTTTTTTTTTTCTAAGGCTGGGGTCAGGCTGGGGTTACACATAAGCCCTCAGTCAGTTTTTGGCTTCAGTTTTGTCATTTTTTTTTTCTAAGTCCAAAAACTGACAGAAAAACGCATTGGGTGTAATAAACACCCTGTGCGTTTTTCTCTGGAGCTCAAAACATTGCCCTGTCCGTTTTTGAGCCAAAAACGCAGTAAACAGCGTTTTTGGCATCAGTTAAAAAACGCATGCGTTTTCATGCGTTTTTTTTAACATGGGGCCCTATGGGAAACGCATGCGCAAACGCATGCCATATTTGGCACTTGCGTTTGCGCATGCGTTCGCGCATGCGTTTTTTTAATGAAAAGTCCAAAAACGTTCAGGAGTGCAGGAGACACAAAAAGCACCCTATAAAAAACGGATTGGTGATGAAAAGGACTTCCAAAAACGGATTTCTATGTGTGACCCCAGCCTCACAGTACATTTTTCACATGCATTTTTGGAGACCTGCGTTTTCAAAAACGCATGTAAAAAACGCACCCATAGGCCCCCATGTTAAAAAACGCATGCCCTAATAGCCAAAAAGCATGTGTGACTGTCCCATGCGTTTTTGGAGCATATCCAAAAACGCATGCGTTTCTGTAGAAAACGCATGCGTTTTTGTAGAAAACGCATGCGTTTTTATAACATGGGTTCCTATGGAAAACGCATGCAAAAACGCATGTACAGTTAGTACCTTTTAGTGCCATTCAAAAACGCATGCGTTTCCCATAGGAGCCCATGTTAAAAAAACGCATGCGTTTCCGGAAAAACGCATGCGTTTTTTTAACATGGGCTCCTATGGGAAACGCATGCGTTTTTGAATGGCACTAAAAGGTACTAACTGTACATGCGTTTTTGCATGCGTTTCCCATAGGAACCCATGTTATAAAAACGCATGCGTTTTCTACAAAAACGCATGCGTTTTTCAAAACGCTCAAAAAAATACTACAAGCACTATTTTTATGTGCAGATTCAAAAACGCAGCCAAAAAACGCAGGGAGCCATCAGAGACCTTAAAAAACTCATGCTGACATGAAAAACGCATGTAAAAAAGCATGCGTTTTTAAAAGGCACTAAAAAAACTGTGACCACAGCCTTAGTCCAAAAACTGACAGAAAAACGCATTGGGTGTAATAAACACCCTGTGCGTTTTTCTCTGGAGCTCAAAACATTACCCTGTCCGTTTTTGAGCCAAAAACGCAGTAAACAGCGTTTTTGGCATCAGTTAAAAAACGCATGCGTTTTTATGCGTTTTTTTTAACATGGGGCCCTATGGGAAACGCATGCGCAAACGCATGCACATGCGTTTGCGTATGCGTTTGCGCGCATGCGTTTTTTCTGAAAAAAATTACTAAGTCCAAAAACGTACAGGAGTGCAGGAGACACAAAAAGCACCCTATAAAAAACGGATTGGTGATGAAAATGACTTCCAAAAACGGATTTCTATGTGTAACCCCAGCCTTACTGCGGTAATGAGGTTCTATAACGTTACCCTGTGATTACTACACTTGTTTATCATGTTACTGTGCAATAGTCCTTGGATGTGATACTAACTTCTACCTCATTGTACTGCACTCTGCACTTTATACCTTCCATGTATTAATGTTTGTGACCTCTGTGTCGGTCTCCTCTGGTGTCATGTACCATCCTATCTGTACGTTCCCAGTTTTTTGTACTGCAACTGGCCTTGTTATTAAACTTTTGCACTAGCATAGCCATTGTTGTATGCGACTGTTTACTGGGTTTATTACGGAGGTATTATCACTTTATTCTCTTGTTTAAAAAATTGGTTAAGTGTACCTCATGTTTACGTCCATGATCCCCGGGGTTTTTTGCTTATACACTGCACTGATGAGGGGCATTCACCCCTAAGCGCAGCGTCTGCAGTTCTGATCTGGCACAAATCCTAAGTCATATTAAAAGGCTTGTTAAAGAGTCAGTTATGACTTTTAGGATTGCTGCCTTTATTAGGCGGCATTAGAGTTTGTCTACTTCCTCACTGAAGAGACAACTTGCATAAAAGATGTTAAAGCAATACAATTTGTGGCATCCAGACACCATAGATGAGTATAATAGAGGCTATTTATTTTACTTTATACAGATCGGCTTGGGGAATTATATACAGTATTCTAGGATGCTGTATATACGGCCTTCTGGTGGCGGATGAATTTTACATTGGAAAAACCTGCTCACAGGTTCCCTTTAAGCAATGAAATTAAAAAGAACATCTTCCTTGTAGTGAACTAAATACATAAAAATGTAATCATTATCTAAATAGACTCCTAACGAATCTGGAGAGTGCACACAGTATGAAAGCAAATGCTACTTTTAAGTTCAGAGATCCATTAGTAGTTCTAGAATCAGTGCAGACTTTATATGAAATCTCAGACTGATGAATGAAAATGGATTGAAAATAGAGGTGACCCAAGTTTAAACTAAATATATCTTTTACTCCATCTATAAAATTGGATTATAAAATATTTTATTTTGGGCACTTTACAGAATCATTTTGAGATCAAAGTGCTTAAAATGGAGAAATACATCACTAGGAAGATTTAAATCCATTAAATGTTGATTATAGAAATGACCCAACTGTGTTTTTTTAGGTAGAATTTATTACATGACGAGTGACAAGGTGAAACTTCAAAGAAATACTTTGACCATCTTGCAGTATGTGGAATCGGGAAGGAATTTTCCCCCAATAGGGATCATTCTTAGTATCTGCCCCATTGGGTTTTTGCCTTCCTCTGGATCAACATGTAAGGCCATGGGTTAAACTAGATGGACTTAGTCTACCTTAAACACTATGAAACTATAAAATACATTGGCCATGGTGTGCAAAATGTGCACACATAAGATTAGTGGTAAAAAAACACAAAGAAAAAAATGTTAAAAAACATTCATTAGTTGCCATGTTTTTACATTTCCCTTGTATTATATTCTTATACAAGGCAAGGGGCATAACTTCAACATGTGCAGGGGTTACAATCGCACCAGGGCCATGAAGCCTAGGGGACCCCAAAAGTCCTTTTGGCCTGTAAAAAAAGACTAATGCTATTAAAGTGAACCTGTCACCCCTTAGGGCATTTTAAACTATGCCCACCAGCATTTATATGATGTAAATGGGTTCTAGTAACCCCTGTATGTGCCCTGACTGGCCATTCATACCTGAAACATGAACTTTTATTCTTTCCAGAGCTAGTCTCTTACTGAGACTGGTAGGATGCTGTTTAGAACTGGTGGATGGTGTTCTCGCTGCTCCTCCAGGCTGCTAAACTCGCCCTGCAGTTTTCAAATTTCCTGCCCCTCCTCTGGCTGGCGCGGTGAGTGACAGCCGCACTCGCACCGATGCAGTGGAGAGGGTGACTGCGGTGCATTGAACAGTGCCGATGTCTTGGAGACTTCACAAATCTCACGAGACATTGACAATATGCACGGACTGCACAGGTGCACCTTTTTTGTAAAAAAAATATTTGCCAGCACGCATTTCTGAAGCGAGGAGAGGGGGTGGAGTGGGGGGGTATGCTGTCAGGCACCGGCGGCCGAGATTGAGGGGAGGGGGGAGTGTGGTGCGGCCCTGTTTCTCATTATTCACTTTTGTAGTCTGTTTGCTAATTTCAATCACTCCATCCCCCTGTCCTCATCCTCCATCCCCTCCCTCATCCTCCATCCCCCTGCTCTTTCCATCCTCCATCCCCTGCTCCTTTCCATCCTCCATCCCCCTGCTCCTTTCATCCTCCATCCCCTGGTCTCTTCTCATCCTCCATTACCCCTCCTTTCATCCTCCATCCCCTGTCCCTCCATCCTCACCCTGCTTCTTCCAACCTCCGTCCCCCTGCTCCCTCCATTCTCCATCCCCCTGGTCTCTCCATCCTCCATCCTCATGGTCTCTATCCTCCATCCCCCTGGTCTCTCCATCCTCCATCCCCCTGCTCTCTCATCCACCTGATCTCTCCATCCCCTGCTCCCTCCATCCCCTGGTCTCTCCATCCTCCATCCACCTGACTCTCCATCCCTCTGTGCCCTCCATCCTCAATCCCTCTGATCTCTCCATCCCCCTGTTCCCTCCATCCTCCATCCCTCTGCTCCCTCCATTCTCCATCCCCCTGGTCTCCCCATCCTCCATTCCCCTGCTCCTTTCATCCTCCATCCCCCTGCTCCTTCCATCCTCCATTCCACTGCTCCTTTCATCCTCCATCCTCCATCCCCCTGCTCCCTCCATTCTCCATCCCCCTGGTGTCTCCATCCTCCTGCTCTGAGCCCTTTCATCATCCATCCCCCTGCTCCTTCCATCCTTGATCCCCCTGATCTCTCCATCCTCCATCCCCCTCGTCTCTCAATTCTCCATACTCTGCCCTGATCTCTATCCCCCCAGCATCCTTCTTCCCACTGCACAGCCTGCCGCCCTCTGCCCCCCTCTCTCACTGTCACAGTCACTGTGACTGAGTCACATACTCTGCACAGCACTCCTCCATCTTCTCCAGCTTCTTTCCCGCTGGGCAAAACTCTGCCCACCCGAGTCACATATATGTCACATCATCGCAGGTCCTGCAGCTCCAGTAGCTGCTCTGCTTGTGTCTTTGCTCCACACATGGGCCATTCAGATTTTCCAGTACACGGCCGCCATTCAGATTTTCCGGTACGCCATTCAGATTTTCCGGTACGGTGTACCCGCACGTACCGCCGCAAAAAAAGCACTACTTGAACCCCATTTACATCATGTAAATGCTAGTGGGCACAGTTTAAAATGCTCAAAGGGGGATGACAGGTTCCCATGAAATAATTGCAATAAATAGGGGTCCCATTGGAGCTTTTACATCAGGATCCATGAATTTCAAGTTATGCCACTGCACAAGGCTAGATATATTTTGATGGCAGGCACTATGCCAATTTAGCAACCTGATTCCTACTTGACCTCTGTTATAGCCTTAAACAGGGGAGATGGGATATGTTTTGCCCTCTGCTGATGTTTATGCAAGACATGAAGACAATTGACCCAAGGAGTCACCTAAGACCCCCTATATATCAAACTAAAGTCACCCTAACCCGCTTGATATTGGTGTGATCAGTTTTAATATGTACGAGGGGCCTCCTGACTCTCCCATGATATGATGTTGAACTTTCCATCTGTCGATCCTTTGGTTCTCCAAAGGATAAGCCACTGCTAGAGGAGTCTGGCAGCAGCTCACTCATAGAGAACACAGGACCTCTTGGCTGAGATGACCATATGGGAGAATGTAACGGCCGTAAGGGCTGGGAGGTACTTGGTAGCTGGGTCAGATGACTTTCTGAGAGGTCACAGTGGCTGTGATCCAACTCCGTGGCCCTAAGCTGTTTAGTGATGGTGGTTATTTACAGGGGATAATGAGTTTTTACATGATGCCACCTGTGGTACCTGTTCATGGGTGACCAGCACTGCTGTTTTGGACTTCAGAGGCAGATTGTGCAGCAGCCGGGATGGTATCGCTCCCCACAGGTGGAGCAGGGGCCCCAGGGTTGGTATAAGAGTCTATATGGATGATGGTGATTGCAGTTAGGGTGTAGGATGTGGCAAGGAGGGTGCGGGAAATAACCGAAGGACACAAAGATTGCAGTTATTTTACTTTTACTTGGCAGTCCGGGGACACTGGATAGCAGGTCTAGAAGGGTCTGGTCAGGCTTCGGAGTCCACCTCGCCAGGTGGGTTTGGAGGCCTTCCTGCTGCGCTATTGGTTTTGGGGTCCCGGCTGCCTGTGAGCTATCCTGCAGCCCTCTTCCTGCTTTCTTTCCCTTGTACAGCATGAGCCTATCATGGGTACCACAGCTCTCTCCTACACTTTGTCCTCTCCCTCTCCTCAGACAAACTCACTACTTCCTCCCACTTCCCGCATTTTCCTACTTTTAACCCCTCTTCCTTCCAGGAATCAGGGCAGCTCCCCTTAATTCAGGTGTAGAGCTCTTCTGGCCCAGAGTCAGGAATTGTGAATGAATGTTTGGGGTTACCTCACATGAAGATCTCCTCCTGCTTCCAAGCGTGACATCACCCCCGGTGAAAAAAGCAATGTCACTGTGGCAACCGGACCACTGGGAAGCCACAAGAAGCTTGGGACATCGCTCTTGGCAGAGCAATCTAAGGTGTATAGTAGACTTAAGTCCTAGAGATGAGCGACTAAATTCGAGTTGATTTGAATTCTACTCAAATTTTACAAAAATCGACAATTGTCATTTTTCTGAACTTCAAAAAGCTAGCAAAATGGTAGATAAAAATGCCTTGCATTCACCTCTACAGTCCCTCTGCATCACCCATTCAGTTCTTGGCACATCTTCAGATCTCCTTCATTCAGTTCTGAAATCACTGGAAAGAGACTTCTGACGTGATGGCGTCATGACATCATTGTGTGCGCTGTGACCTTGCGTTCTTATGTGTAGAACCCGAGGGATTTCAGAGGCGGTGATCTGAAGATGCGTCGAGGACTGAACAGGTGATGTTAAGGAGCAGAGGGACCAGAGACATAATAATGATCTTTAATTATATAGCGCCTACTTATTCCACAGCGCTTAAAAATTCAGAGAGTTGTATACAAACAGTCTTAAGACACAGTTTACAATAGTCGCGCTGGGGTTGGAAGATAAGGACAACCCTGCTCACGAGAGCTTACAATCTACAATGAGGTGGGGGTGACACAAAGCACGGGTGCTTATTTACATTATCGGAGAGGTGAGTTTAAGGATTTTTTTTAATATACATATTATGCTAATTATGCTCTGGAGTCTGGAAATGGACATTAAATTTGTGTATAATAAGGACCCTTTCACATCAGCGTTTTTTTCAAATCGCGGCAGATGCGGTGAAAAAAACACATCTGCCGCGATTACCGCATACCGGCTGCACTTGCGGCACGGTTGCGGCGCGGTTGCGGTAAACGTCATACAAGGTATAGGCGGACGTGCGGAGGTGCGGCAAGTGCGGTTTTGGCACTTGCGGCAGGTGCAGCTGCGAAAAAAAACCGCACTTGCCGCACCTGCCGCAAGTCCGCCTATACCTTGTATGGCGTTTACCGCAACCGCGCCGCAACCGTGCCGCAAGTGCAGCCGGTATGTGGTAATCGCTGCAGATGCGGTTTTTTCACCGCATCTGCCGCGATTTGAAAAAAACGCTGATGTGAAAGCACCCTTACTTTTCCCAAACTTGACTTTCCTGAGAAAAGAGACGCGCGAACAGGTGAATTTAAATATATTACTGCCCAATCCACTCATCTTTAATAGGTAAGATCCCCAGATATTATGGGATCACCAAATGTCCATCAGAGAGGGTGGATAGTAGACGGCCCCCTGTAATCCCTATTAGTGATAAGCAAGCACTACCATGCTCGGGGTCTCAGTGCTTGTAATGATGCTAGGATGGACGCGACTCGTGTACCGAGCATAATGGAAGTCAATGGGTAGCTCAAGCATTTTTCTGGGAATTCTTCCTGAAAGGTGCTTGACTTTCCCATTGACCTCCATTATACTCAGGTACTCGAGTCATGCCCATACGAGCATCAACTGCTTATTACGAGTACCGATGAGAGTGCTCGCTCATCACTAATCCCTATAATCTGTACCTGTCTGTACATTGATGAGAATATTTAGCATATTTTATGTTTTTTAACCGATCACATGTAGCATTTCTGTAGACTTTTTGGCAGTTTCTCATAACTTTGAATGAGTAAAACAAAGGTGGCAAAAATGCTATAAGGATTGCAAGGCCAGGGCCACACATGCGTCTGCAGTCCAGTTACTGGATCCAGTTTTTTCATTTTGAGATGTTGAAAAACGCATGCGTTAACGCGCCCATAGACTCCAATGCAAAAAATGCATTGCAAAAGTGTGCAAAAGTGTGCAAAAGTGCAATCCGTTTAACGCATTGCGTTTTTGAGAAATACATTTTAAATAGGGTCTTCAACGCTTTTTGGTGCATTATCAAAAATGCATGCATTTTTTTTAACATGGGGGGTCTACGGGAAACGCATGCGTTAATGCAAGGGCTAAAGCACCTTGTATGAACATGCACTAAAGCCCCGTCACACGGGACCACATCGCCGCCGATTACAAAGGCCACGTAGGGGCGTGGCCTATCGGCGGCGTCATCGCCCCTACGTCGCCTCATGTAAAGGGGCGATGTCGGCGGTGCCAGGCGGTCGCCTGGTTTCAGAGCAGTGCTCTGAAAACCAGGCGACCATCATGGGGCGATGTGCACACATCTCCCCATGTAACCGGCGGCCGGTGACCTGTCAGGCGATGGGAGCCATAGGCTCCGATTGTCCTGCATCGCCGCTGGGGTTTTCAGACACCCCGGAGGTGATGCCGGTTGACAGGTCGCCGGCGCGGGGCTGGTGGTGTCGCCCCGTGTAAACGGGGGATGGCGACGCTGGCGGGGTGCCAAAAACGTGCATGCACCCACCAGTCGCCACCGACATCCAGAGCCCAGTTGCCAGGTGTGACGGGGCCTTTACACTTCTCCACATTTCCACAATGATATTTGTGTTATCTTCCCTGCGTGTACTAGTGAAGAAGCTGGGAAGAAAACGAACGGCTTTTGTATAAAGGGTGACATCTCTTGTATTTTTTTAGTGTTTGGTGTTTCGTTATCATAGCATAATGGTGAAAATGATTATTGGGGTATTGTAAGTCAAGAACACCAAAAAATCTGAAAGGACTCAAGTTGTATTCAAGTAAAAGCTAACGAGTCATTGTGATAAACCATAGCATAAAGTGATGGGTTGTAATGGAATTGAGCAATATCATCTGAGTTTATGGACTGTACCGTTTTGTCACCTTTGCTCCCGAATTTAATCACCCTTAAGACTCTTCACATTATCCTTTATCCATCGCTGGTTGATATAAATACAATTTAGACATCTTTTATTGTTACGTGAACTGAGTGACCCTAATAGTCCTGTTCATAATCAATCGTTTCGCTCTTATGACCTCATCTTTATACATTTCCTCCATCTTCCGGAATACATGTTTGGCTTCTGTATAGGTTATGTAAAAATTATATAAAAGTAATATACTAAAGACATCATTGTGTGCCTAACATAGATCTATTGAATTTAATATTTGAAGTATCTCAGTGGAAAAAAGTCTTAAATGCAATAATATCTTTTATATAGTGACTATTTTTATGGAACTAAATTAACCTTAGTAGTACGGTAACTGTCATCTAGTGTTATAAGAAGCCAATTGTATGAAAGAGCTTTACAGAGAGATCAAACTATTAGTAGAGGATCTTCATAGAATCATAGAATGATAGGGCCGCTTTACACACACAGATATCTGTGACCAACTTCTGAACAGATCTCTGGTTGCAGTGAAATCATGGACACTTTGCTCCATTTTGTGGCTGTGTACAAATGTAACAATGTGTCCATGATTTCACTGCAACCAGAGATCTGTTCAGAAGTTGATCACAGATATCTGTGTGTGTAAAGCGGCCCGTAGAGTTGGAAGGGACCTCCAGGGCCATCTGGTCCAACCCCCTGCTCAAAGCAGGATTCAATATGGAAATCAGTGGGAATTGGACATCATAGATTTTCTCAATGCATGGTGAAAGGCATGAAGGTCTGTTTTGACTGGAATTCATCTTTTTTAGACAATCACTCAGCAACGATGGCACTTTTTTTCTATATCAGGTAGATGATCCTTTCCCTAACACTCAAAGTCAATATTACCAACATTCATGACAAGATCAATTTGGAGACAGGCTGCCTACCTCTATGGCGCTCTCGACTGAACTCCATTTTGCCCATTGAAAACTGCTGCCCCCTCCTCACTTTTGCTTGAAGAAAAAGGAACCATTGGACCACATCTCCACTGGATATGCCAAAAATGTCCAAAGTGAGAATACCCCTATAAACCATTAATTGACTGACATTCTCACTTCCATGTGACAATAACTCGGCAGTTGTGCCTTTGATGCTTTCTGTATTGTAGTGATTGTATTATTTTTGTATTCATTTTATACCATTATTGTAAAAAACTTCATCTGTCATGTTTATCTTCTGTTGATTCAGCCTCAATATATGGATTTATGGAGAAGATCCAAGACTACTATGGAGCTCATTACCCATCTTGGCATCGATAAAGCTTGCTAGTTTGTGAGAGTCCATAACCTGATCATTTCTTATTTATACACTAAAGCGACTTTGAGTAAGATCACTTAAGTCGTCTTTTTCTATCCATCCCCATTTCACTGCTGTAATATTTTTGCACCAATAGACGTTTCTCTCCTCTCACCAGACGACTTGATATAATTACTCTCTCTTGTATTTCTTCATCAAATAACAGCAAATTTATTTAGGAGCTATAATCAGTTTGCAGGAACATTTTGTGTGGGTTTTTTTCTTTACCAAATGAAAAATGTATTCTGCGGGATTGTACACTGTCAGCAATGTGCTCTTATTCGAGAGATGTGCCATAGGCTTTTTATACAATCTTTTTCCAAACACTTAATTCATGCACTGCTGGAACAATGTGTCCATTGAAAACAACAATGAAGAGCATTAGACAAGCTAAAAGAACATTCACACATCATGTGAAGTGTTGGTGCACTTCCCGATATCTTATCGAACAGCACACAGACCCAATGACAAGAATGCCCTATTCTAAAGGCCCCGTTACACACTATGATGTCCCAGCTATCCGACCAACGATGGGGGTCGCTGGGACATTGTTTTCTGATTGCTGGTGAGCTGTCAAACATGCAGATTCACCAGCGATCAGCGACCAGCAAGAACGCTAGTAACCAAGGTACACATCAGGTAACTAAGCTGAACGCTGCACTTAGTTACCAGCTGTGCACCCTGGTTACCAGCCTACCAGTGTGTGCTGCGCGGCGCTAGGAGGTCGTTGATCGTTGGTCTTCCGCTGTCACACACGCCGATGCTGGCCGCCCAGCGGGAGACCAGCGATCAAAAAATGGTCCGGGTCATTTACCAACGATCAACAATGAATGACCTCGCAATGATATCACTAACAATATCGTTGCAACGTCACCGGTTTTGTGACGTTGCAGCGATGTCGAAATAACATCGTTGTGTGCAACACCTATCAACGACCAACGATGAGGTCTTTCATTGTTGATCGTTGGTAAAGGACCCAGACCATTTTCTGATCGTTGGTCTCCCACTGGGCGGCCAGCATCGACGTGTGTGATAGCGGGTCCGGTGCATTTACCAACGATCAACAATGAACGACCTCATCGTCGGCCGTTGATAGGTTTTGCACACAAATGATGTTATTTCAACGTCGCTGCAACGTCACAAAACCGGTGACATTGCAACGATATCGTTAGCGATATCATTGCGTGTAACGGGGCCTTTAGATCCAAAATGGGATCAGAATAGAACATGCTCTGAGATTCCCAGATCTCATTCCTGGATATGTCATTTTCGTAGAAGTGTGAATGGATCTGTGAGACTCTATGGGTCTGATTGGTGTCCGATAAAATATCAGACAGCATTGAAACATTTTACCCTATATATTACAAAAAATGTGTTAGGCTGGTTTCACACTACCGCTTTTTGGAATCCGGAGGATTGCGGGGAAAACCTGTCTCACAGATCAGTGACAATACCAGTAAGGGAGCATCCAGTTGCATCAGGTTGGTACCTTTTTTAGCTGGATTCAGTTCTAAATGACACGTCCACTAGTGGGTGTGTCATTTAAAACTGGGTTCTGGGCATGCTCAGTCAAAAAACCCGGACACGGCATTTGGATCCAGTGGGATCCTGATTCGGCTGCATCCTGGTTCCATAGAGCACCATTATAATTTAACCCGTAGTGCCCCAGATCCGGGTGTTCACGGTTTTGAAACAGATACTAAAATCGCTCCAAAATGTGTTTTCGGTCTCAGTGAAAAAAATATGGACATCCGGATCAGGGGGAACCATATAGAACTTGATGCAGCTGCAAGTTCCTGCGGCCTCATTGAAAATTAATGTGGCCGAAAACAGACGCAGTTGCATCCAGTTTCAGCAGGATTCACACGGATACTGAAAAATGGTGGTGTGAAACCAGCCTTACACAGAATGCTGTCAGTAAATATATAAAAAGCAAATGTTATGTTAAATTGCATGCAATATTACATAAGTCGGTGAGGCAGGTGTACTTATTTTCAAAAATCCATATCAGAATAGATTTATAATCCTTTTTGAAAGTTTAAACTTAGTTTCCACTCTCAATACAAGATTCACAGCTCCTCATTGTCCCTCCTTCCCTGCTGTGTTTTTATATCATCACACAATCCTCACTGTCCTTGTCTGCTATGTTAATATAGTGTGTAAGCTGTCAGTCTGTTTTGGTTGTGCTGGGCTTGTGCTGCAATCATCTGTGTTCACTTCCCTTGATAAATCCTCTACTTATAAAAGATAAAAAGGGGGGGACAAGAGGCGCAATAGTGCCCTTATCACTCGACACTAAAACGTAAAGTGGTGAAAAAAGCAATTCACTCACCTATTCCAGTTGTGCGACCCACAACTGGTTTGAAGGCTCATAGAGTAATATCCTGATGGCTGCTGCAGGACTCCCACCGGCTCCACGCACGTGGGGATATACCAAGAAATTTAGGGAAAGACGGTGTTTTCCGGTCCGCGCTGCCAGGTTCACTCATATCAAAGAAAAACCATTGATCAATGTTTGATCCAATCCTTCCTTTATTCTCTTCCTCTTCCTGGAAGAGAATAAAGGAAGGATTGGATCAAACATCAATCATTGGTTTTTCTTTGATGTGAGTGAACCTGGCAGCGCGGACCGGAAAACACCGTCTTTCCCTAAAATCCTCTACTTAAGCATGCTCGCTCCTCAACCCAGTGTCAATTGTACACATGCTGCTGCTTATATAAGTTTGGTCTCTCTGTGCTCTGTGCCCGACCCAACCTTACTTTATTCCCTTACCAGGACTTTGACTCTTTGCCTGTGACCTGACTACTCTTTTGCCTGCTCCCTGTAAACTGTCTTCTTTTTCTGGTTTTGTTGACCCTGGACTCATGAATTGGTTTTCATCTCTGACTACCCCTTGTTGCATTGGGCCATTTTCTGGACCTGGAATTGTTTAACCTCCCTTTACGTATCCAGTAAGTAGCATTATAATATAAATACTATCTGTAGTTGTAGTCTTTCTCTTCACTTCTGGGCTTAGTTATTTCTGTAGTGGCTTGCGTCACATACATTGATCAGTACAAGCTGCAGATGTCAGGGCCTTTTCACATCAAGTTTGTGCTCCGTTTGGATGCAATACATTTTTTTCAGGTGCAAAAATGCATAAAATATGATAAAAATGCATGGGTTGATGCACCCTTAGACTTGTATGGGAAAACATATGCAAACGAGGTAAAAACGCAGTTGCGTTTGAACACATGCAATTTCACCCAGCACACAGGAAACATTGCCAGCTCACCCTAAGCTTGTGGGCACTTCCTTTATAGTTATTGTTGTTTTGTGTTGCACTTTATTTATTGTTGAGGGTACAGGTATGGACACTCAGGGTCAGCTGACATTGAGTGGGTGTGCCATTGCGTAGTCTTAAACTGCCACCCTTCGTGGTCAGGCAGGGACAAATCAGGTACAGACATAGCACTTCTCCTAGTCTGAATAGGGACCTATGAATTGAAGGTTTAACATCTCTCCTGATTGGTTCATCCACTTGTTAGGCATAACACATACTGCATGCCAAAAGCAACAAAATTCAATATCACTGCAATTAAGTGATTGATGCAAAACAGAAAAGAGCAGCAGAATTGGGGGACCTCAGGGATTTTTACAAGATAATTAACTAAAGGGGCCGTCACACGCGTCAATATTGCGTGCAATATCGCTGCTGCACGTGACGTTGCAGCGATATTGACGTGCGTGACAGGGCGCATCAACCAGCGATAAATCGCTGGTTGATGGTCGCCAGGTTTTCGGACTGGACCGAAAACCTGGCGATGGTTGCCAGGTGTACATGCAGCATCGCTGTTCGTGACACTGGGAGACGCGATCAGCCAGCTCCTAGCGCTTCTCAGCAAGCGCTGGGAGCTGGTATCCAGGGTAAACTGCAGGTAACTAGGCAGCGCGCACTGCCTAGATACCCGATGTATGCCTTGGTTACCAGCCTTCTCCGCTCACCGGCTGGTATCCAAGGTGCACCAAGGTACACAGCGGGTAACTAGGGACCCTAGTTACCCGCTGTGTACCTTGGATACCAGCCAGTGAGCGGAGAAGGCTGATAACCAAGGTATACATCGGGTATCTAGGCAGCGTGCGCTGCCTAGTTACCTGCAGTTTACCATGGATACCAGCCTGCAGACATCGCGGAAACAATATTTAAATCATTTACATGATGTCTCTGGTCCAATGATTGCTGGTG
The DNA here is from genome assembly GCA_033576535.1 of Allobates femoralis. Classification (NCBI taxonomy): domain Eukaryota; kingdom Metazoa; phylum Chordata; class Amphibia; order Anura; family Aromobatidae; genus Allobates; species Allobates femoralis. The sequence continues at coordinate 537,760,617 of JARQOC010000005.1, forward strand.
AGTCTGCCTATGTGACAGCTCACCAGCGATCAGCCGTCAATGTCGCCAGCGATCAGATCGCTGACGACATTGACATGTGTGACGCTGGCTTAATAGTTTTCTTTTTTAGCAAGGGCCTAAGCTATCCGAACACATTTAATAGTAGTAGTTATCTGCCTATCTTGTGTACATGGAGGTCCCTTGATTCTTCACTGATAGATGGATGTTAAGGAAAAAAGGATTGGGAATGTAGATTTTTATGTATGCAATCCTTTGTATCAGGGGTGGGGAACTCCAGGCCTCAAGGGCCGCCAACAGGTCATGTTTTCAGGATTTCCTTAGTATTGCACAAAGGTTGGAATCATCACCAAAGCAGGTGATTCTATTATCACCTGTGCAATACTAAGGAAATCCTGTAACATAACCTGTTGGCAGCCTTGGAGGCTTGGAGTTTCCCACCCTGCTTTATATAAAACATTTTCAACCCACCCTATGAGGGGACATCGCATGCTGCTTTCTGGCTCAATGCCACATTGGGTCACCCTTTAGTCAAAGATATCCTCAATAATCTCCGATAACATGGTGTTGGGGACAGCTTTCCCAGGTTTCATGTGACACACCACCAGAAGTCCACAGTGACAGCCATTCAAAAGTGAAAGCAGCACCATCCTGCTAAGGGAAAATGGGACTCAAAGGTACATGTTCTAATACGTTATCTTTGCATATATACTCGTATGCAAAGTATCAATAGTATATCAAATGCCCTTGCAAACATGCAACAATAGGCAAAACAGCAGATGAATCCAACTTCATTCATGTCATGCACAAAGACTCAATTTGCATTTCCATAAATAAGAAGTAGAGGTGCCTATATACAGCAGAGGGTATATAGGTTTCTTGGTATCCAGCAGTCAAATGGCAAAGAATGAAGTTCTCATTGCCAAACGCATCAATTATGCTGGTGACTGCAAATCATTAAAATAGCCATGGGAATAATTAGTACAAACTTGTAGAAAGTACTATCATACATGGCCCCCTTGCCTACATGGTCCTTGTGCAACGGCATATTAGTTCAGATTACAGTGACACTTCGGTTTTCATTGACAGCTGTTATCATTGCATTCGGTTTTCATCGATTTTTTCAATGAAAAATGTATCAGTACATCACTGCTAAATTTGCAATAAAACATGGTGACCCATGTAATTCCCCTTCCAAAAAGTATGTGCTCCCCTCTCTCCCCTTCAATACACCAAAAAGAGCATTTATAAAAATAAAATACCAAATTAAATGTTGATTTATTCACGACATTAGTCTTTCATATTCATGATACAGTCATTTCTGAGGGTTTCCAGTATGGACCCCTATCTTTATTCACTATTAAATGTGTTTTTGTATGTGTTTTTCAGTGTCTCAAACAAATTAATTGATTTTACATTGTTTCCTATGCAAATCATTGCCTCGGTTTTCATCAGTTTTCATCAATAGTTCTCAGACGGATTATCAACAAAAACCGAGGTATCACTGTACTTGAGATGAGTGAACAAGTATGAGTGAAATTACATTCTACTCAAATTTTACAAAAATCCCCTTTCACCAAAATGTAGATTTTTTTCCGTCGTTCTCTTCTGTGTGGATACCACAAAATGGCAGTCGTTGGTCAACAATTTTTAAACCATAAGAGCCATCAAAAGGTTAAAAAAATTAATAAAACAACAGTTATACTCATCTTACGGCTCGCCTCTCCATCCCCTCCACTCCTCATCGTGTATTCTGGACCTCATACTGCTCATACCGAAATCCTTGAGCCTTTCATAACTCTGATGAGGCCCAGAACGGTTCTGCGCATGCTTGCAATGTCTCGGCATAGGTCATGATTAGAGATCACCGGTTGTTCGACTCGAATTGTTCGCCAATCTCAAATTCGAGCTGTTTTTGGCGATGTTCGAGTCGTTCGTCGAATGAGAACAATTTGCTCTAAATTCGGCAGTTCGAGGTCATGTTCGATTTCAGTTCGATCTCAGTTCCGCAAGGTATATACATACATTGAAGAACTGAAATGAATTAAAATCAAGGGTTAAAAATCAATACTCACCTCTCTAATCCATCCAACGACGCTTCCAGCACTGTCTACCTGTCGGAGATGTGATCTTGGCAGCGTTTCCCGGTGAAATTACGAGTTCTCGCGATAACTCATCATGTGACCAGAAACCGCTGCCGGGATTATGACGTCACCGCAGGTCCTACAGATCCTCATTACTATTCACTACTAGTGAGGGCCTGTAGGACCTGTGTGACGTCATAATCTCGGCAGCGGTTTCCAGTCACATGACGAGTTATCGCGAGAACTCGTAATTTCACCGGGTAACGCTGCCGGGATCACATTCTCCGACAGGTAGGCAGTGCTGGAAGCGTCGCTGGATGGATTAGAGAGGTGGGTATAGATTTTTTATATTTTTAACCCTTGATTTTACTTTATTTCAGTTCCGCAATGTATGTATATACATTGCGGAACAGAAATTGACCACTATCCTAGTGTTTTAGTGTGTTCGAGGGTGTTCGACGAACATTCGACGAACACACCTCCCATTCGACGAACCGAATCAAATTCGAACATTAGGGTTGTGGCTCATCTCTAGTCATGATGACATGATGTTGTGACCTTTCCTGTGCTTACTCAGAATCCTTTTAGGCATCACGAGAGCCAAATGTCCCAGCTCAATGTGAGAGACCTGAGGATTTCATCATGAGAGGTGAATATCAGAAGATGCAGTGATAAATGACGGAAGGGCCAGAGAGGTGAGCAGTGAGGTGTGTATAAAGATTTATCTTATTTTTTTTACACATTATGTTTATTACTCTCTGGGTCTGGAATGTTCCCAGATCATAACTGTCATGAGTATGTCGCATCCAGCTGAGACCTTTGCGGTATCTGGGCTTAGAAGGTCATGGCGATTTGTGGGTCGCAGGTCCTCTTTGGAATCCTCGTGGCGATTAACATGAGTTTTAGTGGATTTATTTTATTTTGGTGTTTGAGGGGTTAAGGGGTCCTTTTTTAATCCAGCTGAGATTCGACATAGCTCTAATCTCAGCTTTTGTACTTTGCTGCCACTCACTTCCCTTGTGCCAGTTATAGTTCCTCTATGCTGACCTCCCAGGAGAAGATGCTTGATAAAGACGTCAATTGTGGAGATCGAAATGTTGCACTGATGGTGAAATAAAGAATATTTCAGCTTGGAACACCAGCTATGTGAGGCGCTGTCTTCTATTTTCACATGTATCCCAGGAGATGTTGTCCTTGTGGAAGCTGTGGAGTTCCGTTTGTTGTTGTATCGCCTGTTTTTCTCTCTCTCAGTGTTACTTATTGTAGCAATAAGACTAGTGTCTTGCTGCCGTATTCTACTGCCAGGGCTAAGCCCAGGGTCAACCAGGGTTTAGGGATAAGATTGAGCACCAGGGAAAAGGACCCATCTAGGGATGATAGGGAGTGCAGGGTTCAGCCTCAGGTGAGGGATAGCAGTCACCCCTTTCCCTTTGTCCTATCAGTCGAGCCCCCTTTTATCTTTTTCATGATTTTTCCTTTCGCTGCTGGGAATCTCCTTAAATTTACAGAGAATAAATTTTTGAAGTTCCTAGAAAAAAAAGCGTGAACAGGTGAATTAGAATTTTGCCTAATCTGCTCATCTTTGTAACCACCGTTTAATTTTTTATTTACTAATAATGTAGAGCAAGTGGTTATGATTAGCTTTCAAATATACTTCATAAGTGAAATCCAGGAGAAAAGCTTTCAAAAACCTTCCAGAAGATATCCCCCAAGCTGTTTCTAAGCCTGACATATGCTGTTTGTCAGGGAAATCCATCTTCAGCATCACTTACTGAATATGGCCTAATTAGGATGAGGGGGCCTACCAGCATTCACACTATAGCTCATCAGTGTATCAGGTTACCTCAGACAGGGACAGTGCTGAGCTCACACTGTCAGCACACAGCTCCTGGGAGATCTTATCTGACTCCTCTCCATTCACATTTCTCTGCTCTGTGCAATCAGCTGAGGAGCTGTGCGGAGGCCATCAGCTAATAACATGGAGTAGTGCCGATGTGAATGTAGAGGAGTCAGATAAGATCACAGGAGCTGTGTGCTCACAACCTGAGCTCAGCGCTGTGGCTAGGGTCACAGTTGAACCATTGAAGCGCTAAAAGCTACCGTTTTTCACAATTCCAAATTGTGGAAAACCGTAGAGTTAACACTTCCATAGACTCCCATGCAAAAAACGCATTGTCAAAATGCAACACTTTTGACCTTATACGTTTTCGCTTAGGCACCCAAAAACATGGTAAGCAACAATTTTGGGGGCATTTGCAAAAAACGCATTTGTTTTTTTAACATGCGACGCTATGGGAAATGCATGCGTTAATGCTAGCGTTAAAATGATATAAAAATGGCAACAGAAAAAACTGCAACCATTAACGCTGGCTTCAAAACAACGGCCTCCCAAGTGTGAGCCTAGCCTGTCCCTACCTGAGGTAACCTGAGACTCTTATCAGCTGTAGTGTGAATGCTGTGTACACGCTCCTACCCTTATATGGCCGTATTCAGTGTGTGGAGCTGAAGATGGATTTCCCTGAGAACCAGTATATGTCAGCTTTAGAAACAGTCTAGTGAGGACATCTTCGGGAAGGTTTATGAAAGTTTTTTTTCCAGATTTCACTTATGAAGTATATGTGAAAGTTTATTATAATCCCTTGCTCTACATTATTATTAAATAAAAATTTAAATGGCGGTTACACTTTAAATATTACATGTCCTAGCTTTTTTGGCACATTATAGGGTCTATGTTTATATAGTATTGTAGATAGGCCAATGCTCTTTTTTTCCAATTTTCTCTTTATTGAGCAAACAACCAAATTAAAGTAAACAGCAATGAGAATATATAAGATAAGTGAGCACATGAGAGTGTATGCAGCTTCTTACAAATTGCTGCATCGTGACGATAAGCAGTAAACAACGTTGAACTTGTGACCTCTTAGATAAGATCCTCTTAATTTTTGCTGGAGTTTGAAAGGTGCATGTTCGGAGGATTAACTATAGGCCCCTGGAATGGAAATTTAATCAATAAAATAAATAGGTCTAATCAAGAAATCTATAGAGTTAACTGGAAAGTACTGGTGCGTGCAATGTTCCCGAGCACAGCTGATTTGTTAGAATCTTTTCGGGACCGGGAAAATCAGCTCAACATGATGTCGAAAACGTGACCCTTGAAAATAAAGGGATTATATTCCCTGCATCGGTCCACTCTGGTGTATTTGTTGCAGACTCTATATTTACTGATTTACCATTGCAACGTTCGGTAATACATATTGATGTCAAGAAAAGCTTCAGAGCGTAGAACACAGAAAGCAATGTAAAGCACAGAAACTCATGAAAATTTGCTATCTCCAAGGCACTCAGAATGGGTCTTGTTCATCAACCTGACAAACATTAAATAATTATAATAGAATATCATGCTGGACATCACAAAAGGTTTTGATGACCCTTATAGATGGGCTCCAATTACTATAGTTTGCCAAACCATACTATGACGGGATAAAGATAGCCTAATAGGATGAAATTGTTAAATAAACATGATATTGGGATACTCTGTCATGAGATGTGTCTATATGTGATAACCTACTTGTGGTGTCAGCTGCAGCCTATCAAGGGTTCTGGCATGCCAGAACAATGTAATGTGTTGGTATAATGAAACATTGAAGTTTATAATAGCAAAATTTCAGGAAGAAGTAAAGTGTAGATAAACGCTACCTGAAAGTTGACATTCTTTCCTAGTATTGGGTGTCTCTGGGGTAGTAACATGTTCCTATTTTACCAACTGAGATGCTAAGTAAAGGATGGAAGATCGGTGCTAGATCCTAAACTATTGATGAGTTATAGTGGAATTTATTTAGATTTCTCTAGGTCAGAGGTCCTCAACCTGTGGCTTGTGACTGTCATTCAACTTGGTGTATAAGAACCAGGTCTAGAAAACAGCTGAGATGAGCTGGCCTCCAGATGGTGACTTTTGTAAGTAGCTCCACACAGAAGAGCAGATCCTTGATGGGGGTAAGGTAGGTACTCTTGGATCTTGGCGCCTCAATGTGATTTTTGTGGAAAAGCTTTGGCTGCCAATATACCTGTAATCAGGGCCGGCCTCAGGCTAAATTGCGCCCTGTGCAAAATTCCCCTTTGGTGCCCCCAGACCATGTCACATGAGACATGCAGCCAATCAGTGGCAGCTTCACTCTTTCCTCACATAAAAGTGACATCCCGAGGAAATCAGGGAACAACAGCAGCTCTCATTTATTCTGAAGCCGCCATCGGCGATCTGAGGCGGGCACGAGAAACGTGACCGTGCATGTCAGATCGCCACATATCGCCAGGCGAGATTGCGGTGTGTGCCGGTACCATAAGAGATTATTGGGTCTCTCCATGCTGAGGATTCCAGCCCCCTAGCTGCCAAGTTGTACCTGGTTGGCAACCAAAAATACAGTGAAGCCTATTTTTTTTTTATTTCTAGAATTATTTCTAGAAAAAAAATGACATAGAGCTCCGCCATATTTTTGGTCCAGCCAGGTACAACTTGGCAGCTACGGACTGCCACCAGCCCCCAGCTGCCTCGTCATACCTGGCTGGAACAAAAAATACAGCGAAGCCTATTTTTTTATTTCTAGAATTATTTCTAGAAAAAAATGACATAGGGCTCCGCCATATTTTTGGTCCAGCCAGGTACAACTTGGCAGCTACGGACTGCCACCAGCCCCCAGCTGCCTCGTCATACCTGGCTGGAACCAAAAATACAGCGAAGCCTATTTTTTTTTTTATTTCTAGAATTATTTCTAGAAAAAAAATGACATAGGGCTCCGCCATATTTTTGGTCCAGCCAGGTACTACTTGGCAGCTACGGACTGCCACCCACCCCCAGCTGCCTCGTCATACCTGGCTGGAACCAAAAATACAGCGAAGCCCATTTTTTTTTTTAATTTCTAGAACTAATTCTAGAAAAAAAATTACGTGGGGCTCCGCCATATTTTTGGTCCAGCCAGGTACAACTAGGCAGCTGGGGGCTGGAATCCTCAGCATAGAGAGGCCCAAGCGTTCTGGGCCCCCCATGCTGCGAATTGCAGCCCACAGCCGCCCCAGAAAATGGCGCATTCATTGAAGCGCCATTTTCTGGCGTTGTACCCACGCTCTTCCAGTTGCCCTGGTGCCGGTGGCTAACTGGGTAATAAAGGGGTTAATGCCAGCTTTTTATTGGCAGCTGGCACTAAGCCCGAGATTCATAATATAGGGCCAATGTTAGACCCGCCATTAGGAATCTCTAGTACGGTAAATAGTCAATAAATACACACAGAGAAAAATCTTTTTATTTGAAAAAAAAAACACAGACACAATTCGGACTCCATCTTTATTATAAAAAGATCCGACGTAATCCACAACGAAGGTCCCACGACGCTCGATCGCCTCCGACGTAGTCCACAATGAAGATCCCACGACGCTCGATCGCCACTGCTCAATCCAGAGACTGCAGCAAGGGCTCAAGTGTCCTCTTCCTACAGCCTCTGGGGTCACCGTTATGGTGCACTGTATGGCAATGATCTGTCATACAATTCACCAAGACTATGATCCCAGAGACCACAACAAGAGGACACTTGATCCCTTATTGTAGTCTCTGGGATCAGCGTCATGGTGCACGGTATGGCAATGGTCTGTCATACCGTGCACAATGACGCTGATCCCAGAGACTACAAGAGAACACTTGATCCCTTGTTGTAGTCTCTGGGATCAGCGTCATGGTGCACGGTATGGCAATGATCTGTTATACCATGCACCCGACGCTGATCCCAGAGACTACAACAAGGGATCAAGTGTCCTCTTGTTGTAGTCTCTGGGATCAGCGTCATGGTGCACGGTATGGCAATGATCTGTCATACAATTCACCAAGACTATGATCCCAGAGACCACAACAAGAGGACACTTGATCCCTTGTTGTAGTCTCTGGGATCAGCGTCATGGTGCATGGTATGGCAATGATCTGTCATACCGTGCACAATGACGCTGATCCCAGAGACTACAAGAGGACATTTGATCCCTTGTTGTAGTCTCTGGGATCAGCATCCGGTGCACGGTATGACAGATCATTGCCATACCATGCACCATGACGCTGATCCCAGAGACTACAACAAGAGGACACTTGATCCCTTGTTGTAGTCTCTGGGATCAGCGTCCGGTGCACGGTATGACAGATCATTGCCATACCGTGCACCATGACGCTGATCCCAGAGACTACAACAAGAGGACACTTGATCCCTTGTTGTAGTCTCTGGAGATCGTTTCCATGACGATTGGATCCTCTAAGTGCTGTGATCCCTGACATCACAGCACTTAGAGGGTTAACACAGCCAGGGCACAGCAATCACACAGATGCTGTGCCCTGGCTGTGACACCGCTCCTCTGCACACTCATCTCTATGCTGGGAAATGACTGTGCAGAGGAGCCGACAGAAGAAGGAGGACGCCGCAGGAAGAGGACAGCGCAGAGAAGACCCGGAGCAGACCGGAGGACAGAGGGAGAAGACCGAAGGAAAGAGGGAGAACAGCGGAGGACAGAGGAGAAGAAAGAAGACAGGTGAGGAAGAAGAGGGAGCGGGAAGAGGAGACCGGGCGGAGGTGATCACCGCAGGCAGCGGCGATCACAGGAGGCATGGGGAGGGATCGCAGGGCAGGGGAGCCCACAGGGGGTAGATCACCCACAGGGGGGAGCCCACAGGGGGAGATCGGAGGGCAGGGGGCACATCGGCGGCCCGGGGCAGAGCGGAGGGCCAGGGAACGACGGCGCCCCCTTTGAAGCATGGCAGGCGGCGCCCTGTGCGACCGCACAACTCGCACAGCGGTAGGGCCGGCCCTGCCTGTAATGGGGACTCTAGGTGTCACTACTGTGAGAGGGCAGGAGCTAAATGTGGCTACAACCCTCTCTGAGAGCTGAATGTGGCTTGTGACCATCTCCCAGACCTGGATGTGGCTCACAACCCTCTTTCAGACCTGGATGTGGTCACAACCCTCTCTCAGAGCTGAATGTGGCTCACAACCCCCTCTCAGAGCTGGATGCGGATCACGCCCCTCTCTCAGAGATGGATGTGTCTCACGACCCTCTCAGAGCTTGATGTGGCTCGTGACCATCTCCCAGAGCTGGATGTTATTCACAACCCTCTTTTAGAGCTGAATGTGGATCTCAAGGTCAGAAAGGTTTGGGGGCCACTTCTCTGGGCGCTTAAAGAGGACCTGTCACCCCTCTGGTGCTATTCTAACTGAATGAAGCACTGAATGCAGTGTGTCTGCTGCATTCAGGGAAGCGGTTCTCCATGTTTCTAGTCCCCCTGTAAGTTGTTGAAAAGACTTTATAAAGTATACAGATAACGAGTCCGGAGGGACTTACTCAGTAATGAGTCATCGCTGTTGCTGGTGTCCTCCCCGCCTCCAGCCCTCTCTGTGCCACCTCCAGTCCTCTCTTGTTCAGCCTACTGTATGTGTCATCATTGTTGCTGGTGTCCTCATCGCCTTAAGCCCTCTCTGTGCCACCTCCAGCCCTCAGCAATGACACACAAATGAGGCTGAACAAGAGAGGGCTCGAGGTGGCACAGAGAGAGCTGGAGGCGGGGGGACACCAGGGAGCAGCGAGGACTTATTACTGAGTAAGTCCCTCCAGACTCCTTATCTGCACACTTTATGAAGCCTTTTTGACAGCTTTCAGGGGGAGCTATAGACATGGGGAACCCTTCCCTCAATGCAGTAGACATGCTTTATTCAGTGCTGCATTCAGCTTGCATAGCACCAGGGAGGTCCTCTTTAAAGAATCTTATATTTTAAAAGTTTGCACCTTGCTATACTAGATGAAAAAAACTGAAATTATTAAACTGGAAACATCCAAAAAAAACCATCAAAGTCTGCATGGATACAATATGTAAATAGTCTACTTACCATGCATAAGTCTATCTATGCAGCAATGGGGTGTCCGGAAAAATTTAATTAGATCTGGGGATGATGAATAGATTCCCCTGCCATAATCTGAGGTACAGTTAAGTTTTAAGGCCAGATTGTGATGCCCATTCCAATACTTGAGACAGTCACGTCAGCAAATTGTGGACACAACTGGCTTTGTGGGCTTGTTTGTATAGTTACAGGCACTGGTCTATTCCACCAATTGGCTAAAAGTTGTGCATTTTTTCCAGATTTGCTGGTCTGTGTAGAAAGTTGGTCAAGTGCACTGGTACACTGGCTATAAGGTCTGTGGCACACATTCATAGCATACATATGTATAATACGCTCAACTGAATGAGCCATGATACTTATTATTGCTTATAGGAATGGAATTGATGCCGGAGATCACTTTTGGTATATTTACACCTATGAACACCATGGGGTCACACTGTACTTGCCCCCCCTCTTTTTTTAACTCCTTGGTTACATATTGTTTGCCCTGGTTGGGGTAATTTAACACAAGACTGTACAGTATTTACCAGAGATTAGGTTTATTACCAGAGATTAGGTTTATTATCAGGGTAGGAGATATATGCAGTTATGGTTATGAATAATCTATAGGCTAGTCTAATGAATTGCATTGTTGGGGCTTGCTTAAAAGTGTGGCTATTGTGAATCAAATTGTTCTTGGTAGTACATTCCAGAGGATTGATGCAGCTTGAGAGAAGTCTTGAAGATAGGATTGGGAGGTTCAGATTATTGAGAATGTGAGTTTTAGGTGATTAGTGGAACGGAGGGCACGTGTAGGGTGATAGATGAAGATAAGAGAGGAAATGTAGGCAGAAGCATCGAGGGCTTTGTGGGTGAGAGTGATCATTTTATATTGTACTCTGTAGAGGATGGGCAACCAGTGCAATGACTGGCACAGGGAAGAAGCATCGGTGAAGAGGCTGGAGAGGAATATGATCCTGGCTGCTGCATTCAGGATGGATTGGAGAGGAGAGAGTTTAGTAACAGGGAGACCAACTAGTAGAGAATTGCAGTAATCCAGACAAGAAGGAATAAGGACAACAGTAAGAGTTTTTGCAAAGTGAACGGTAAGTAAAGGTGGAATTCTAGAGATATTTTTGAGGTGTAGGTGACACGAGCGAGCAAGTGACTGGATGTGGGGGGGTGAAAGAGAGATCTGAATCAAATATAACCCCAAGACATTGGGTGTACTGCTGAGGAGTATTGGTAAAACCACATACAGAAATGGCAATATTAAGTTTAGGAAGATCAGTAGAGGGAGGAAACTGGAGAAGTTCGGTTTTTGACATTAACACCATTAACATTGTTTGCATTTTATGTACGACTCATTCTTCTGATTTGGGCAAGTTGTCTTAACTTTCATTGTAAGTTCTTGTAATTTAGTTTTTTTAAAACTGTTTTATTTTAATCTTCCTTTTTTTTTCTATTTCTGCATATGAGTCCTGTAGGTGATCCTCTTCAGTGGGTGGTCCTATTCAGTGATTGACAGTCTTGCTGCTATCACTCAGTAGGATCGCCCACTGGTCTCATAAGCATGGAAACAGCAGGGTAATTAATGAATAAAATTGGAAATGGGAAAAAATGACAATATAGATGTGTAGCTCTAAGCAGGGGCATAACTACAAAAGATGCAGGACTTGCAATAGCACTTGGGCCCCAGAGCCCTAGGGGGGCCCAAAAATTAATTTGACCTATAGAAAAAAACTAATGCTATTAAATATTTGCACTAATTGGGGGCCCCGTTGGAGTTTTTGCTTCAGGGCCTATGAGCTTCAGGTTACACCATTGGCTCTAAGTGTAAAAATCTAAGCAAACCTTCTAAAAATACTTCACAAAATTATTGTGGCCAAAATACCATTATTCCATAGGATTTTTATGTAAACCAGGCTAGAAGTTTCTGCATCAGAAGACTAAACATTCATATGGTTACAGATGACAGGATGGCAAAGAATAATTATTAATAACTCATGGTATAGATCTTATTTGCTGCCCTTAGTTTTCCAAGTCTCGCTTTCTTTCATATATTTCTTGCCTTGTGCGTTTTTCATTAGTTTCTTATTTATTCTCATTGCATTTTGACTATAGATTTCCCTGTATTGGCTCTGACCCAACTCTTTCCCACCTTTATGATGGGTAGCCTGCAAAGACAAAGACCATTATTGAAATCATCTACGGCAGAACCATCTCCAACGAGGGATATTATAAATCAGCATTCCTGTCTTGAAGCAAATTACAGTTTAATAAGATTAATGTCAGAATGTGACGGGGACAATGCAGTTTCCGCCAGCTTCTATTGTCTATGATGTTGAAGTCTTTGTAATTGAAATTATATTATAATATTATGGAGCATTTTGAATTCCTATTTTGTAGACATATGTGGAGCTTGCATCACATATTACTCTCGTAATAGTCTTGGTAAATGTCCTAATGCCCAATCTGACTTTAAGATCTCACGGGCAATAAATATTAATGCCACGCTCAAGTCAAGACAGGATGAAGGAACGTTTATTAAGTCTTTAGAAAGGGCCAGGTAGACCTTATCATGAACTAGTGAATTTAGTCATATAAATTAAATTCTTTTTTTATTCTGATGTTCTGTAATATGATTATATAGATTTCTACCCAACCATAAGCGAAGACGCACAATTAGATTCTTCGGTTTTTGGCTGAGTTTTTGACGGTAGACTCCATTGAGGGCGAGCTGTCCTATACATTTATTAATATATTTGTATTGTAGGACTTCTTCAGTCCTAACTATTTTGACGATCAGGGACAATATAACCACATAGGGCATTAGCAGCCAAGGGCATAAGGATTACATTCTGGCTACAAGTTATATTATTGGGAAAAGTATGTGCACATCTGACCTATATGAGCTCACTGGGCATGCTGTGATCGTACAGATACAAGAGGGGAGAAGATCCTGTCTGCGAGGGTTCACAATCTACGAAGGGCGGGTAGGGATACAGTAGGAGGGGGAGGTGCCGGTCTTGAGACAGTGCAGTGGACCGGGTCTCATAGGAGGTTGTAGGCTTGGCGAAAGAGGTGGGTCTGTAGGCATCTTTTGAAGGTTCCCAGGGTAGGAGAATGTCTGATGTGTTGAGGCAGAGAGTTCCAGAGTATGGGGGATGCCCGGGAGAAATCCTGAATGTGGTTGTGCAAAAAGGAGATGAGGGTGGAGTAGAGGATGAGTTCTTCGGAGGATTGCAGGTTGCGCGAGGGTTGGTGTCGGGAGACCATGTCGGAAATGTATGGAGGGGACAGGTTGTGGATGGCTTTTTATGTCATGGTTAATGTTTTAAACCGGGATCTCTGGGAAGCAGGGAGTCAATGAAGGGCTTGGCAGAGGGGGGAGACAGGGGAGTAGCGGGAGGACAGATGGATTAGATGGGCAGAGGAGTTTAGGATAGATTGGAGAGGTGCAAGGGAGGTAGCAGGGAGGCTGGAGAGCAGGAGGTTGCAATAGTCGAGATGGGAGATGATGAGAGCGTGAATAAGGGTTTTAGCAGTGTCGGGGTCAAGCAAAGGGCGGATCTGGGAGACGTTTTTGAGCTGGAGATGGCTGGAGGTGGCGAGGGCCTGGATGTGGGGCTTGAAGGAGAGGGAAGAGTCGAGGATAACCCCGAGGCACTTGGCGTGGGGGACTGGGGAGAGAGAGCAGTCATTGACGACGATGGATAGGTCGGGTAGTGAGGGGGAGCGGCTTGGGGGGGAAGATGAAGAACTCAGTTTTGTCCATTTTCAGCTTAAGGAAGCGAGCGGAGAAGAAGGATGAGATGGCGGACAGGTATTGTGGAATTTTGGATAGTAGGGAGGCGATGTCAGGACTAGACAGGTAGATTTGGATGTCGTCGGTGTAGAGGTGGTACTGGAGGCCGTTGGACTCAATGAGTTGCCCAAGGCCGAGAGTGTAGATTGAGAAGGGTAGCGGTCCCAGAACCGAGCCCTGCGGGACCCCAACAGATAGGGGGTAGGGTGAAGAGGAGGTGTGGGAGTGGGTGACGCTGAAGGCCAGTCCGTTAAGTATGAGGAGATCCAAGAGAGGGCAAGGTCCGTGATGCCAAAAGATTCCAGGGTCTGAAGTAGAAGGGAATGGTCAACAGTGTCAAAAGCGGCAGATAGGTCTAGGAGGAGGAGGACAGAGTAGTGATGTTTGCTTTTGGCAGTCAGTAGGTCATTGGTGACTTTGGTCAGGGCAGTTTCAGTGGAGTGGAGGGGTCGGAAGCCAGATTGCAGGCAGTCGAAGAGGGAGCAGGAGGAGACGTGAGAGGACAGCTCTGAGTGTACATGCTGTTCAAGTAGTTTAGAGTAGGGATGAGCGAGTACCGTAATATTCGTACTCCCTATACTCGCAACCAGTAGGTACCGGTACTCGGTACTCATTGTGAGTATAGTGAGTACGAATACTTTCGCAGTGTATCTATAGATACACTGCGAAAGTAGCCTAAAAGTGATTAAAAGTTGTTAAAAATAATAAAATTACATACTCACCTGTCCGACGCCTGCACTGGGATCGGTGTAGTGTCAGGACCTTGCAATCTGGCCAATCAGGTGGCCGCTAGTTTACACTCTACAGAGGAGAGAGGACCCACTGACCATGAGAGCTTACACTGTACAGCAAACAGAGAGAGGACCCCGCTGACTATGAGAGCTTACACTCTACAGAAGACAGAGGCCCCACTGACCTTAAGAGATTACACTCTGCAGGAGAGAGTGAGGACCCTGCTGATCATAAGAGCTCACACGCTACAAATGAGAGACAGGACCCCGCTGATCATAAGACTATACACTCTACAAGACAGAGAGAAACCCACTGAATGTAAGAGCTTACACTCTACAGGAGAGCGAGAGGACCTTGCTGATCATAAGAGCTTACAATCTACAGAAGAGAGAGAGGACCCAGCTGATCATAAGAGCTTACATTCTACAGGACAGAGATAGAGGACCCCACTGACCATAAGAGTTTATACTTACCTAACCACCTCACCCCCCTTCTCTGAGCTATTCCTTCACTTTCAATTCTCAATCTCCAAACACTCATGCCCACCATGTAAACTCTCCTGCTCCCACCTGCTAACCCTCTCCCTGCTCCTCCTGGAGACATTTCCCCTAATCCCGTCCCCCCCACCACATCCTCACATCACCTAAACCCCACCCCCACGACCCATCACCAACTCTCATAACCTCACCATCACCCAACCTCGCAACCTCACCAACCTTCGACCCAGCCCCTGCTCACCTAATCTCCCTGCCAGGCGCACTCTGGAACGCCCCGCTCAGTCTGTAATAAACTTCCATACATCCACAAACTCTTTATCTCTAAAAAACTCTCATTCCTTGGCATCACAGAGACCTGGCTCGCCCCCTCCGACACGGCCTCCCCTGCTGCACTATCTTATGGCGGATTCAGTCTTTCCCACACACCCGCCCTTCGACAAACATGGCGGAGGTGTCGGCATACTCCTGTCCAACACCTGCTTCTTCGCCCCATTCCACTGCCTCCTTCTGCCACTCTCCCCTCTTTTGAATGCCCATTTTGTTCGCATCTTCTCCCCCTGTAACCTTCAGCTGGCCGTCATCTACCGCCCCCCTGGATCCATCCCCACCTTCCTTGACCACTTCACCTCCTGGATACTCCATTTCCTCTCTGCTGACATCCCCACCATCATTATGGGTGACTTCAATATCCCCATCGACACCGCCCACCCAACCGCCTCTCAACTTCTCTCCCTGACCTCCTCCTTTGGGCTCTCCCAATGGTCCTCCTCTGCCACCTACAAAGACGGCCACACGCTGGACCTCATCTTTGCCCGTCTTTGCTTCCTCACTAACCTCACAAACTCAACCCTCCCCTTTTCTGACCACAATCTGCTGACCTTCTCCACCCTCACCACCCCTACTACGCCACCCCCTTTCCGCAAACTCGATCAGCCCCGCCGAAACTTAAAACACATTGATCTACACTCACTCTCAGAATCCCTTCTCCCTCTTGCCGACATAACATCCATACGCGACACAGACACTGCCACCACCCTCTACAACACCACATTAACCAAGGCCTCGACCTAGCCGTCTCCTCACATACCACGCTCCACGCACTAACAGGCAACCCTGGCACACCACCCTCACTAAAGACCTGAGATGGCCATCCAGGGTTGCCGAGAGGAGTTGGAAAAAATCACACTCCACTGAGCTCTTTGCGCTGTTCAAACAGTCCCTCACCACCTTCAAGGCTGCACTTGCTGCCGCCAAACAAACTTTCTTCTGATCCCTAATAACCTCTCTGTCCCACAATTCGAAACAGCTTTTCAAAACCTTCAATTCCTTACTCTGCCCGCCCCCCTCCCTTTCCCCTTATCTCCGCTGAAGATTTTGCCTCCTTCTTCAAAGAAAAGATTGACAAAATCAGAAACAGCTTTGATCCACTGTCCCCACAGCCTCCTGTCTCAACTATACTGCCCTCTCCTTTCACCAGCTGTTTCCCCCCATAACTGAGGATTAGCTCTCCTCCCTCCTGTCAAAATCACACCTCACCACCAGCGCCCACGACCCGCTCCCATCCCACCTCATCTCTGTTATCATCCCATCCCTAACTCATCTTTTTATAATAATAATAAGAGTGTAAACTCTTATGATTAGCGGGGTTCTCTGTCCTGTAGAGTATAAGCTCTTGCGACAATGGAGTCCTTCATCTCTCTCTCTTTTGCAGAGTGTAATCTCTAATGGTCTGCGTACTTCTTTCCCTCTCTCTCTCATCTGTAGAGTGTAAGCACTTGTGGTCAGGGGGTTCCTCTTTCTACTGTAAAGTGTAAGATCTTATGGTAAACAGGGTCCTCTTTCTTGCTTGTATTTTCTGTGCAATTACAAGCTTTCAAGTATTGAGACTTATGAGTATTTATTTTCTGTGAATTAAATCTCTTGGGAAAATTTAAGGTAGTTGGCAAATTGGAATTTCAAAAGATCTGCTTATCTCTGCTCGTCACACTTTGACGTTATGGATTTGAGCCAACCCACAATTTTGGAAGCAACATTGTTTTACACAAGGTGTATGTACATGCACATTAACAATACTTTGGAACTCATGTACTTAAATCTAGTGTATAAAATACAGTTGACTTCCCTCTACCAAATTTTAAAGTTGGCGCACTATATGTTCCAGTATGTAGAGATTAGTGATGAGTAAGTGTAATCAATACTATTTGATACTCACGCGAATAGTACAGTATTCGCGATACTCTTTGCTCGGCGAGTATCACTGGTATTCGTGAGTGATGTGTTGATTGTGAACTATCTGAAATGCTCATGGGTGATGTGTTCATCGGTTTCGATCTGACAGCTCCCTTCAGTACATGAAGTGAGCTGGTACCTCAGTAAGGGCAGATTGAATGTTAGGGTCTCTCTGGGGGGCACAGCAAGGTGTTGTATGCAGTGAAAACTCAAAAACGCCCACCCTCCAACCCAGATCCGGAAAGATTTCTTTTATGGTCGAAAGCCTGTGGGCGAAGAATATCACTAATTTACTATCATTGGACTCACTATTCGGACTAATACGCGAGTATTACAAAGTACTCACTCTGAATATAGCAAGTGCGAATATTTCACTACTCGGCCATCACTAGTAGAGATCTTATCCGCACATTTGTCCAGCAGTGAATGTCCAACAACACTTTTGAATGCAGCTTGGAACCATATAGCGAATGACACAACAATAGAGGTGTTATTTTTATGTACCACGCGCTTCGGCACTTTGTGGGTTTGAGTGATCTATATCTAGATGGCTGAGCTGTTGTTGCTGCTGGAAGCTTACACTTATAACAGCATTTACAGCTGACAGGTTATTGATCTGTGAGGTTGTTGAATGAGAAAACTACAGAAAATTGCAGAAACCCTGTACAACACTAGGGTAGAACACCTCCATGTAATGGAGTATGTGACCATTATGATTGAATCCGTAACCCCAAGCATTTATGTAGCTCTGTATAAAAATGGATACATACAAAGAAATAGTAGGATCCCAACAATTGCGATGGGTGGTGTAACAGCAATGTGTAAACTAGTTGTACTATTACATGTTGCTGTGCCGGACTGGACTGAAACTTACCCCTTGCATTTCAAAGCACACTATGTAAAAAATACATACTATTGGCACATAGTGATGGAATAATGCTACCATATTGATGATTGCCAAAAACAACCAATGTTAACATCATTACTACAATATAAGAGATATATAATACTGCTTCATCATCTACTATATAATTGCCGTAGGCATTTTCGTGTCGGACCCCGAAAACGCCGTGGCTATGTCACGCTGTGACGTCACCACGCGCGAGCAATGGCCGCGAAGCGGCCATTGCGAGTCGCTGGCCGAAAATAGAACCAGAGGCTCGGCCACAAAGTTAGCGATTTACCGCTGAGGTAGCGCGAGCAATGGCCGCGAGGCCATTGCGAGTCGCTACCTCAGCCGCCGCACCTGCCGCATCTCCCCCTATACTTTCAATGGGGATCTATTGCGAGTCGCTGTGTAGCGCGAGCAATGGCCGCGAGGCCATTGCGAGTCGCTACACTTGCGGCGCGGTTGCGCTAATCCCCATAGAAAGTATAGGGGGACTTGCGGCAGGTGCGGCAGCGAGTCGCTGGCTGAGTGCGAGCACTTGCGGCGCGGTTGCGGTAATCCCCATAAGGATTACCGCAACCGCGCCGCATTGCGTGTCGCTGGCTGAGTGCGAGCACTTGCGGCGCGGTTGCGGTAATCCCCATAAGGATTACCGCAACCGCGCCGCATTGCGAGTCGCTGGCTGAGTGCGAGCACTTGCGGTAATCCCCATAGAAAGTATAGGGGACTTGCGGCAGGTGCGGCAAGTGCGGTTTTGCCGCACCTGCCGCAAGTCCCCCTATACTTTCTATGGGGATTACCGCAACCGCGCCGCAGATGCGGTTTTTAAATAAAATAAAATAATTTTAATACAAATAAATTTACTTAAAATAACAAATAATAAACACATTTAATAATAATAAAAATAGTAAAAAAACAAAACAAAATAAATAATAATAAAAAATTCCTATCTACTATATTGGATTATTATTTGAAAATCTAAAAAAAAAAAAAAAAATATTCTAGACACCCGATGCATTTGCATCGGGCTCACAGCTAGTAACCATATATTACCAGTATACAATTGTGATAATACCATCATACTGATTATCAACCAAAATCACTAGATTAAAACGGATAGTTCCCCCATACTGTGTCCATAAAATAATAGATATCACTTCTACCCTGGTGCTTTGTAGACAATATAAATGTATAAATTCATTGATTTCACTGATCACTGGTGAAGTTCTAGATGATCATAGTCCTACACTTTGTCTTTGCTTTTGCATTTGCCCAGACCATCACGACCACTTCTTACATCCATAACTCGTCTGTGCAGAATGTAACACACAGTCATGGTTCATGCTCTTTGGGTTCTCAGCCATGTCCTCACATTCCCCCATCGTTAAATACACTACATAGTGCTACAACCTGTACCCTAGACAGTGATAATTCCCCCTTTGTTCCCTGCACAGTAATGGTACCATCCTTTTAGGGTAACGGTAAAAGGGTGGGATGATGCGCTCTGAAATCTTTTCTAAAATGTCTGAAAAACTCTTTCTATTCATTTTTAAAGAAAATCCACTATGATATTCATATGTTGAGTTTTTCTAGAGAGAAGAATAAAGTGCACATTCCTCCTTTGAAGCAGATCCTGATAGAATCCCCTCCAAATCATGCATTAGCCGACCCAAAGCTGCAATGATTGCCTAGGAAATAACATTATTCCAAAAGTCTTCAAAATCGCTTCAGAAATAGAAAAACGCCTCCAAAAACTTGACAATAAGAATAGCTTTTCTTGAAGCTTTTTCCACTTTAAAAACGTGTATTTTTTTTTTAACCTCCTCAAAAACTTTATGGAAACACATCCAAATACATCAATAGAAATAGTCAAGAATGTGATTTATGGGGGACTGTTCAAAAATGGCTCCAGTATCATTATTATTATTATTATTATTAATATTATGCATGTCTTTTATAGCACCAACATATTCTTCATCGCTTTACGGAAAGTATCCATCATTGCTGTCATGGCTCCATTCTGAACAGAAGAAGCTGTCTGACATGTCTAAATATTTGAAAAACATTATCATTAAAGGAAACTGTCAGGCCAAAAATACATTTGTAACTGGTATCATATTCTAATTCCTTTCTCTAAGCCAGAGGTCCCCAACTCCAGGCCTCAAGGGCCGCCAAAAGTGCAGGTTTTCAGGATTACTATTGCACAGGTGATAATGTGATCATTTGCACAGTTAATGATTCCAAGCCCTGTGCAATACTAAGGAAATCCTGAAAACCTGCACTGTTGGTGGCCCTTGAGGCCTGGATTTGGGGACCTCTGCTCTAAGCTATCTCTATTCATGTGTTTCTATTATTTATGCTTCCCTCCTATCCTCTGTAAACTTCAAATTAGAAGATTAATTCCCTTTGTCAATCACAGTGAGTTATTTACTGCCCACTCCCCAAGGAATGAATATTCATGCATCACTACACTGTCCTGTAATCTGTCTGTTGTGTGACTCATTCACTGCAGACAGAAAAGGGAGAGGGAAAGAGGAGAGATGTTTGCTGCAGCTATGAGCTCTTCATGTCATTGTATGTATATGAGACATGTGTGTAGGGTGTGCAGTCTGAGATATTTCTATGTGATTATGAGAACATTTGATCATTTGCTCAGCAGATACACACATTGCAAGTTTGCAAGAAAAACAACCTTTATTTAATAGAAGTCTAAAGGTACCTTTACACGCCGCTACAGGATGGTGGAAACAGCCGGGTGCTTCACGTGCACGAGCACGCACAAACTGTTACAAACGGTACCCGCACCGCCTTTACACGCCGCTACAAGGTGCTGTACAGATGGTTGAATCTATCTCTGGATGCACCGCCGGGTGCCTCAAGTTACCTTCTGCAGAGCACCTTACCTAATTTACACACCGCTACAACAAGGTAATATGGGCGGACCTGGTGCAGCAGGGACAACACATAGGCGTGCCATAATTGTGGATTACGAGAATTTCGTACACTGATAGGACAAAGCAATAGCATCATGATTGGGCAGCCAGCGCAGGAGGCTGACTAATACATGACGCTCGAGCAATTGTGTAGTGTGACTGGTCAGCTCCTTAAATATGCCGCCCTATGCAGCGACTACCAATCGTAACGCAGGAGCTTCCTCCAATGATCGCTGAAGGGGGTGGTTTCACGGAGGCTGTGTCACGCCCCAGGGAGTTAACTAGGTGACGAATAAACCTTACCCTACTGTATTTACACGCCGCTACACGCCGTAACCATCGGGTTGAAATCAACCTGTTTTAGTGCTCTGCTCTGAAACAGGCGCCGCAAGTGACGGGTGGAAACAACCGTCTTTACACGCCGCTACCTCGGGTTGATTTGGCGGTGCAAGATATATTTGACTCATCTACCCGGTTGTTTCCACCATCCTGTAGCGGCGTGTAAAGGTCCCTTTAAGGTACCTTTACATGCCGCTACAACCGGGTGTAAACAACCGGGTAGATGAGAGAAATGTATCTTGCACCACCAAATCAACCCGAGGTAGCGGCGTGTAAAGACGGTTGTTTCCACCCGTCACTTGCGGCACCTGTTTCAGAGCCGAGCTCTAAAACAGGTTGATTTCAACCCGATGGTAGCGGCCTATAGCAGCGTGTAAATAAGGAACAAGAGGGTTGTTTCGACACCTTGCTATCTACCTGGGGCGTAACACAGGCTCCGGGAAACCACCCCCCTTCAGTGATCATTGGTGGAAGCTCCTGCGATGTGATTGGTTGTCGCTGCATAGGGCGGCATATTTAAGGAGCTGACCAGTGACACTACACAATTGCTCGAGCGTCATGTATTAGTCAGCTTCCTGCGCTGGCTGCCCAATCATGATGCTATTGCTTTGTCCTATCAGCGTACGAAATTCTCGTAATCCACAATTCTGGCACGCCTATGTGTTGTCCCTGTTGCACCAGGTCCTCCATTATTACCTTCTGTTACGGCGTGTAAATGAGGGATAGTGCTCTACAGAAGGTAACTTTAGGCACCCGGCGGTGCATCCAGAGATAGATTCAACCTTCAGTACTGCACCTTATAGTGGCGTGTAAAGGCGATGCGGGTACCGTTTGTAACCGTTGCTGCATGCTCGTGCACGTGACGCACCCGGTTGTTTCTACCATGTTGTAGCGGCGTGTAAAGGTACCCTTATAGATAGCACACAATGTAGGACAAAGCACCTCCCCAGAACAGAGCACAAAGGGGAGGGACTGAACACCAGCTTGGATGGGTGTGGATATTTAAATAACACGTATATAGCAGCCGGACTATTCCTGTTTTTTTGTAATGGAGAGGAATAATCCAGAAGTCCTTGCAGGATCTGACAATGCTAATAACATAGAAACTAGAAAGTGTGCAATAATGATTTTACATGTTTTTAAAAGGTCTGCCAAGGCCATATTCAAGGGTAATATTAGTATCATACTCAAAAATGACCTGACTGTGTCCCTTTAAGCCTTACCAATGTTGGGTCTAAGAGATTTTTAATATCACAATGTAAACCCTTTTATTTTTCAGATGTTTTGGTGTGCTGCCTTCATTTAATACTAGAGATGAGCGAACTTTGCTTGAACATGCTCACCAATTTCAAATCCAGACCGAATTTGGCAATGTGCGTTTGACACCTCGAACTCGAACGTTCTGCTGAAAGTCCGGGTTTTGTTCGGATGTATGTGCAGCTGAACTGGGATAGAGGTATTATTGCAAATGCACTAATGCTTCTATTCTACCTTATGCTACGCACACAGACACAGACACTTCCATACACTAAGTCCTTGCACCCCTAACGAACCCTGTATAGCCACAAACTTTACGGTTGCCCTGGGGAACTGCTCTTCCCGTGGAGAGCTGAAACATCTCAGCTGCTACTCCCATCATCCCCAGAGGTCCCGACTGCAGCAGCGGCTATACTGGCTGCATTCCATGGGTGGCGTCATGATATTCTTTTATTTTTGTTCTATTTTATTTCTATCCATTTTTCCAATCCCCTTTTTAACTGCTCGCCTGACGAGGGGATCGTGGACTGGGTCACGACACCGTGACATCCCGCAGCCTCAGACGACAACGAGAGGGCCTGGTTCCGAGTACCCCTTGGTCCCCGCCAGGGGTGAGTCACTTACTCAGAGTATTTACATCAGATAGATAAATAGATATTGGATGGATAGAAAGATAGATTGAAAAAGTAAAACCAGGCAGCATTCCAAAATATGGGAAAAAAAGTGTGCTTTATTAGCCCATAAAGTGGTACAATGTTTTGGCCTAAACTAAGCCTTTTTCAAGCACAAATGTGGTATGCGGTATTTAAATTAGGAATTTAGAGATGGAAGCCACCTGAGTAAGTGTGTGTGTGTGTATATATGTATGTGTGTGTATGTCTCTATGTAAGTCTCCTCCTGCAAATGCCATAGAGCCTTTGTCTTTCCTGGTGGGAGGTGCTGTGGGTGGCTGGTAGAGTGCAGGGGGCTGCGGACAGCGTGCGAGGGGGTGGGCTGTAGGAGGCAGGTCATTTGCTGTAGGCGGCCTGTGCAGCATCAGCTTTGGTTGTCGGCACCACCACCAGCGAGCACCATATTTGCACACTCATCACTTGGGTGTGCAAATATGACTGCCACCAGTGCGTGGTAAGAGAGCGACCGAAGGGAAGATGACGGACGTCACAAAGTACGTATATTAGAAATGTAATTGTAAAACAAGACAAGATTTAGATTTTAAATTAAAATAAAATCTATTGTATTGTTGTATCAACGGTGAAAATGATATAGGTTGCCATATACAGGATATAGTGATATTTTATAGGCGGCTTTTTCCGGCATTATATATGACAACTGAACACCTTAATGAACTGGTAGTTTGTCTACAATGACAGGAGATGTAATTTAATAGCTTCCCTGATTACCGTCCCATCAGCAGCTGAAAGCAGCAATCAATACGGAAAGTTATTTAAGCTGCACGACTCCGAAAGACACAAAAAGCATAAAGTTCATTTCTACCAGCCATGACATAATGGCATTGAGGATTCCATTGATGAAGAGTGGCCCCACTATCTTTGTACCCCATACACCACACCATACCATCAATGTTTGTGTTCCAGCAGTCTTGGAGGGATCTATCCACTGTGGGTTAGTGTCAGACCAATAGCGCTGGTTTTGATTGTTAACTTCACCATTCACAATAAAGTTTTCCTCATCCCTCATCTGAAGGCAATTGTCTATGCTGTGAAGATACGAGATGTGCAGCATCTGACACAACGGATCCTGGAAGCCTGTGCAGCATTTCTTCTGCGGTGTTGCTATCAGTGTGACAAGAGTGGGAGAAGAGGGTGGCATTGACAATCCAACACAAATGAAGAAGAAAAGAACATAGAGAAAGGGGTGATCACTAAAATCAAATTTTATTCAAACATTAGAACACAGACGAACACCAAGACCCACCTCCTTACAGATAAAATAAATTAAAAACAAGATTGTAGTAAAGCTGGTGTACATGAGGTAAATATAAATCAATAGAGCAAAGGGATACAATTTGGGCTAGAACACTCAGTAAAACTGATTAATGCCTCAATTATGGTCAACATCACCATAAAACATAATATGGGCTTCAAACAAATGCCTAGTCAAAGAGGGCAAGTCAGTGTACCAGCAATCCGGGCAATCCAGGCTCACCGTAGCAAAGGACCGACAGGTCACATAAATGTTTGGCTGCAACTGGGGCCAGAATCACACAAATAGCTCTAGGGCACCTCAATCAGATTGTAATAGTAATGCTCACATACCCAGTCACCAGCTATCCAAGGACCCGACGCGTGTCGTCCGCCTAGGACTTCCTCAGGGGGAAAAAGAGGTAAGTGCCTATGCTGACAGCACAGGGACACAGCGTGGGCTCCAGGCAGCGACATAATGTTCAGGTGCAATAGATTATTTTTTAATTACTGTGCTATATAACACATGGTGACTGACATGGTGTTCGTCTGTGTTCTAATGTTTGAATAAAATTTGATTTTAGTGATCATCCCTTTCTCTATGTTCTTTTCTTCTTCATTTGAGTAGCCTCTGCATAGAGGGATGGATCCTATATTTAACTGATTGTGGTGCCCCAGAAACTCCCTTGTTGACAATCCAACACAATGGGCAGCACTTTGAACACATTTTATAAGTGGTCATAAACTTGTAAATAACTCATGAAAGAATAAAGTTACATTAAAACCAAGCACACCATTGTTTTTCTTATGAAATTCTCAATAAGTTTGATGTTGATGTGTCACATGACCCTCTTCCCATTGAAAAAAATTAAAGTTGGATCCAAAATGGCCGACTTCAAAATGGCTGCCATGGTCACCACCAATCTGGAAAAGTTTTCCCCCTCCCATATACTTATGTGCCACAAACAGGAAGTTGATATCACCAACCATTCCCATTTTATTTAGGTGCATCCATATAAATGGCCCACCCTGTACTGTTCCACTCTGCAAAGGAGTCATCAGCATTGGGACTAACTGATCGTTGGCTGTGCCGGATGTCACTCCCCACCAATCAGATATTGATGACTTATCATAAAGATAGATAATGTTAAAGTCCCCAAAAGCCCCTTTAAGGAAATAAAATGGACCCTCTGCCTCCCTGTCACGTGTGGACTGCTGTGCAGTCTCTGGGAACTCCTCTATAGAGTTTAAATGTGTTAATTTCTGTTTGTGCCTCTGGGGTTAATGTCAGTAGCTGTAGCAGTATTACTAAATCAATAGGAGAACAATTAGTGGAGCTACAATGCTTAAGGTATATAGTAAAGGTTAAATCTTTATTGAGACAGTTTACAAACACTTATAGTGTAAAAATCTGGTGTAATTCATTTCAAATGCATAGCACAAATCCATATACATAGATGGATGCACAATTTTGTTATAAAAGGCACATATACAGGATGGTTGACATTAATCACAAACTGACACAATCAGTCAGAGATGGTACATAACATATTGAGGCTACCAAGGTAATCCAGGTGTGGATTGGCAGCTCACAACCAAATATTGCAACAACCCATATAAAGTGCATAGTGTGAAAAGTTACCAGTGCATTCACGTACAACAGATAAGGTGCTATTGCAGGATAAGAGAATCATTCCCTCATTATCTGACTCCTTACGTACGTTTCGCTGCTTACAAATGCATATGCTTCATCAAGAGGAGTGATAAGATGAGATACATAGCGAGTTTTATACTCACAAACAATGCGGTCACATGGATCTCTCAGCCAAGCGGATCGCTGGAGACGGCGCGTGCGCGATCAGCCCCAGAAGCCGGTGATGTCATTTCCGGCGCGACGTCCGACTCATCGTGGTGCGCCCGGCCGTCGCCAAGGCAACACACAAACAAGCCGAGCGCCGTAATGCGCCTTAGTGACAGCCCGGCTAGTGGAGCGGACCGCGCACGCGCACGCGATCTAATGGCAGACACATTACCTAGCCCGATACAAACACCATAATTAGCGCTATCATAGGACAACTTTAAATCCTAAGGTTTCTTGTTGCCTCCTTTTCCAAGGATGGTATTCGTTCAGGCCCCGGCAATCTTCATAAGAATATCTCATGCATAGTGACCGCATACTATCTCTGATACATCAGTTGAGTATACTCGCTGTTAATACAAATATAAAACATCAATTAAAATCAGATAAAACATATTTTTTACTCATTAGATAGTGAGGAAAAAGTAGAAATAGAGAGAAAATAAGAAAAAGACAATAGAATGAAAAGAAACAAAGAGTCCTTTCATATTTTACATGAGAAGGACACAGAAATCCTTAACAGCCTGAACAAAGAATCACAGTGGCGATCAAAAAATGTAATAGATACATAATTGCAAGACAAAAGTAACCCCCATAAATTAGAGGAAAGGAACGAAGCTGATAGCTTCATTGAGGCCTTTAGGAGACACGGTATCCAGTGTGATTATCCACTTTAATTCCCGTTGGGCTAACATTTTTTGGAGATCACCACCCCTAATCCCTCCGTGTATCTGGTCAATTCCCCGTACTTTTAGGGTTTTAACATTACAGCCATGATGATGGTAAAAATGGCGAGGGAGGGGTTTAAGGGCGGCGATCTCATCTTCCTTTACTTTTTTTGCAGCTAGAATATCCCTAACATGCTCACGAACCCTAACTCTCAATTCTCTTGTGGTCAATCCGATGTATATCTTATTACACCCACATGTAGCAAAATACACAACATGCGTACTGCTACACGAGATGTATTGTCTTATCCCATATGTTCTAGAACCATCACTCGAGAAGAAGTCAGAGCTCCTGACCATGCTGGGACAAGCGCTGCAATCACCACACGGGAAAAATCCTTTCCGAGGGGGTCCTATTCCAAAGATCCCAGTTGTTTTTGGTGCATAATGACTATGCACCAGAATGTCTTTCAAATTCTGGGACCGTCTTGAGGTCATCTGAGGGTTCTCAGGAAGGATCCCCTTCAGGGATGGCTCGGACAACAACACAGGCCAGTGCCTAGCCAAAATTTGCCTCATATTTTCCCACTGCTGATTATGGGTCGAAATGAATCTAATATTCCCAAACGTCTCATTTATTTTCTTCTTGGGAGGAAGGAGGAGATCATCACGCTTGGTCAGTCTAGCTCTATTATAGCCCCTCTTGATGGTCCTGCGACTATAACCTCTTTGCCTAAACCTTCCACTCAAATCCTCAGCCTGTTTCTGAAAGTCAGCCTCCGTGGAGCAGATCCGCCTCATCCTCAAGAATTGTCCAACCGGGATCGCTTTTATGGTTGACGGAGTGTGGGCCGATGACGCATGTAGCAGTGCATTCACAGATGTATCTTTCCGATATACGTCAGTCTGTAACAGCCCACATCCGTCAACCATAATTTTGACATCCAAAAAGTCAATTGATGATTCACTAAATTTATAAGTGAGTCTGATATTCAAATTATTTTTATTCAAATCATTCATGAATAATCTGAGCTGCTCTGTAGTGCCCTGCCACACCATTAACACATCATCAATATAGCGCATCCAGCACTGCACATGGGCAACGCCCTGCACACCCCCGCACGCAAAAATACCCCGCTCCCAGTGCCCTAGGAACAGGTTTGCGTACGAAGGTGCACAGGCCGCGCCCATGGCAGTGCCGCGCCTCTGGAGATAAAATCGATCTTTAAAGGTAAAAAAATTGTGAGACAGGACAAAACAGAGCAGCTCAATAATCAGCTCACATAGATGCGCATCCCGGTTGGACCCCTCAAGGAAGAAGCGGACCGCCTCCACACCCGCATCGTGGTCAATGCAGGTGTAGAGGGACTCCACGTCGGCAGTGACTAAATACATATCCTTCTCCACAAAGACCCCGTCAATCCTAGTAAGGGCGTCCGTAGTATCTCGTATGTATGATGGTAATGTCTCAACTAGAGGCTTCAAATAGAAGTCAATAAATCGACATATCGGGTCACAAAGACCTTCCATGCCTGAGACTATCGGACGCCCCGGGGGATTGACGGGGTCCTTGTGGATCTTTGGGAGTAAGTAGAAGGTAGGCACTTTCGGGGCTCTGACCAAAAGTCCATCCAGGACTTTTTTTGTGATGATCCCCTCCTCCATTGCACCCACCAGAATCCGTTCTAATTCAAATGAAAAAGAACCAACAGGATTCCGATCCAGCCTCTGGTAGACATTTTTGTCTCGCAGTTGCCTTAAGGCCTCTTTCTCATATAAGTCACATGGCCAGATTACAATATTGCCCCCCTTATCTGCCGCCTTTATAACTATGTTGTCGAGAGATTTTAATTCAGCAATAGCTTCCCTCTGTTGATGGGTCAAATTGTCAAATGACCTCCTTGTACTTAGCTTTTTAAAATCTTCCACCACTAATCTGGTGAATATATCAATTACTGGGCAGGCAGATAAAGGGGGGAATTTGGTTGATTTGGGCATCACATTTTTGGGGAACCTACCTGGTTCAGTTGGTGGCAACTCATTCTCTAGATCCTCCAAAGCACCTAGGGCTTCTTGTTCCAAAGTGTCTCCTGTCTCCGGGGCACCCTTCATATGCATTTTCCTAAGCAGTATTTTACGTGAAAATAGGTGCACGTCCTTCATGGCTATAAAAAAGTTAAATGAATTAGCCGGTACAAAGGTAAGACCTTTAGAAAGTACATCTAACTGCAAAGGTGTCAAGACGTGCTCCGAGAGATTGATCACCTGGAGACTATTATCAGCAATTACCTTTCCCTTTGGCTTTAGAGGGTTCAGAGATTGAAGGCGAGTGATTATCTGACGTGTTTCATCCAGTGCCTGCCCTGATGAGCCCGCTGTTTCGTCCTCAGATTCCCCCTGAGTTTCATCTCCTGATGTTAGGGAAACTAAAGATGGGGTTCTAGGTAAATCCGGTACATCCGGCTTAGGCAAACCAGGCTTAGGTCCCAATGGTGGTTTTTTAGGTTTCCCACGTTTGTTTTTCCACTTATACACTCTGTGATTAGAATAATCACTTTGGTCTCGGTGGAATTTTTTCAGCTTGCCCTCTTTGATTTCTTTTTCCCATTTAGTGATGTCACCCTCAATTTCCTTCTCGAATTTGGCCAGAGCTTCTCTTGAGAGCCCTTCCTTGATCAGAATTTGTAGTTCATCCAATTCTTTCTCTAAAAGGGTTATATTTGACTTGTTGTCGTTAGACAACAAGCCAATAAAACCCCTGGAGCAGGTGTCTGCAATGGTCTCCCATTGAGACTTAAATGCCTCATCCTCGATGGGATAGGCAGGGAATACTTGGACTCGAAGTCCTCTCGGTATTAAACCCTTTAGCAGATACTTTTCAAGGAAAGCATGGTTCCACCACAGCCTCGTTCTTCTCCTCATGAGGTCCTTATATCTCACAATTTTATCATGTAGACCACCACTGAGATCCCTGCCCAAATTGTCACCAGTTTCTTTCAGGGTCTCATCTAATTCAAGGAGCCACGTACGATCACGGGTCCTATAGTCCATAATGACCAATGGATATACTGTGGATAACACAGAAAAACAGATTATATATACATATTCCATATGGTTGAATTCATACAGCTTACAGGATGTCCCTGATCAGCGGAGCTGCTCAACACTTACAAATCATAAATCAATAGGAGAACAATTAGTGGAGCTACAATGCTTAAGGTATATAGTAAAGGTTAAATCTTTATTGAGACAGTTTACAAACACTTATAGTGTAAAAATCTGGTGTAATTCATTTCAAATGCATAGCACAAATCCATATACATAGATGGATGCACAATTTTGTTATAAAAGGCACATATACAGGATGGTTGACATTAATCACAAACTGACACAATCAGTCAGAGATGGTACATAACATATTGAGGCTACCAAGGTAATCCAGGTGTGGATTGGCAGCTCACAACCAAATATTGCAACAACCCATATAAAGTGCATAGTGTGAAAAGTTACCAGTGCATTCACGTACAACAGATAAGGTGCTATTGCAGGATAAGAGAATCATTCCCTCATTATCTGACTCCTTACGTACGTTTCGCTGCTTACAAATGCATATGCTTCATCAAGAGGAGTGATAAGATGAGATACATAGCGAGTTTTATACTCACAAACAATGCGGTCACATGGATCTCTCAGCCAAGCGGATCGCTGGAGACGGCGCGTGCGCGATCAGCCCCAGAAGCCGGTGATGTCATTTCCGGCGCGACGTCCGACTCATCGTGGTGCGCCCGGCCATCGCCAAGGCAACACACAAACAAGCCGAGCGCCGTAATGCGCCTTAGTGACAGCCCGGCTAGTGGAGCGGACCGCGCACGCGCACGCGATCTAATGGCAGACACATTACCTAGCCCGATACAAACACCATAATTAGCGCTATCATAGGACAACTTTAAATCCTAAGGTTTCTTGTTGCCTCCTTTTCCAAGGATGGTATTCGTTCAGGCCCCGGCAATCTTCATAAGAATATCTCATGCATAGTGACCGCATACTATCTCTGATACATCAGTTGAGTATACTCGCTGTTAATACAAATATAAAACATCAATTAAAATCAGATAAAACATATTTTTTACTCATTAGATAGTGAGGAAAAAGTAGAAATAGAGAGAAAATAAGAAAAAGACAATAGAATGAAAAGAAACAAAGAGTCCTTTCATATTTTACATGAGAAGGACACAGAAATCCTTAACAGCCTGAACAAAGAATCACAGTGGCGATCAAAAAATGTAATAGATACATAATTGCAAGACAAAAGTAACCCCCATAAATTAGAGGAAAGGAACGAAGCTGATAGCTTCATTGAGGCCTTTAGGAGA
Source organism: Allobates femoralis (assembly GCA_033576535.1). Lineage (NCBI taxonomy): Eukaryota > Metazoa > Chordata > Amphibia > Anura > Aromobatidae > Allobates > Allobates femoralis. Next base: position 537,792,098 of record JARQOC010000005.1, read on the forward strand.
CACGGTATCCAGTGTGATTATCCACTTTAATTCCCGTTGGGCTAACATTTTTTGGAGATCACCACCCCTAATCCCTCCGTGTATCTGGTCAATTCCCCGTACTTTTAGGGTTTTAACATTACAGCCATGATGATGGTAAAAATGGCGAGGGAGGGGTTTAAGGGCGGCGATCTCATCTTCCTTTACTTTTTTTGCAGCTAGTCAAATATAACCCTTTTAGAGAAAGAATTGGATGAACTACAAATTCTGATCAAGGAAGGGCTCTCAAGAGAAGCTCTGGCCAAATTCGAGAAGGAAATTGAGGGTGACATCACTAAATGGGAAAAAGAAATCAAAGAGGGCAAGCTGAAAAAATTCCACCGAGACCAAAGTGATTATTCTAATCACAGAGTGTATAAGTGGAAAAACAAACGTGGGAAACCTAAAAAACCACCATTGGGACCTAAGCCTGGTTTGCCTAAGCCGGATGTACCGGATTTACCTAGAACCCCATCTTTAGTTTCCCTAACATCAGGAGATGAAACTCAGGGGGAATCTGAGGACGAAACAGCGGGCTCATCAGGGCAGGCACTGGATGAAACACGTCAGATAATCACTCGCCTTCAATCTCTGAACCCTCTAAAGCCAAAGGGAAAGGTAATTGCTGATAATAGTCTCCAGGTGATCAATCTCTCGGAGCACGTCTTGACACCTTTGCAGTTAGATGTACTTTCTAAAGGTCTTACCTTTGTACCGGCTAATTCATTTAACTTTTTTATAGCCATGAAGGACGTGCACCTATTTTCACGTAAAATACTGCTTAGGAAAATGCATATGAAGGGTGCCCCGGAGACAGGAGACACTTTGGAACAAGAAGCCCTAGGTGCTTTGGAGGATCTAGAGAATGAGTTGCCACCAACTGAACCAGGTAGGTTCCCCAAAAATGTGATGCCCAAATCAACCAAATTCCCCCCTTTATCTGCCTGCCCAGTAATTGATATATTCACCAGATTAGTGGTGGAAGATTTTAAAAAGCTAAGTACAAGGAGGTCATTTGACAATTTGACCCATCAACAGAGGGAAGCTATTGCTGAATTAAAATCTCTCGACAACATAGTTATAAAGGCGGCAGATAAGGGGGGCAATATTGTAATCTGGCCATGTGACTTATATGAGAAAGAGGCCTTAAGGCAACTGCGAGACAAAAATGTCTACCAGAGGCTGGATCGGAATCCTGTTGGTTCTTTTTCATTTGAATTAGAACGGATTCTGGTGGGTGCAATGGAGGAGGGGATCATCACAAAAAAAGTCCTGGATGGACTTTTGGTCAGAGCCCCGAAAGTGCCTACCTTCTACTTACTCCCAAAGATCCACAAGGACCCCGTCAATCCCCCGGGGCGTCGATAGTCTCAGGCATGGAAGGTCTTTGTGACCCGATATGTCGATTTATTGACTTCTATTTGAAGCCTCTAGTTGAGACATTACCATCATACATACGAGATACTACGGACGCCCTTACTAGGATTGACGGGGTCTTTGTGGAGAAGGATATGTATTTAGTCACTGCCGACGTGGAGTCCCTCTACACCTGCATTGACCACGATGCGGGTGTGGAGGCGGTCCGCTTCTTCCTTGAGGGGTCCAACCGGGATGCGCATCTATGTGAGCTGATTATTGAGCTGCTCTGTTTTGTCCTGTCTCACAATTTTTTTACCTTTAAAGATCGATTTTATCTCCAGAGGCGCGGCACTGCCATGGGCGCGGCCTGTGCACCTTCGTACGCAAACCTGTTCCTAGGGCACTGGGAGCGGGGTATTTTTGCGTGCGGGGGTGTGCAGGGCGTTGCCCATGTGCAGTGCTGGATGCGCTATATTGATGATGTGTTAATGGTGTGGCAGGGCACTACAGAGCAGCTCAGATTATTCATGAATGATTTGAATAAAAATAATTTGAATATCAGACTCACTTATAAATTTAGTGAATCATCAATTGACTTTTTGGATGTCAAAATTATGGTTGACGGATGTGGGCTGTTACAGACTGACGTATATCGGAAAGATACATCTGTGAATGCACTGCTACATGCGTCATCGGCCCACACTCCGTCAACCATAAAAGCGATCCCGGTTGGACAATTCTTGAGGATGAGGCGGATCTGCTCCACGGAGGCTGACTTTCAGAAACAGGCTGAGGATTTGAGTGGAAGGTTTAGGCAAAGAGGTTATAGTCGCAGGACCATCAAGAGGGGCTATAATAGAGCTAGACTGACCAAGCGTGATGATCTCCTCCTTCCTCCAAGAAGAAAATAAATGAGACGTTTGGGAATATTAGATTCATTTCGACCCATAATCAGCAGTGGGAAAATATGAGGCAAATTTTGGCTAGGCACTGGCCTGTGTTGTTGTCCGAGCCATCCCTGAAGGGGATCCTTCCTGAGAACCCTCAGATGACCTCAAGACGGTCCCAGAATTTGAAAGACATTCTGGTGCATAGTCATTATGCACCAAAAACAACTGGGATCTTTGGAATAGGACCCCCTCGGAAAGGATTTTTCCCGTGTGGTGATTGCAGCGCTTGTCCCAGCATGGTCAGGAGCTCTGACTTCTTCTCGAGTGATGGTTCTAGAACATATGGGATAAGACAATACATCTCGTGTAGCAGTACGCATGTTGTGTATTTTGCTACATGTGGGTGTAATAAGATATACATCGGATTGACCACAAGAGAATTGAGAGTTAGGGTTCGTGAGCATGTTAGGGATATTCTAGCTGCAAAAAAAGTAAAGGAAGATGAGATCGCCGCCCTTAAACCCCTCCCTCGCCATTTTTACCATCATCATGGCTGTAATGTTAAAACCCTAAAAGTACGGGGAATTGACCAGATACACGGAGGGATTAGGGGTGGTGATCTCCAAAAAATGTTAGCCCAACGGGAATTAAAGTGGATAATCACACTGGATACCGTGTCTCCTAAAGGCCTCAATGAAGCTATCAGCTTCGTTCCTTTCCTCTAATTTATGGGGTTACTTTTGTCTTGCAATTATGTATCTATTACATTTTTTGATCGCCACTGTGATTCTTTGTTCAGGCTGTTAAGGATTTCTGTGTCCTTCTCATGTAAAATATGAAAGGACTCTTTGTTTCTTTTCATTCTATTGTCTTTTTCTTATTTTCTCTCTATTTCTACTTTTTCCTCACTATCTAATGAGTAAAAAATATGTTTTATCTGATTTTAATTGATGTTTTATATTTGTATTAACAGCGAGTATACTCAACTGATGTATCAGAGATAGTATGCGGTCACTATGCATGAGATATTCTTATGAAGATTGCCGGGGCCTGAACGAATACCATCCTTGGAAAAGGAGGCAACAAGAAACCTTAGGATTTAAAGTTGTCCTATGATAGCGCTAATTATGGTGTTTGTATCGGGCTAGGTAATGTGTCTGCCATTAGATCGCGTGCGCGTGCGCGGTCCGCTCCACTAGCCGGGCTGTCACTAAGGCGCATTACGGCGCTCGGCTTGTTTGTGTGTTGCCTTGGCGACGGCCGGGCGCACCACGATGAGTCGGACGTCGCGCCGGAAATGACATCACCGGCTTCTGGGGCTGATCGCGCACGCGCCGTCTCCAGCGATCCGCTTGGCTGAGAGATCCATGTGACCGCATTGTTTGTGAGTATAAAACTCGCTATGTATCTCATCTTATCACTCCTCTTGATGAAGCATATGCATTTGTAAGCAGCGAAACGTACGTAAGGAGTCAGATAATGAGGGAATGATTCTCTTATCCTGCAATAGCACCTTATCTGTTGTACGTGAATGCACTGGTAACTTTTCACACTATGCACTTTATATGGGTTGTTGCAATATTTGGTTGTGAGCTGCCAATCCACACCTGGATTACCTTGGTAGCCTCAATATGTTATGTACCATCTCTGACTGATTGTGTCAGTTTGTGATTAATGTCAACCATCCTGTATATGTGCCTTTTATAACAAAATTGTGCATCCATCTATGTATATGGATTTGTGCTATGCATTTGAAATGAATTACACCAGATTTTTACACTATAAGTGTTTGTAAACTGTCTCAATAAAGATTTAACCTTTACTATATACCTTAAGCATTGTAGCTCCACTAATTGTTCTCCTATTGATTTATGATTTGTAAGTGTTGAGCAGCTCGGCTGATCAGGGACATCCTGTAAGCTGTATGAATTCAACCATATGGAATATGTATATGTAGCAGTATTACTGTCCATGGTATGGCTGTGACTCTACAGTAGTAGGTAGCCGCTTGTGGCTGTGTCAGGTGACCACTTCCCCAGCTTTTAAATATTTCTATTACCCCTCAGCTGTTGTCAGTGAAAGAGTTCATTTTCTGCAAAGACTGTGTGCTGTATAGATGATGTGTACTGTTCTGCTGAAGACTTGCTTGTAGCTTTTTGGAGTTGCTGTGCTTTTCCCGGTCCATGGGTGGAGGTGAGGGGATTATAGCCCAGGGCTGGCCAGGAGCAGGGCAAGGGTGGCGACCCAAACATCCTCACCTTTAGAGGTAATTCTGTGAACAGGGTCAGTCAGGGAACACCAGTTTACAGGGTCAGACTACCTTCACAGTTTCCCTTAGCCCATCACTGCCATCCTGGTCCCTAACACTTTAGTCTGTTATAGCCACCTGTTACACTCCCAAACTGCAATATAAAGGCACCCAAATATTGATTTCACATTAAGGCCGAGACATTTTAATTTAATAAGCCTTTAAAACTGTAAATTTTTAGAATTACCGTACGAGAGATTGGCACCTTCAGTATGCATGGGTCCAACCCCAAAATGTGCTGGTTGCAACGGAGGAAAGCGATGAAGCGGTTAAGTAACAGCGCAATGATTCATTACTAATAACCTTTCTGACTTTTCGTGTCAATGTACTTATATTGTCAACACAAAACCATCATGAAACATTGCCGCTGTCTAAAGAAAAAAAAACTGTAGCGAGCAATTAATATGCTTTATGTGTGCTGCAATGCTAAAATCCTTCATTTGCTGAATGCCATAAGTGCCCATTAAGGGCAGCATCTATTCTTGCCAAATGTTGGAACGTTTATGGTTTGTGGAAAATCACAGAGGAAAGAGTCAGAAATAAATCCTTAACTACTTTCTGCTGTGACCTGAAAATTCAGATCGGCTCTCGCTGTAAGGTGCTCGCTACCAATGAATCATCAATTAAGAAATTCAGAGGTAGAAGGTTGTGCCGTCTATTCACCCTCCTACGACGTGAGTAATGAAAAAGCTGAAATCTGCATGGCATGACATAGGGTTTATGTGCAAGGTCCGAGTTGACGTTCACATCTCAAATGTACAATTAGAATAATGATTTTAATTTACAATTATAAAACAATTTAAAGGCCATTTAAGATAATGGAGATTTCTGGCATAAGATGGTTTTATTGATTATATGATATGCCTGAATGTAAATTTAAAGCATAATATACCTTAGATATGATTTACTTATCTAGTAAATGGTAAGTACACCTTGGCAAACAAATGTATTACTCCTGTGCATTTAAAATTAAAATGAAGCAACTTTGCAAATGGTCATTAATGGTCCCTGAACTTTCAAACAATATGATCTTATTAGATAATGTAATTAAGCAGTCAATCAATTGAATTTGGAATTATGTTGACACCCCTCCTAAAAATATCACTACAAAGTATCGGCTCTCAGGAGTAGTGATGGGTGAACCTGCCGATGTTCAGGTTCAACAAACTTCCCCAAACTTTTTGTAATGTTAGGGTTTGGGGTTGAAAGTGGCTCGAACTTGAGTCCGAACCTCAAACCCGGAATGTAAAGTTATGGGATGGGGGCTAGGAGGCTGTAAAAGAAAGAAAATAGCTATTAAACAGCATTATACTTATTGGCATCCACCCGCTTGAACTTTCAGGGCCGCTTATTAACTTCCTGAATATTCACTGCAGAGGGACCCAACAGCTGATGTCACAGAGTATTGGCGCACCAAAACCACAATGCGGTTTCGCCACAGATTTCATGCTCTTTTGGTGCAATTTTGGCACAAAACTGCATGCATTGTGTTCAATGTGTTCATCTACATCTCCTGACCCAAAAAAGCACCTAAAACACAATACGTTTTTTGCTGCAGATTTAAATCTTTTTTGGTGCATTGTGTTCAATGTGCTCATCTGCATCTCCTGGTGCAAAAGAGCACCAAACCTGCCACATGTTTTTTGTCGTAAATTTCATGCCTTTTTAATGCAATTTTGGCACAAAACTGCAAGCACTATGTTTAATGTGTTCATCTACATCCCCTGGCCCAAAAACCACCAAAACCACGATGCGATTTTTGCCGCAGATTTTATGCTTTTTTTGGTGTCATTTTAGGACGGAGAGAAACTAGTAAAAAAAAACAGCACACATAGGGTCTTAATTGATAAATACAGGAATATTGATGTGTTGGCTAGTATGCTCACCTTGTGGGGTTGTGTGAGACACTAAACATGCCTATAAAAACTAGAAAAGGGAGAGAGAAGCGCAATAGGGTCTTATCATTGATAAATAGGTGGATTAAATTTAATTAGTCACTCACCTGGAGGGGTAGTGTAGCACACAATCAGCGTCAGGACAAAAGGTAATAGCTGCTACAAGGATCCACCCCAAACAGTCAACGTACTTCAAAATTGCAGAGGGTAGACCAGAAAGATCAGGCGGTGTTCATCATTATAGTGTTTATTTCCGACGCGTTTCGGAGTTAGTCCCAACTCCTTCTCAAGTCCTTCCTCCTTCCTCTGACTATCATTCACTGAGGAAGGAGTTGGGACTAACTCCGAAACGCGTCGGAAATAAACACTATCTTCAAGCTCCACAAAGTGTATACGATATGATATGTATGAGGTTACCTCAGGCAAAGGATGCTCCAGGCTGTCATCACAACGCTGCCACGATGTTATCCCCTGCATTCACATCGCCTGCTCCGTGTCATCAGTGAGGAGCTGTGTGGAGGCCATAAGCTGTTAGCACGGGGCTGAGTGATCTGAATGCAGGAGATAAGATCACCGGATCCTGTCCACTGCTTACAGCCTGACAAGCCTCCCTTTGTCTGAGGTAACCTGAAGATACATTGATCTCCTGAACCCAGTCACACTGTGTAGGTCCCGCCCCGCACTCTTTTATATCAGGTTTAAAAACACCATAGGGTGGACATCTTCTAGAAGGTTTTTGAAAGGTTTTCTTCCAGATGTCTCTTATGAAATATTTTTAAAATATTATTAAAATATCTTGTTCTACATTATTTTTATTAAAAAATGTAAATGGCAGTTATGCTTTAAGTTTGCAATTCACGTCACACAAATGTCAGCTGAACAATTCAGTATTGATAGGTTTTGTCGCTGGGGATGCCTGACTTTGGGGGACTAATATCCCTGTTCTTCTCAAAAAAATAAGATGCCGCCAGAGAAGTCTGGTAGGGACATTTGTATAGAACACAGGAGGGCTCAACATAGCTGCATGTAGCCTCTGTGGTGTATCAATGAGGCCTGTACCCTCCTCCTCTGATGACTTCACCTCCTCGGCAACCCTATCTGGTTCCCAAGTCTTGTCCACCACAGATACAAAATCATCATCTTTGACTTGGTTAACCGCTGTGTATGTGTGGGAAATGGCTTGAGCTCCTTGTCACTCCCATCCCCCACATGAATCCTACCACGCAATTTGCAATAGCTCAGAGTAATACTATCACTGCCAGTGCTCCTACTACCATTGTATAACCAGCAACACAGCTAGGCATTTGAAATGTGTCATCTATCTTTTCTGGCCCCATGTCATCTGAATACGAAGGCTGAGAGTTCTCCTGCAATAAACAATAAATGCTGTAAGTTAGGAAATAGATGTAGAACAGAAACAGGTGTCATTGACAAGCTTAAAATTCTGCCATGTACAACATTAAACATTATGGAGGAAGAGACTGTAGACTTAGCAGAACACTGACTCAAGCTGATGGTGTTACTGTCAGAGGTAATATGATGGTTTGACTAAAAAGAGTCATGCAATATTTATTCCATTATGCACTCATTTCCTCCCCAATAATAAGCTTGCCAGAGTCAAAGGAGACTAATTGTAACCTGATTTTGGTACTTCTAATGATAGGAGAGATTCTGCTAGCAGTGCCAATATTGCTTGGATGTTCCACATTTTTTGCCATGGTATAGGACTTTTTTTTCCTCACACTATTACATCTGTGCTAATACCAGTGCTAGTTATTCACTTACCATACATTTTGGACACAAGTAAAATGTTTACAACATTTTTTTTATAACGTTTACCCTACCATGAAAAAATATGGAATCAACCAGAAATGCTAGGTAAGGGTGCACATGATGGGCCAAAAGGCTAATGCAACACCTACCCATAATATCAGTGTGATGCGTACATGTCTCCAATTTGACTACTTACATAGGTATGCCAAAACAGGTGTTGTCACTTGATGTGCCGATAGAGAGCGGTAGTTCCTAATATATGCGTGCTGGGACATCTATGGCTTATTTTCCTCCCTCACAGCCAGGAAAGCGCCAAAGAATTATCTGGCCGCAACATGCGAAACAACTCCAATAGAAGACGTACACATGTACAACTCACCTCCAGCACAACCAGAGCTTTGAGGCACTGTTGAGCCTTCTCCACTGACAGCACTTGAGGCATCATCTAACTGGAGCTGGAAGCTGATTGTGATACTGTCAGAGTTAAATATCTCAATTTAGTTAAATACTTCTGTTTCAAGCATGTTTTTGTTTGGTTACCCAGATTAATTCCCCCTGGAGGACATCACTAAAATGTCAGGAGGCTTCCAAATCTGGCAACAGCTCACAGTATTGTGCCGGGTTGCCTATTTGGGTTAGTAAAACAGGTATGCAAATTTTTTTTTATACAAAAGGTAAATGAAAAGTAATGACTTCATCTTCGAAACTCCTTAGCAGATGGCACCACTTGTATTCGGCAGGTACTATACTGTTCAGTAGAGTCTCCTCTACAGCTCCAGTTGGCGGGAAGACTTGTCAATGAACAGTTGTATTGATACAGTGTTCACAATGAAACGCTGTGGAAGACAGAAAATTCATCAGAGAATGCAAGCCATTTATCGTGATTGTGTTGGTGTGAGTACTTGGGTTGATGGGCCAGTAAGTTTAAAGATGGCGAGAGGGGAACATCTGACTTGCAAGTCAAAGGAAGAGTTGGACGTTTCTGTTTTAGCAACCACTGAGTTAAACATGCAAAATATTGACAGACTGATTCAGGATGATCGTTGTATCACTCAGAGAGAGATTGCAAACATAATCGGCATTTCACAAGAACTTGTAGATCACATTATTGGATATTGGAAGATGCCTTGGATTGGTATCCCGGATACTGACATCTGAAATGAAGGAGACTGAAGCTCACCACTGTACGGCATCCTTCATATAGTCCATATTTAGTGCTGTCAAACTTCCATCTGTTTCTGATAATTAAAGTAGATTTACGAGGACATCACTATGCATCTGATGAAGAAGTTGAGAGAACTGTGAGAGGTTGGCTGTGGAAACAGAGTGTCGACTTCGTCCGTGATGACTTCAGAAAACTTGTTCATCGTTGGCAGAATTCATTATGTAGAAAAGTGAACATTGGTAATCAAAGAGTAGATTTTAAGGATTATTTCTGCGCTTGATTTCTTAAAATATTCCCATCAAAACCCAAGTTATGACGGTGGAGGCATTACTTTTTATTCAGCCCTCGTATATATAATTTCCCCATCTTCTTAACTAAATTTGGGTAATCCTAAAAATGTTCCTAGGTAGGCACACATGGAAATCAAATTGGAAATTATTGTAATTTGCCAGGCTCACGATGTTCAGTAAATTCAACTTGAAAAAGAAACACAACAGATTGATGTGATCATCTTTATTATTTAGGCAACATATAGAACTGTTAGTCGGAAACCATATTGACCGTATTGTGTGGCACTTAGTTACTTAATTGAGGTTGACTATTATCATTAATATCATTAGATAGATAGGTAGATAGATAGATAGATAGATAGATAGATAGATAGATAGATAGATAGATAGATAGGTAGATAGATAGGTAGATAGATAGGTAGATAGGTAGATAGATAGATAGATAGATAGATGGCAGACAACACATAGTATAACAACCAGATGTTTGGATTGTCTTTCATGACCATTGGCCACAGATGGGACTATATCTTTAATTGAAGATGAACGTTCTTTACTAAACAGCTGATCCTTACAAGACACCATTTCCTCTATTTTTTGCCATACATAAAATAAAGTTATTTGGTTCTGGCTTTTTGTTTACTCGCATCTGTTGGATTGTAATTGATCTGGCATGCTAACATCAGAACAAAAGAGCTAACATGTCTGACAACACATACTATAGGGAAAAGAGGAGACGAACAAAAGGAAAGCAAAATAAATATTAACAGGGACAAAAGAGGAGCAAACAGCTGGGATAATATTATTTTAGTGGAATTCAGCAAACATTGCCATTAACTAATTCAAAGAAACAAGTAAACTAAGAATGCAAACATGGAATTAGCCAGAGTAAAGAAAACATTGTGTTCAGGTTCGCGAAGTTGAACGTTAATCGTAAAAGTAAATGTTCTTCGATAATTTGAGACCCCGCATTTCTAACGTAATGGTGGAAGGTTATTTCTTGTAAATGAAGCTACATGTT